>CM038142.1:48247239-48682144 GCA_021437245.1 Aegilops speltoides
ATCGACCCCCTTCTTTCTTTTTTATTCAAAGACACAAAAGCAAGCACAGTACAAAGAGATTGGACTCTCGGATGAGACTAAGCAGCTACCGTTCCGACGCGCCCCTGACCCTATCTTGATTCAAACCGAAAACCCTCTCTAAGGTGGAGCCTAGTTGAAGCTGTCATTCAAAGAATAAATGGGAATCCAAATCCACTTTTAGGGATATAGATGAAGTCTCGCTCAGTAAAGAGAGTTGTAGATTCGCAGAAGAGGATCAGAGTATGCGCGCTACAAAAGGCAGCTAGCTAATGAAAGTAAGTGGAAAGAATATAGTACTTTTGTAGCTACTGATGCTCTTATCTTTCTGCAATTTTAGTGTGGCATGCTAACAGAGCTAATACCGGTGGGAGACGTCCATGCATGGCATGCACAAGCAAGAAGAAGTGCTGATGCATTAAGCCTAGCTAAGCTACTCTCCTGGTACGTTCGTCTCCATTAATCACTGGGAATCTGAATACATCCTTTCAATCAATAGTGACTTTTGTTGGCATAAAGTGAAGCATTAAGAGGACTAGTCGTCAACCCGTGCAACTTGCACGGGCTAGCTATTTTTCCTAAACAACAACAACAAATCATTCAGATGGTTTAGACAGTAAGTAAATGGCAACAATGTTCAGTGTGAATATCAACAAAGTATAGTTAAACCTGAATAAGGCACCCTTTCATATTTTTTCATGTTGACCAAGTTATTTTTAGATTCTCTGTTTTGACATGTGTTAAAAATAAGGTGAGATCCACCATTTAATTTATTAAAAGGAAAGTGAATGGCCTCTGATGGATTAGTACCCCCTTGTAGATAACAAAGGAGTATAAGTCGCTAGCGAAGGTGAGTAGTGGCCATAACATGGCAAAAATGTGTCCTAGTTGGACTGAATACAAAAAATCAATGGCCTATAGGACCCTATGATCTCTCAGCTCACCATGTATGCAAAAGGAAAATTAATCCATTAAGTTCATGACATTTCAGCTCATATTTTTTCTTATAAGAGGGATTATACAGTTTAATACCCTATGATCTCCTAGCTCAGCATGTATGCAAAAAGAAAATTAATTCATAAGTTTCATGCCATTTCTTCTCATATAGTTTTTGATATAAGAGAGATTCTGGAGTTTAGTAGAACACGGCGTGCATAATTATGAGTTTCCTATTTTTTTAGTACTATTTATTTTGATTTTACAGTACATGAGGGAGCATTTAAACTCTTGTGCAAAAACACCATGCTCGAAAGAAATAACCTATATTGCCTCCATCTGCTAACTTCTGACTGTTCTGATTTAGAATTTATACCAACTCATGTAGCAAAAAAATATAAAAAACCCTGTCACAGAACATAGTTCAGTGTCAATGTCAACAACAGTATACGAAATCCAGAGGTACATACAAGTTAGGATCCTTCGCAGCCATTGCTATTGTTTTGTAACAAACTAAGAATCGATTGTGCTGAAAAATCAATAGATTTTATTGCTGCATGCAGAGCGGTGCATAAGCACACTTGATGATTGCACCCTGTTATTGTTGACTAAACTTTGTTCTCTCTCTCAAATAATGTTATCACGAAGATTATTTCATTATAAATCTATGTCCTCTGCCTATAGCTTGCGTACCTGACTCCCTGGGATAATATAGCACCTTGCAACATGTGTGATAGTGCAATGATTACTTCATCTTTATAGGCCCAACTTAATGTCAAATCCATCAAAGAATGCAGCATATTCCCTGATATCTTTCATTTTTTATCTCCTAGGGTACTACCGCATCTGAGTAAATATCCATAACTAAACAACATGTTCACAGGCATATTACAGAGTCACCAGAATACTTGCCTCCAAAATAGTTCAGCTATATGAATCAAACAATATGATTTGTTTTTCTCTTGTCATACATATACCAATTGGTTACCCATATCCATGCAAATGTCTCTTAGTTGGAATGGAAATTTAACACACTTTTGATTTGAAAATTGAAACAGAGCAAGGTTGAGCACTCGTGAATTAGTTAGAATGCTTCACAAATCCTGAAAGTTGGTGAACTAAATTACGACTACTACTAATGCATGAATAGCAGCAGATGGTAGACCTTTTTGGGAAACTATATGTCAGCGGTCAAGTGAAGCGCCAAGACGCAGTTCAAAGGGAAGGCCGGCCCAAGAGGCAGCCTCGCCTGCTGAAATGTGAGATGGGCCTAGAGCCCATATGATAATTTCAGATTTGATCTCTAAGGGCCCATGTAGGTGGCATGACAAGGTGGTGGGAAGTTTAGTCCCACCATGCTAGTGGAAGAGAAGTTGGAGTGGTTTATAAGGGTGGCTCTTCTACATGCTATTGGAGCTTGAGAAGAGAAGAGGCCCTCGCGCACTCCTCCTCCTCCGCCACGCCACGCCCAGCGCCACAGCTGCCATGGTTGCGGATTGCCGAGCTCACTCCTATACGCTTCTTTTTGCCGGTCAGGAACGGAGAGTCTTTGACATGTAGGGCCACGATCTGAGACGTCGGATCATGGGCTACCGACTTGGACGTGGGTTCAGCCCACGTCTCTCCACGCGCGGCCGCACATATATATGTGGGGGCGCTGTCAACCCTAGCCGCCGCGAAAACAGAACGCATCTCCGCCTCCACGCCCACGTTGTTCCTCTGCTGCTGCTGCCGCCGGCGATTCCATCCCGTTCACCGCGTACACGGTTGACGGGAGAGCAGGTCTCCGAAACTCCGTCTCTCTGGTTCCTGTGCGGGAGAGAGGCGAATAGGTTTTTGGGAAGCGACTACGCGACTGCTCGCCTCCGATCCACTACTTCCTCTATGTCCGCGCCGTCTCCGTCATCACCATGTCAAGCGACGCCGAACGTGCCGCCGCCGAGAAGACCGAGGCCGACAAGAAGGCCGCCGAGGACGCCGCTGCTGCCACCAAAGCCGCGGCCTCTGCATGGCCTACTGGAGGGTATAACTCGTTTATCCCGCTCCTGATTACTTTCATATTAGCAGTACTAGCAGTATGCGTAGATTTGTCTACTGTTTGCTTAATACGCGCATGTTTAGATCAAAGTCAGTACATCATCAACTTAGTCCATGCCATGCTAGTGATTTACTCGTGGATTAATTTAATCGAGAAATTGCCTATTTACTCAACAATCCAAAAACCTATTATGTGTAGGAATTTTTCGGCAAGTGGCTTTGCCGCTGCACTGAAACCGGATAAATTTACCGATACGCATTTTAAGCGTTGGCAGACAAAGACCACTTTATGGCTCACGGCTATGAACGTGTTCTGGGTCACCGGTGTATCCACGGGAACGATTCCTCCTGAACAGGAGAAGGCGTTCAGGGAGGCAACCACTGTGTTTCTCGGAGCTGTTCTTACCGTGATCGGAGATAAACTGGTCGACGCATATTTACATATGCATGTCGCCAAGGACTTGTGGGAGGCGCTCGAATCTAAGTTCGGGGCCGCCGATGCAGGGAGCGAGATGTATATTATAGAGCAGTTCCACGATTACAAGATGGTTGAGAATCGTCTTGTACTGGAGCAGGCTCACCAGATAATATGAATTGTTAAGGAGCTTGAGCTTCTGAAGTGCGAGTTACCGGGCAAGTTTGTCGCGGGCTGCATAATCGCTAAGCTCCCCAATTCCTGGAGGAACTTTGCCACCACTCAAACATCGAGGCGTGAATTCTCTGTGGAGGATGTCATTGGCCAACCGAGTGTTGAGCAGAATTCGAGGGCAAAGGACTGCAGACGGAAAAGGGGGCGAAGGGACTTCATACAACATGGTGAACCAGAGGAACTTCAACTCCCACAAGTTCAAGGGAAAGAACGGTGTCCAACAGAATACCGCTTCAAGAAGAAGGGTAAGAAGACCTTCAAGAAGAACAAGAAGGATGAGGGTTGCTTTACTTGTGGTTCGGCTGAACATTGGGCCAACAAGTGCCCAAACAAGTTTAAGAAGTCAGGATAGGACTCCAAGTCTGTCAACATGATTGTGGGCAACAATGAGAATGGTGCATCTGGTGCGGTAATTTATTTACTGTTTTTTCAGATTTCAGCCTACCGAGTGGTGGGTGGATACAGTCAGTGTGTTCATGTGTGTCTGACATTTCATTGTTCTCTTCTTACCAGTCACGAGCCACGGGTCCGTATTGATGGGGAATGGCGCGAGTGCTTCTGTTCATGGTGTTGGCACGGTCGATTTGAAGTTTACTTTGGGAAGGATCGTGCAGCTGAAGAACGTGCAGCATGTCCCCGCCATCAAGAAGAACCTCGTTAGTGGCTCCCTTCTATGTAGAGAAGGGTTTAAGTTGGTATTCGAGTCTAATAAATTAGTTGTTACTAAGTATGGACTATTTGTTGGAAAAGGTTATGAGAGCGGAGGGATGTTCCGCCTTTCCCTCGCAGATTTCTGTAATAAAGTCGTGAACCATATTCATTCGAGTGTTAATGAATCTGAGGTTTGGCATTCACGTCTTTGTCACATAAGTTTCGGTGTTATGACGCGGCTAGCTAAGTTGGATTTAATCCCGAGTTTCACTTTAGCCAAAGTTTCTAAGTGCCTGTCATGTGTGCAAGCTAAGCAACCTCGCCAAACCTCACAAGGCTACGGAGGAGAGACACTTGGCACCATTAGAACTCATACATTCGATCTTTGTGAGATGAGCGGTGTATTGACTAAAGGTGGAAAGAAATACTTCATGACATTGATAGATGATTCCACTAGATATTGCTATGTGTATCTGTTAAATACTAAAGATGAGGCTCTACACTACTTTAAAATCTATAAGGCAGAAGTTGAGAATCAACTTGAAAAGAAAATTAAACGATTCCGTTCAGATCGTGGTGGAGAGTACTTCTCGAGTGAGTTTGATTCTTTACATGCGGAACACGGTATTATTCATGAGAGGACGCCTCCTATTCACCCCACCAAACGGGGTTGCCGAGCGGAAAAACCGTACTCTAACCGATCTGTTAACGCCATGTTAGATCGTCGGGTTTATCCAAGGCATGGTGGGGGGAGGCTATATTGACGGCATGTCATGTCCTGAATAAAGTTCCGATGAAGGATAATGAGATCACTCCATATGAGAGATGGGCAAAGAGAAGGACAACACTCTCGTACTTGCATACTTGGGGCTGTTTGGCGAAAGTCAACGTGCCGATCCCCAAAAAGCGTAAGCTTGGACCCAAGACTGTGGACTGCGTTAATTTGGGCTACGCTAAGAACAGCGTTGGCTATAGATTTCTAGTAGTGAAATCTGAGTTACCTGACCAGAAGGTCGGTACAATCATAGAGTCTAAGGATGCTACATTCTTTGAGGATATTTTTCCTATGAGAGATATGCAAAGCACTTCTAGACAGAATCGAGGAGACTTCGAGCCTGCCATTCCTATGGAATATTATGAACGAACACATGATGAAAATCACGAGGAGGATGACGAGGAAACCCTTGGTAGGGGCAAGAGACAAAGGACTGTAAAGACCTTTGGTGATGATTTCTTCGTGTACCTCGTGGATGATACTCCACTTCTATTTGAAGCGTATGCCTCTCGTGTGACTCTTTGGAAAGATGCGGTCCGTGGCGAGATGGATTCCATCATGGCTAACGGGACATGGGAGATCATCGGCGTCCCTATGGTTGCAAACCATTGGGATGTAAGTGGGTGTTCAAGAAAAGCTTAGGCCCGATGGTACGATTGAAAAGTACAAGGCTAGGCTTGTGGCCAAGGGCTATGACCGAAAGAAGAGGAAGATTTCTTGATACTTATTCACTGTGGCTAGACTGACCACCATTCGAGTATTACTCTCGTTGGCGGCCTCACATGGTCTTCTCGTCCATCAAATGGATGTTAAGATGGCTTTTCGAATGGAGAGCTAAATGAGGAAATCTACATGCAACAGCCGATGGCTTTGTGATAGATGGTCGGGAAAGAAAGGTGTGTAGGTTGCTGAAATCTTTATATGGCCCAAGCAAGCACCTAAGCAATGGCATGATAAGTTTAATACAACTCGACATCTGTTGGCCGTTGTTAATGAAGTCGACAAATGTGTATACTATCGCCATGGTGGGGGCGAAGGAGTTATCTTGTGCTTGTATGTTGATGACATACGATATTGGAACCAACCTCAAAGTCATTGAGGAGATTAAGTCGTTTCGTCTCGTAACTTTGAGATGAAGGATCTTGGTGTGGCTGATGTTATCTTGAACATCAAGCTCTTGAGAGATAATGAGGTGGGATCACATACGCAATCCCATTATGTTGAGAAGGTGTTGAGTCATTTTGGATATTCGACTGCACACCATCTCAAACACCATATGATCCTAGCGTGTTGATTCGAAAGTCCAAAGGCATGGCTAAAGATCAATTGAGATATTCTCAAATCATTGGTTCACTGATGTACCTAGCGGCGCTTAACGAGGCTCGACATCGCGTTCTTGTGAGCAAACTGAGCCGGTTTGTTTCAAACCGGGTGATGTACATTGGCATCTTTGTCGAAAGAGTTATCGCTATCTGAAAGGTACTATGAATTATGGACTTCACTATACGGAGACCCGTCGGTACTTGAAGGGTATAGTGATGCGAATTGGATCTCTGATGCTGATGAGATGAAGGCCACAACTGGTTATATGTTTACTCTTGGAGGTGGCGCTGTTTCCTGGAAGTCTTGCAAGCAAACGATCTTAACTAGATCGACAATGGAAGCAGAATTAACAGCATTAGACACTTCTGGTGTTGAAGCAGGATGGCTTCGAGATCTTTTGATGGACTTGCCACTAGTTGATAAACCGGTTCCGGCTATCCTTATGAACTGTGATAATCAGACTGTCATCACCAAGGTGAAGAGTTCAAAGGACAACATGAAGTCCAACAAACACATAAGAATGAGATTAAAGGCTCTCAGAAAATTAAGAAACTCCGGAGTGATAGCGTTGGACTATGTCCATACGGCTAAGAATCTGGCAGATCCCTTTACGAAAGGGCTATCACGTGAAGGAAATATGCCCTAGAGGCAATAATAAAGTTATTATTTATTTCCTTATTTCATGATAAATGTTTATCATTCATGCTAGAATTGTATTAACCGGAAACATGATACATGTGTGAATGCATAGACAAAACAACATGTCACTAGTATGCCTCTACTAGACTAGCTTGTTAATCAAAGATGGTTATGTTTCCTAACCATGAACAAAGGAGTTGTTATTTGATTAATGAGTTCACATCATTAGTAGAATGATCTGATTGACATGACCCATTCCCTTAGCTTAGCACACGATCGTTTAGTATGTTGCTACTGCTTTTATCCATGACATATACATGTTCCTGTAACTATGAGATTATGCAACTCCGTTTACGGAGGAACACTTTGGTGCTACCAAGCGTCACAACGTAATCGGGTGATTATAAAGGAGTACTACAGGTGTCTCCAAAGGCAAATGTTGGGTTGGCGTATTTGAGATTAGGTTTTGTCACTCCGATTGTCGGAGAGGTATCTCTGGGCCCTCTCGGTAATGCACATCACTTAAGCCTTGCAAGCACTACAACTAATGAGTTAGTTGTGAGATGATGTATTACGGAACGAGTAAAGAGACTTGCGTAACGAGATTGAACTAGGTATTGGATACCGACGATCGAATCTCGGGCAAGTAACATACCGATGACAAAGGGAACAACGTATGTTGTTATGCGGTCGACCGACAAAGATCTTCGTAGAATATGTAGGAACCAATATGGGCATCCAGGTCCCGCTGTTGGTTATTGACCGTGAATAGTTCTAGGTCATGTCTACATTATTCTCGAACCGTAGGGTCCGAGCGCTAAGGTTTCGATGATGCTTATTATGAGTTTATGTATTTTGATGTACCAAGGAGTTCGAGTCCGGATGTGATCACGGACATGACGAGGAGTCTCGGAATGGTCGAGACATAAAGATTGATATATTGGAAGCCTATGTTTGGAGTTCGAATGGTTCCGGCGAAAACGGAATTCTACCGAGTACCGGAGGTTACGGAACCCCGGGAGGTAAATGGGCCTCGATGGGCCTTAGTGGAAAGGAGAAGGGCCAGCCCTAGATGGGCGCGCCTCCCCTTCCCTGGTCCTACTAGGACTAGGAGAAGGGGCCGCCCCTCTCTCTTTCCCCCAGGAATCCTAGTCCAACTAGGATTGGGGAATCCTACTCCCGAGGGAGTAGGACTCCCGTAGCCGCCTCCCTTGGCCGCCCCCCCTCCCCTTGCTCCTTTATATACGGGGCAGGGGGCACCTTGGAACACACAAGTTGATTGTGAGATCGTTCCTTAGCCGTGTGCGTGCCCCCTCCACCATATTCCACCTCGGTTATACTGTCATGCTTAAGCGAAGCCCTGCGCCGATGAAACATCAAGATCGTCACCACGCCGTCGTCTTGTGGAACTCTCCCTCGACACTCGGCTGGATCGAGTACGAGGGGCGTCATCGAGCTGTCGTGTGTCAAGAACTCGGGCGTCGAAGTAACGGCGCCGGATCGGTCGGATCGCGAGGAGAACGTCGACTACTTCCTCTACGTTGTGATCGCTTCGCTTCGGGTCTACAAGGGTATGTGGACAACACTCTCCCCTCTCGTTGCTATACATCACCATGATCTTGCGTGTGCGTAGGAAATTTTTGAAATTACTCGTTCCCCAACAATGGCATCCGAGCCTAGGTTTTTCTATGGTTTGATGTTTTGCACGAGTAGAACACAAGTGAGTTGTGGGCGATACAAGTCATACTACCTACCAGCATGTCATACTTTGGTTCAGCGGTATTGTGAGATGAAGCGCCCGCACCGACATTACAGCGTGCGCTTACGCGAGACTGGTTTCACCGCCACGAGCACTCGTTGCTTAAAGGTGACTGGTGGGTGCTGTCTCTCTCACTTTAGTTGAACTGAGTGTGGCTACGCCGGTCCTTGAAGAAGGTTAAACGGAGTCTATTTGACGAATATCGTTGTGGTTTTGATGCGTGGGTGAGACTGGATCTTGCTTAAGCCCGTAGCAGCCACGTAAAATTTGCAACAACAAAGTAGAGGACGTCTAACTTTTTTTGCAGGGCATGATGTGATGTGATATGGTCAAGATGTGATGCTATATTTTATTGTATGAGATGATCATGTTTTGTAACCGGTTATCGGCAATCGGCAGGAGCCATATGGTTGTCGCTTTATTGTATGCAATGCAATCGCTTCAGTAATGCTTTACTTTATCACTAAGCGGTAGCGATAGTCGTAGAAGCATAAGTTTGGCGAGGCGACAACGATGCTACGATGGAGATCAAGGTGTCGCGCGGTGGCGATGGTGATCATGGTGGTGCTGCAAGATGGAGATCATGAAGCACAAGATGATGATGACCATATCATATCACTTATATTGATTTGCATGTGATGTTTATCCTTTTATGCATCTTATCTTGCTTTGATTGACGGTAGCATTATAAGATGATCTCTCACTAAATTATCAAGAAGTGTTCTCCCGAGTATGCACCGTTGCCAAAGTTAAATCGTGCCCGCACACCACGTGATGATCGGGTGTGATAAGCTCTCGTCCATCTACAACGGGTGCAAGCCAGTTTTGCACCGCAGAATACTCGGGTTATACTTGACGAGCCTAGCATATGCAGATATGGCCTCGGAACACGGAGACCGAAAGGTCGGCGTGAATCATATAGTAGATATGATCAACATAAGATGTTCACCATTGAAAACTACTCCATTTCACGTGATGATCGGTTATGGTTTAGTTGATTTGGATCACGTGATCACTTGGATGACTAGAGATGTCTTTCTAAGTGGGAGTTCTTAAGTAATATGATTAATTGAACTTAAATTTATCATGAACTTAGTACTGATAGTATCTTGCTTGTTTATGTTTGATTGTAGATAGATGGCTCGTGTTGTTGTTCCGTTGAATTTTAATGCGTTCCTTGAGAAAGCAAAGTTGAAAGATGATGGTAGCAATTACGGATCGGGTCCGTAACGAGGATCATCCTCATTGCTGCACGTAAGAATTACGTCTGGATGCACCGCTAGGTGACAGAACTCTTCTTTGAGCAACGCGCGGATGTTATGAGCGTCTGGCGAGCAAAGCGATGACTACTCTATAGTTCGATGTGCCATGCTTTACGGCTTAGAACCGGGACTTCAACGACGTTTTGAACGTCATGGAGCATATGAGATGTTCCAGGAGTTGAAGTTAATATTCCAACAGAATGCCCGGATTGAGAGATATGAGATCTCCAATAAGTTCTATAGCTGCAAGATGGAGGAGAATAGTTACATTAGTGAGCATATACTCGAATGTCCGGGTACTACAATCACTTGACACAATTGGGAGTTAATCTTCCGGATGATTGTGTCATTGATGAAATTCTTCAATCACTGCCACCAAGCTACAAAGGCTTCGTGATGAACTATAATATGCAAGGGTTAGTAAAGACTATGCCTGAGCTCTTCGCAATGCTAAAGGTTGCGGAGGTAGAAATCAAAAAGGAGCATCAAGTGTTGATGGTCAATAAGACCACTAGTTTCAAGAAGAAAGGCAAAGGAAGAAGAAAGGAATCTCAAGAAGAACAGCAAGCAAGTTGCTGCTCGGAGAAAAACCCAAGTCGGCCCTAAACCTGGCCGAGTGCTTTTACATAAGCGGTAGTCCTTTGAGCGGAACTGCCCCAAGTATTTGGCGGATAAGAAGGATGGCAAGGTGAACAAAGGTATATGTGATATACATGTTATTGATGTGTACCTTACTAGAGCTCGCAGAGCACTGGTATTTGATCTGGTTACATTGCTAATATTTGCAACTCGAAGCAGGACTACGGATTAGCGAACACGGCAAAGGGCGAGGTGACGATCGCGTGGGAAATGGTTCCAAAGTCGATGTGATCGCGGTCGACACGCTACCTCTACATCTACCTTGGGATTAGTTTTAGACCTAAATAATTGTTATTTGGTGCTGCGTTGAGCATGAACATTATATCTGGATCTTGTTTGATGCGAGGCGGTTATTCATTTAAATCGAGAATAATGGTTGTTCTATTTATATGAGTAATATCTTTTATGGTCATGCACCCTTGAGGAGTGGTCTATTTCTTATGAATCTCGATAGTAGTGATACACATATTCATAATGTTGAAACCAAAAGATGCAGAGTTGATAATGATAGTGCAACTTATTTGTGGCACTTGCCGTTTAGGTCATATCGATGTAAAGCGCATGAAGAAACTCCATCTTGATGGACTTTTGGAGTCACTTGATTATGAATCACTTGGCACTTGCGAACCGTGCCTCATGGGCAAGATGACTAGAACACCGTTCTCGGTACTATGGAGAGAGCAACAGGTTTGTTGGAAATCATACATACTGATGTATGTGGTCCGATGAATATTGAGGCTCGTGGCGGATATCGTTATTTTCTCACCTTCACAGATAACTTAAGCGAGATATGGGTATATCTACTTAATGAAACATAAGTCTGAAACGTTTGAAAAGTTCAAAGAATTTCAGAGTGAAGTTGAAAATCATCGTAACAAGAAAATTAAGTTTCTACGATCGATCGTGGAGGTGAATATTTGAGTTCTGAGTTTGGTCTACATTTGAAACAATGCGGAATAGTTTACGCAACTCCGCCACCGGAACACCACAGCGTAATGGTGTGTCCGAGCGTCGAATCGTACTTTACTAGATATGGTACGATCTATGATGTCTCTTCTGATTTACCGCTATCATTTTGGGGTTATGCTCTAGAGGCGGCCGCATTCACAACTGAATAGAACACCGTCGAAATCCGTTGAGGCGACACCTTATGAACTATGGTTTGGCAAGAAACCAAAGTTGTCGTTTCTTAAAGTTTGGGGATGCGATGCTTATGTGAAAAAGCTTCAACCTGATAAGCTCGAACCCAAATCGAGAAATGTGTCTTCATAGGATACCCAAAGGAGACAGTTGGGTACACCTTCTATCACAGATCCGAAGGCAAGACATTCGTTGCTAAGAATGGATCCTTTCTAGAAAGGAGTTTCTCTCGAAAGAAGTGAGTGGGAGGAAAGTGGAACTTGATGAGGTAATAGTACCTTCTCCCTTACTTGAAAGTGGTTAAATCACGAAACCAGTTTACGAGACACCTACACCAAGTAGTGAGGAAGTTAATGATGTTGATCATGAAACTTGAGATCAAGTTCTTCGCAGAACCTCGTGGAATCAACCAGAGTAAGATCCGCACTGAGTGGTGCGGTAATCCTGTTCGGAAGTCATGCTACTAGATCATGATGAACCTCGAACTATGAAGAAGCGATGGTGAGCCCAGATTCCGCAAGATGGCTTGAGGCCATGAAATCGAGATGGGATCCATGTATGAAAACAAAGTGTGGACTTTGGTTGACTTGCCCGAGGGTAGGCAAGCAATAGAAAACAAGTGGATCTTCAAGAAGAAGACCGGCGACGGTAATATTCTCGTCTATAAAGCTCGACTTATGCAAAAGGTTTCGACAAGTTCAAGGGGTTGACTACGATGAGACCTTCTCACCCGTAGCGATGCTTAAGTCCGTCCGAATCATGTTAGCGATTGCGCATTTTATGATTATGAAATTTGGCAAATGGATGTAAAGACTGCATTCTGAATGGATTTACGGAAGAAGAGTTGTATATGATGCAACGAGAAGGTTTTATCGATCCAAAGGAGCTAACAAAGTATGCAAGCTCCAGCGATCCATATATGGACTGGTGCAAGCATCTCGGAGTTGGAATAAGCGTTTTGATAGTGTGATCAAAGCATTTGGGTTTGTACTGACTTTTGGAGAAGCTTGTATTTACAAGAAAGTGAGTGGGAGCTCAGAGCATTTCGATATTATATGTAGATGACATATTGCTGATCGGAAATGATATAGAATTCTGGATAGCATAAAGGGATACTTGAATAAGTGTTTTCAATGAAAGACCTCGGTGAAGCTGCTTACATATTGGGCATTAAGATCTATAGAGATAGATCAAGGCGCTTAATTGGACTTTCACAAAGCACATACCTTGACAAAGTTTTGAAGAAATTCAAAATGGATCAAGCAAAGAAAGGGTTCTTGCACGTGTTACAAGGTGTGAAGTTGAGTCGGACTCAATGCCCGACCACCGCAGAAGATAGAGAAAATGAAAGATGTTCCTATGCTTCAGCCATAGGCTCTATCATGTATGCAATGCTGTGTACCAGACTGATGTGTGCCTTGCTATAAGCCTAGCAGGAGGTACCAAAGTAATCCAGAGTGGATCCTTTGGACAGCGGTCAAGAACATCTGAAATACGAAAAGGACTAAGGATATGTTTCTCGTATATGGTGGTGACAAAGAGCTCATCGTAAACAGTTACGTTGATGCAAGCTTTGACACGATCCGGACGATTCTAAATCGCAGACCGGATCGTATTTACACTAAGCGGAGGAGCTGTCGGTTGGTGCAGTTCTAAACAAAGCGTCGTGGCGGGATCTACATGTGAAGCGGAATACATAGCAGCTTCGGGCAGCTAATGAAGGAGTGCGGATGAAGGAGTTCATATCCGATCTAGGTGTCATACCTAGTGCATCGGGTCCAATGAAAATCTTCGTGACAATCTTGGAGCAATTGCCTTAGCAAAGGAATCCAGATTTCACAAGAGGACCAAGCACATCAAGAGACGCTTCAATTCCATCCGGACTTAGTCGGACCGAGACATAGAGATTTGCAAGATACATACGGATCTGAATGTTGCGAGACCGTTGACTAAGCCTCTTCCACGAGCAAAACATGATCAGCACCAAGACTCCATGGGTGTTAGAATCATTCTTGTGTAATCTAGATTATTGACTCTAGTGCAAGTGGGAGGCTGAAGGAAATATGCCCTAGAGGCAATAATAAAGTTATTATTTATTTCCTTATTTCATGATAAATGTTTATCATTCATGCTAGAATTGTATTAACCGGAAACATGATACATGTGTGAATGCATAGACAAAACAACATGTCACTAGTATGCCTCTACTAGACTAGCTTGTTAATCAAAGATGGTTATGTTTCCTAACCATGAACAAAGGAGTTGTTATTTGATTAATGAGGTCACATCATTAGTAGAATGATCGATTGACATGACCCATTCCTTAGCTTAGCACACGATCGTTTAGTATGTTGCTCTGCTTTTATCCATGACATATACATGTTCACTGTAACTATGAGATTATGCAACTCCCGTTTACGGAGGAACACTTTGGGTGCTACCAAACGTCACAACGTAACTGGGTGATTATAAAGGAGTACTACAGGTGTCTCCAAAGGCAAATGTTGGGTTGGCGTATTTCGAGATTAGGTTTTGTCACTCCGATTGTCGGAGAGGTATCTCTGGGCCCTCTCGGTAATGCACATCACTTAAGCCTTGCAAGCACTACAACTAATGAGTTAGTTGTGAGATGATGTATTACGGAACGAGTAAAGAGACTTGCCGGTAACGAGATTGAACTAGGTATTGGATACCGACGATCGAATCTCGGGCAAGTAACATACCGATGACAAAGGGAACAACGTATGTTGTTATGCGGTCTGACCGACAAAGATCTTCGTAGAATATGTAGGAACCAATATGGGCATCCAGGTCCCGCTGTTGGTTATTGACCGTGAATAGTTCTAGGTCATGTCTACATTATTCTCGAACCGTAGGGTCCGCACGCTTAAGGTTTCGATGACAGTTATTATGAGTTTATGTATTTTGATGTACGAAGGAGTTGAGTCCGGATGTGATCACGGACATGACGAGGAGTCTCGGAATGGTCGAGGCATAAAGATTGATATATTGGAAGCCTATGTTTGGAGTTGAATGGTTCGGTAAAACGGAATTCTGCGAGTACCGGAGGTTCTGGAACCCCGGGAGGTAAATGGGCCTCGATGGGCCTTAGTGGAAAGGAGAAGGGCCAGCCCTAGATGGGCGCGCCTCCCCCTTCCCTGGTCCTACTAGGACTAGGAGAAGGGGCCGCCCCTCTCTCTCTTTCCCCTCAGGAATCCTAGTCCAACTAGGATTGGGGGAATCCTACTCCCGAGGGAGTAGGACTCCCAGCATGCGCCTCCCTTGGCCGGCCCCTCCCCCTTGCTCCTTTATATACTGGGCAGGGGGCACCTTGAACACACAAGTTGATCGTCGGATCGTTCCTTAGCCGTGTCAGGTGCCCCCTCCACCATATTCCACCTCGGTTATACCGTCATGAAGCTTAAGCGAAGCCCTGCGCGATGAAACATCAAGATCGTCCCACGCCGTCGTCTTGTGGAACTCTCCCTCGACACTCGGCTGGATCGAGTATGAGGGACGTCATCGAGCTGTCGTGTGTCAAGAACTCGGGCGTCGGAGTAACGCGCGGGATCGGTCGGATCGCGAGGAGAACGTCGACTACTTCCTCTACGTTGTGATCGCTTCGCTTGGGTCTACAAGGGTATGTGGACAACACTCTCCCTCTCGTTGCTATACATCACCATGATCTTGCGTGTGCGTAGGAAATTTTTGAAATTACTCGTTCCCCAACATCACGTCAAAGGATAGATAGTGCATCGAGGGAGATGGGTATGAGACCCACATGAGTTACCATGGTGGTAACCCAACCTATGTGATCGGAGATCCGTGAAGTAGGACACTGGAAAACAAGCCAGTGGTGAACTGAGGAGAGCAACTTAACTAACCCACTCCGTTGGAGATGCAATACTCTCGAAAACTGTATGGAAGGATGACTCTTGTCTTAATGTGTTCCAAGGCTTATATGTATAAGCAAGATGCTATCCTCTGAGAGCGATCTTTGGAGGAACACACCTATGTGAGCCCGACTGCTAGTCATAGTCTATGAGATTGGGGTGATCTCTAGTAAACTCATGAATAGGCCAGGAGTGTGACTTATATGCTCCACCCGAGGGGTCAGCCTTCGGCAGCCCAGTACTAGTAAGACATGTGGTGAAACTTCTTTCCTAAACCCGACAATTCAAGGCATAGTCCATTGTTCAGTTGTGAAGGAATGTAGCTACTTGCTCTAGGTGAAGCTCAACCTTAACAGGTCTTCGCTGAAACACTAGTATATCAAAACAGCGTTTAGAACAAAGGACAAAGTGGGCCCCTAAGATCTGGTGGGGGATTGTTGAAATGTGAGATGGGCCTAGAGCCCATATGACAATTTCAGATTTGATCTCTAAGGGCCCATGTAGGTGGCATGACAAGGTGGTGGGAAGTTTAGTCCCACCATGCTAGTGGAAGAGAAGTTGGAGTGGTTTATAAGGGTGTCTCTTCTACAAGCTATTGGAGCTTGAGAAGAGAAGAGGCCCTCGCGCACTCCTCCTCCTCCGCTCGCCTCGCCACGCCACGCTATGTCACGACGCGCCGCGGGTTGCGGGATTGAGCCGAGCCGAGCTCACTCCTATGCGCTTCTTTTTGCCGGTCGAGAAGCAGAGAGTCTTTGACACGTAGGGCCACGATCTGAGACGTCGGATCGTGGGCTACCGACTTGGACGTGGGTTCAGCCCACGTCTCTCCACGCGCGGCCGCACATATATATGTGGGGCGCTGTCAACCCTAGCCGCCGTGAAAACAGAACGCATCTCCGCCTCCACGCCCATGTTGTTCCTCTGCTGCCGCTGCCGCCGGCGATTCCATCCCGTTCACCGCGTACACGGTTGACAGGAGAGCAGGTCTCCAAAACTCCGTCTCTCTGGTTCCTGTGCGGGAGAGAGGCGAATAGGTTTTTGGGAAGCGACTACGCGACTGCTCGCCTCCGATCCACTACTTCCTCTATGTCCGCGCCGTCTCCGTCATCACCATGTCAAGCGACGCCGAACGTGCCACCGCCGAGAAGACCGAGGCCGACAAGAAGGCCGCCGAGGACGCCGCTGCTGCCACCAAAGCCGCGGCCTCTGCATGGCCTCTTGGAGGGTATAACTTCGTTTATCCGCTCTGATTACTTTCATATTAGCGAGTACTAGCGGTATCGTGGATTTGTCTACTGTTTGCTTAGTACGCGCATGTTTAGATCAAAGTCAGTACATCATCAACTTAGTCCATGCCATGCTAGTGATTTACTCGTGGATTAATTTAATCGAGAAATTGCCTATTTACTCAACATCGCCTACCCGCTCGGCTGGCTGGGCCGGAGTGGGCCTAAACCAGGTTACTTATACCCGAAGCCAGGATGGATTCGGTGGTGATTGGCACAACGGCTAGCGAGTGCGTGTGTGGCGTGAGCTCCTGCGCGAGCCGAGAGCATCTTCCTCCTTCCTCCTTTCCCTTGTAATTCGAATTCCATGTCCATGGTTGAATATATTGAACCCTAGCCCTCACAATCTTGTATCAGAGCCGTTCTAGCCCTGGATTTTCCAGCCCACCACTGCCACACCAGATTTGCCGCTCGCCGCCGCGCCGAGGCCATGGAGAAAATTTTACTGGAGACCAAGGCGATTTACGAGCTCCTTCAGGCCGATTTCGACGCCGCCCTCTCCAGAAGCTCGGCGGAGCGCAAGGAGGAGATGACCACGGCCTTCGCCAAGCTCGACAGCAAGCTGGACCAGCTTTCAGGACGCATCGACGATGTCAAGCTCGCGATCGGCGTCGACCTCGACGAGCTACGTGGTGAGATTGGGGGAGACCGGAGCACCACAGCATGCCCTACCGCCCCGTCGTCTCCGCGAGGAGTGGCACCGCCGACCAGGACCGCGCCTCCAGCAGTGGATCAGGGGGATCTGAAAATTTCCACGGTGAAGCAGATCACCGGGGAGCAGTTCCGAAGTACGTGCCCCCACCAGCACGAGGTACGCAGCCAGAACCCAACCCCTCGAGGCAGATTGTTCCAGCCCCTGAAGCACTGCGCCCGTTCCAATCTGAAGTTGTTGGGTTTGGTCCTCGAATTGAGTTGCCACGTTTTGATGGCTCAAATCCCAAGTTGTGGCAGTCGCGCTGTGAGGATTATTTCAAGTTATGGAACACTCTGCAGCATCAGTGGGTGTCGTTTATACGCTCAATTTGAAGGCCTGTGGCGCGTTGGTTAGAAATCGGTTCAGCGCCGTGCTCCCCATGTCAATTGGCCTGAATTTTGCAACCTGCTGCAATCCAGGTTTGGCAGGAACAAACACCAGAACCTGTTGCGTCAGATGTTCAACATTAGGCAGACTAGTTCAGTCGAGGACTATGTGGAGCGATTTTCAGAACTGTATGATCAGCTAACTGCCTATGAGACTAATCCAAACACAGTGCATTACGTTACCAGATTCATGGAAGGATTAGTTCCTTCAGTTCGTTTGTTGGTAGGGATTCAACAACCTGAGGATTTGGATTCAGCATATGCTCTGGCCTTGTTGTCTGAAGAACTGGGTGAAACTACTGCTTACTCTGGCAGTGCAAACCAAGGAAGCAAGCGCCCGACCTACTCTAGCTCTCGATCGTCAGTGAACAAAGTTCTGGATGATAAGAAAATCATTGAGCCAGCTCGTGCTCCTCCATCTGAAGATCGATGGGCTGCTCTACGTGCTTACAGGAAATCCAAGGGTTTGTGTTTCATCTGTGGAGAACGATGGGCCCGTGATCATCGCTGCAAGCAGGAAATTCAGTTGCACGTGGTGCAGGAGATGCTAGACTATGTTCAGAACATGCCCTCTGATACGAGTGACTCTGAAGAGTCAGGTGTTGGTGAGGTCAATGCTATCTGTCTTTCTGCAGCTACTTTAGGAGATAATTCAGATCCAGCAGTGTCAACCATGAAACTGAAGGTGTATCTGCAGGGACAACCCTTAATTTTTCTGGTTGATTCGGGCAGTACTCATTCATTCATTGATCGCCTGCAGTTGCAACTTCTGATTCGAGGCATTTCTTCATTGCCAGTGTATATGGTTAAAGTGGCTAATGGAAGTCTGGTTCCCTTCTCTCAACAGTTGCTGAATGGTAAGTGGTCCTGTGCTGGTCATGAGTTTGTCAGTAACTTCAGGGTTTTTCCCTTGGGATCTTATCATGGAATATTGGGTTTAGATTGGCTGGCTGCTAACAGTCCTATGCAAATAGATTGGGCTGCTCATTGATTAGCCTTTCAGCACTCAAGGCACCAAATCACTTTGTTGGGTCCAGATGCTGTTCCTAAGGTTTATGCTCTGCTAGAACTATCAGCACTGTTGGTAACTAAAAATACAGCAGTATCTGAGCTGCCCTCTGAAATTAAGGAACTGTTGGATAAGTATGCTCCTGTGTTTGAAGCTCCATCTGGTCTCCCTCCAAGAAGAAAGTATGATCATAAGATCCCCTTAGTTCCTGGAGCTCAACCTGTGTCCAGCAGGCCTTATAGGCTGCCTCCTGCTATGAAAGATGAAATGGAAAAGCAAGTAAAAGAGATGTTAGATACTGGAATTATTAGACCTAGCACCAGTGCTTTCTCTTCTCCAGTAATTCTAGTGTAAAAGAAAGATAAAACTTGGAGGCCTGTATATGATTATAGGAAGCTAAATGCTATTACAGTAAAAAGCAAATACCCAGTCCCTGTTATTGATGAGCTCCTGGATGAGTTAGCTGGAGCCTGTTGGTTCACCAAACTGGACCTTCGAGCAGATTATCACCAGATCAGGCTGGCCCCTGGGGAAGAACATAAAACAACATTTCAGACTCATT
Source organism: Aegilops speltoides (assembly GCA_021437245.1). Taxonomy (NCBI): domain Eukaryota; kingdom Viridiplantae; phylum Streptophyta; class Magnoliopsida; order Poales; family Poaceae; genus Aegilops; species Aegilops speltoides. The sequence continues at coordinate 48,266,898 of CM038142.1, forward strand.
TTGGCCATTTTGAGTTTCTGGTGTTGTCCTTTGGACTTACTGGAGGACCTAATACATTCGATTTTGCACTAAATGAAACACTGTCTCCATTTGTCAGAAAGTTTGTGCTACTTTTCTTTGATGATATCCTCATATTCAGTTCTTCTTATGCACTACACTTACAACATTTGGAAGAAGTGCTGAAATTACTTTTGCAGCATCAATGGCAAGTGAAGTTATCTAAATGTGCTTTTGCACAAAAGCAAGTGGTCTATTTGGGGCATGTAATCAGTGGACAAGGAGTAGCTACTGATCCTTCCAAAATTTCCATCATTCAGAACTGGCCAGCACCTGTGTCTGCTAAAGAAGTGAGAGGATTTTTGGGCCTGACTGGATATTACAGGAAATTTATAGCATACTATGATATGCTCAGCAAGCCTCTTACTAATCTTCTCAAGAAGGGAGTTCCATTCATGTGGACACACAATGAGCAGCAAGCTTTTATGCTTCTTAAGCAAGCTCTCACATCAGCTCCAGTACTAGCCTTACCTGATTTTTCTAAGAAATTTGTGGTAGAAACAGATGCCTGTGATGTTGGGATTGGAGCAGTGCTTATGCAGGAAGGCCATCCACTTGCTTATGTCAGCCAAGCTCTTGGACCCAGGAATCAGACACTGTTAGTTTATGAGAAGGAGTATTTAGCCATTCTTCTAGCAGTGGAACACTGGCATCAGTACTTGCAGTTAGTTGAGTTTATCATCACAACTGACCAAAGGAGTTTATCCTGTCTGTCAGAGCAACGTTTGCATACCAGGTGGCAATAGAAAGCACTCACCAAATTGCTTGGGCTGCAATATTCCATTGAATATAAGAAATGAGTTGAAAATAGTGTTGCTGATGCATTGTCCAGGCGGCCTGCAACACCAGTGGAATTCTGCCAGAACTGTAGCAGATTTCTTCTGCCCAACCTACTTGGTTGACAGAAGTACTGAAAAGCTATGAGCAAGACCCATTTGCTTTGGATCTTTTGCAACAACTGTCCACATCACCTAATTCTGACAGTAAGTTTACTCTCAAAGCTGGTATCCTTAGACAGGGCAAGTGTGTTTGGTTGGGCTGTGACTCAACATTGCACAGCAAGATATGTGTTGCCTTTCATGACAGTCCAGTGGGAGGGCATTCGGGAACCCCAGTCACTTACAAGCGCATCCGACAGTTGTTTCGATGGAAAGGGATGCGAGGGTTCATAAAAACCTATGTTCAGAACTGTCTGATATGCCAGCAGGCCAAACCTGAGAGAATTCCTTCACCTGGTCTTTTACAACCTCTACCAATACCAGCCTTACCTTGGGAGATGGTTACTATGGACTTTGTGGAAGGATTACCTCCATCAGGTCGTTACAACTGTTTGCTAGTGGTTATTGACAAGCTCTCCAAATATGGACACTTTATTCCCTTGCATCACCCGTTCTCTGCTGAAACTGTTGCTGAAGCCTTCATGAACTCTGTCTATAAATTGCATGGTATGCCCTGTTCGATAGTTTCAGATCGTGACCGCATTTTTACAAGCAAGTTTTGCAGTGAGCTGTTCCAAAAAACTGGCGTCCAGCTTCGCATGAGTTCTGCTCGGCATCCACAGTCAGATGGCCAGACAGAGCGCGTGAATCAACAGGTGGAATGTTTTTTGCGATGTTTTGTCAGTGGGCACCCGTCGCGCTGGGCTAAGTGGATTCCAGTTTGTGAATTCTGGTATAACACGAACTGGCATTCGGCTACTGGGAAAACACCGGTTGAAGTCATTTATGGGCATTCTATCTGCTGAGAGTGCAATTCAGTCTGATGATTTACAACAGTGTCTCAATGATCGTCTGGTGGTCATGGTGGAGTCGGTCAAGCAACATTTACTTCATGCCCAACAGCGTATGAAACTCCAAGCTGATAAGCACCGCTCAGATCGTGTGTTTGCAGTTGGCGATCAGGTCTTTCTCAAGCTTCAACCATACTTGCAGTCATCTGTGGCACCGCGAGCAAATCACAAACTGGCATTCAAGTTTTATGGTCCCTTTGAGGTTTTGGAACGCATTGGCGAAGTGGCTTACCGCCTGCGTCTCCCTCCTACCAGCAAAGTGCATCCTATTTTCCATGTGTCACTTCTCAAAAAGGTGATCGGTCCTCACGACCAGGTGCTCTCGCAGCTTCCTTCTCCTGAGGATCAGTTTCAAGTGCCAGAGCAAGTGCTGCAACAGAGAGTGGTTCACCGGGGTTCTGATTCGATCCTCCAAGTCTTGATCAAATGGAGTTCGTCGCCGCTGGATATGGCTACATGGGAAGATAAGATCACTCTCCAACAAAAGTTTCCCAGGGCGCCGGCTTGGGGACAAGCCAGGTTTAACAGGGGAGGGATTGTTAGCGATCAAGTGAAGCGCCAAGACGCAGTTCAAAGGGAAGGCCGGCCCAAGAGGCATCCTCGCCTACCCGCTCGGCCGGCTGGGCCGAAGTGGGCCTAAACCAGGTTACTTATACCCGAAGCCAGGATGGATTCGGTGGCGATTGGCACAACGGCTAGCAAGTGCGTGTGTGGCTTGAGCTCCTGCGCGAGCCGAGAGCATCTTCCTTCTTCCTCCTTTCCCTTGTAATTCGAATTCCATGTCCATGGTTGAATATATCGAACCCTAGCCCTCACACTATATTTGATGCATCTTTACAAAAAGTTGAAATGTCTTGGATGGAAGTTCATCTCAGCAGCTGGGTAGAAGTCAACACATACAAAGCAACCTGAAAGAAAAACCTGCATTTGAACTCATCTAGGTTTCAGTACTGAATATGTCCCAAACTCCCAATAACAGTCAAGAAGACGGCGTTGAATTGGTTGGTGAAAAATCATTGTACCTGGCACCTTGGGTGAGTTTGCATGTAAGTTCACACACATGCAAGAATGGTGTTTATACTTCCCAAGAGTTCATGATCAAGCTTGATACCACCTGACACCGAAGTATATAAAACATCGATTTCAGCAAGGTACAATCAATACTACATATATATAATTATTTTCTTAAGGCAATAAAATTAAAATACCCTTTATACGTATACCTTTTGAGTTGAAGCCTAGTATCATTGTCCTAATAAGTTAGAAGCTTATGCTAATTTAGCATGAGGATAGACTGAATTTTCAGTTTACACACGTGATGCTTATGCCTGTCAGTGCATGTGCTGAAGCAGCTAAACCAACATGTTCAACCTAGTGTTAAAACGTACAGTGGAATCACGTGGAGGATCTTCCACATCTTTTCCCTATATAAGAAGTCAACTACAGTATGGCGCATTCAGTAAAGTATTTGAAAATAGGTGACATGCACATCGAAATTGTGTTTGCTTCATGCAACTACATGGATATACATTACAGCAATCTCACTACAGGAAAAACTTTGTAAGCCATGTATGTTTCATACACGTGAAAAGCTGTTTCAAACTCAGCGAACTGTACGTCGAGTGTTACACTCGGCGTATAGCACACAGCTTACAACCGGTCGGCTTAGTTGATTGATAGACTAAAACCCGCATAAAAGAAAATGATTGCACATACGTCACCATCGTCATAGTTGCCGTGATCAATCTTCTAGAAAATTTGGCAAATTGAGCAGAAGAATCAGTAATGAGAGACGTTGACTGGTTAAATAAACCGCGTACTCATAAATAACCATGAGGTCTTCTCTGCTTGTCTATAATACATGATCACCAAATTCATCATAAAGAATTATAGATACAATTGTAAATCTTTAAGGAGATACAGTTGTAAATCTTTGAAGATTTGAGCACTTACTTGAGTCGACTATTGTTGTTTCTATTATTTCCACCAAGAGGGCATGAGTACCAGGATTAGTCGCTGACTAAACATTCCTCGTCTCTGGAAGCCAGATGTGCTTGGCATTGTCTAGTTCATCCCAAGAAAATTACACTCGACTCGTGCTAGCAGCAGCGACATATGCTTGCACAGATTGCCATCTGATTCTCTGCGAGAAAAGTTGGATAATATAGGAAGCGGCGGCACCTGTAAGGGGAGAAGGAGGCGAACTTTGATCTGCAATAGAATTAAGAAACATGAATCTGCAAGATAGAAAAGAAGGAATAAGCGGATTGGGGAACTTGGATCTGCAAGAGAAATAAGAAACATGAATCTGCAAGAGAGAAAAGAAAGAATAAGTGGTCGCGCTATCCTGCAGCGACGGCCTCAAAAACTGAGAACGACGCTAATAGAGACCTGATAGAAAGAAGATGCGGAGATGCGCTGCTCGCTACAGCCGTTGCTCGATTGGGCAGCGTGGTAGGTTCAACCAAGTATGATGGATGGAGATCAAGAGAACAACAGCAGCTTGTCCTGGAGATCGATAGGGGGGAGTCGTAAGATATATTGACACGGATGCTTCATTGGTGCCTCCAAGAAGAGTTTTCTTTACGTGGGAGTGTTTCATAGAGATACATGAGCGCTTGGGTCACATGAGAGAGATAATTCAGTTTTTTCCTAGAAATAAATGAGACGTGAGAGATTGAGAGAGTTTATTTTTTGGAGAGATTGAGAGAGTTGGGTCACGGGAGAGATACCTGAGTTTTTTTCCCTGTGAGTCAATCTAAACCATAAGTTTTTTCTCCTATGAGTCGATCTAAACCGTAATAATTCGGTCCCACCAAATTAACAGCTCCGAATTACTGATTAACATGGTAATTTCTTGGGAGTCTGTAATTAGTATAGGTATAGATAGATAGATACATAATTCATTATGCACACTTTCGGTCTTTGCATAACTAAAATGTACACATCCCACATCAACACATACAAAAAGCACGCCGACAACTAGCAACGTCATATGAGACCAAAGCTATCCATAGGTGATTAAAAAAAGAAAAAGACTCAAGGCGACCTGTTTAACGATCGACAAACTATAACAATGACCATATCCGCACAAATCATCTCATGACATCACACAGATGACGAGATTCTTCAATAACAGCGCCTTCAGGAAGGGAGCAACACTCAAACATCGCCGCAGCTGAATTCAACCATCAATGCTTGAATCTAGGTTTTCACCATGAAAAATCAATCCGAACATATTCAAGCAATGCCTTCAACAAGGTGACGACGTAAAAGAAAATCATCATTGTCAAGTATAACTAGCTCGGGTTAGACCTAGGCTTTCACCTTAGAGCTCAAAATTGAGTGCCCGAGTACATCTGCATCACATTCAATGACTTCCTTTGATACGGAACCAAACAAACTAGTTAGTTTAGTTACTTGTTATCTGTTTGGATTCTAGTACATCGCCAACTGCTGGAGCCTCGGTTTGTTGGTACTTAGAGCATCTCCAGCCACGCTCCCAACAGCCCTCCCCCAGGCGTTTTTTAGCGCCAACAAATCAGCCCAGTCGCGTCCCAGGAGACTGTTTTTCATCGGTTTGGGCCGAAACTGGCGCCGGCGGACCCAGGCCGAACGGGCGCCGGGGCAATCGATTTTGGCGCGAGAGAACGGCGGGCCTGCCGAGTCAGCGACCCACGTGTCTCGTCGTCCTCATCGCCTCGGTTCCCGCGGGGAATCAATGCCAAGGCTGTCGCCGGTCAACCTTCCATTGATTCCTCAAGGGCGGCGCGGGCGCGACAACGCACCACCTCCCGCCACGCGTACACATGGCGCCTACCCACCAGCTGCTATATAAGCAGCGCCTCCCCCTCGCGTGTGGCCGCACCCCGCCCACAGCCGCTGAGCGCTCTCCCCGTGCGCCGACGCTGCCGACGATCCTCCCCTCTTTTCCCTTTTCCCAGCCGCGACGATGGACGAGAGGTTCCCCGACGATGGGGTGGCGGCCAATGGCTTTGGCCGCCGCTCGTTGCACGAGTGGGAAGCCTACCTGTTGTTCAAGGCCAACGCCCCGGTGCCTCCCGACATGCGTGTGCCGGGGCAGTGGAAGCTCAGTGCCGGTGGCGTCCCCATTCCCCCACTGCCAGACGTCACCGCGCACGCCGACTATTTCACCGACGAGGTTGACCGCGTGCGGGAGTCGCTGACGGAGGAGCAGTGGGCCCTCCCGCAGTACGCCGCCGGCAACCACGAGGCATGGGCGGCGTACTTCCAACGCCGGCAGGCGAAGCGGCTGGCCTCCAACAACGGGGCACCGGTGGTGCGGGGGACCAAGAACAGTGAGGGCCGCTGCCTGTGGTGGGGCGCCCCCGGCCGCACTCTCCACACCGTCCTCGAGCACCTCAAGGGCGGCAACGACCCGCTGTTGACGTACCCTGTCGCCCTGGTCCCCCGCCAGAGCGGTGGCCAATGGATGGCGAGGAGGGCCGGCTCCTTTTCTTCCTCCTCCCGCTCCTCCTCCCACTCCTCCGGCTCATCAGCGTTGTTCGGCGTCAAGGTCGAGCCCGCGGAGACCGCGAAGACCCCGTTCGGCCGGCGCACCTGCAGCGCCGGCATCGTCATCCACGAGGGCATGCGCGCCTCCTCCTCGGCTCCTCCCCGGTTCGTCAAGCCAAAGACGGAGCCGGGGCACGCCATCGTGAAGATGGAGCCAAGGCTCGCCACCGTGAAGGCAGAGCCAGGGCTCGATGACGCGGCGGCCTTGAAATGGGCGCGTGAAGACTGGGCGCAGACGAAGCTGGAGCGCCAGCGCCTCGCCTTTTGAGCAGTTCGCCGCTCGGCGCTGTGGCCGCGACGAGGGAGACATCATCGTCCTAGACGATGACAGCGACGACGACGCGCTGTAGCCACCGGTCCGCCAGGGCGACCCCGGGCAGGGGTCCAGCAGCGGCATCCGCATGAAGGAGGAGAAGGACGACGGCGGAGCAACGGCGGCGATGACGGCGACTTCACCTCTCTCAGCGCGTTATTCGGCCTGTAGTCGCAGCCTCTTTGTTTTTTTTCTAAGTATTTTATCTATGTAAAAAACTATTTCAGTTCGCCGAGGTAATGCACTATTTCGCCGAATATTTGTCCCATTCGCTGAATTTTAGTCAAATAAATGTTCAAAAAGTGAAAACCAGGCGCCTGGGGCCGACCCTAGGGGCGTCGGCTGGGAATCCCATCGCCCCCAGGCCGATTTTAGCGCCGGTTCGCCCCCAGGCGGCAATACTTCGAGCCGCCGGGGGGGGGGGGGGCAACGGCCGGAGATGCTCTTAGAGCAACTCTAGCGGAGTTTTCAAAACCACAACATCAATAATCGTTATAGAATACACTTCAAATAAATTACGGAGACTCGAGAGGCAACGTGCAAACTCAGAGTCTTTATATTTGATGTCTCCCTAATTGTGTGATCCATTTGTCAATAGGACATTCGAAGTTTCCTTCGCACCACACGATACACAGAACTGCCATATAGAGCGAGCTCCAAATGGCAGCCTTGAGACGCCATGTATGGTGACAAGGAGGCCATATATGAAGGTTGTTTCATAAATTATGGCCGTGCTAACAGGATGGTGACAAACTATTTGACCAACATTTTTATAAAAGTGGTTATTATGACAATCAGGCTAACATAACGACTCTGCTAGAGTTAATCTTATTGTTAAAGTATAAATGCATAACCCATTTTTAACTATCAGTTTAAGCTTTTGGGTGAACTGTCTGGTGCGTACAGTTCTATGTGATATCGAAGCAAGAGGTCTTGAATTCAAGACCCAACTGGCGCAATTTAAAATACCCACTTTCCGTCCATGTTTGTGTGCAGTTCTACACTTACTGGACAAGAAACGCCCGGCCTGATTTGCACTCTTTCTACGCCTTGATTGTTGGTTGGTTTTAGTTTGATTTTTTTTTCCATTGTGGAGTAGACTGTGTATATATGTATTGGACATCTATACTTGGACTTTATTATTTTTAATCATCATAGCATTTGATAAACGGCTGCACGCGTTAGCTAGGGTACAGAAAAAACCATATTATGTGATGCCACCAGCCTTCATGTGTTTGATCGCCAAATTGGGATCTGTTGCTTATGTCCATGAGTTGAGAAGTTAAAATCTAGAGGGTTTTTTATTTTTTTGCCACCACTTACTTTGTACTTTGATAATTTGCCACTCCTTACATTGTAATTGATCTATTGCCACTCTTTACTTTGCACTTTGATTTTTTGCCATTTTTTTCATACAAAAATAATACTTGCAAATGACTGACATAATATATGCATTAAACAGCCATCCAAAATACCCTCGGTGCTAGTTGGACCGGTGCATCAGCTGATTCACCAATTGAAATTAAATCGAAAGGGGATGAACTCGTTCACCACTGCCGCCCCTGCTGCCCTTCGGCCGTCGCCTCTGCTAATGGCCGCGTTCCCCTCCTCCGTGTGCCGCTCTTCTCCAGTCTGTCCGTGGCCACGCTGCCGGACTACCAGATGCCTTCGGTGATGTGGGCGCCGCTCTTCCCCAGACTGTCCGCGGCTGCGTGTGGGTCTCGATGGAATCGACATGTTTCCGCGTGCGATGCGTGTGTGTCGTGTAAGTCGCCGGAATCAATTAGGTTGTGTACGTGCAGCGTGTACGTGCTTGTCTTTCAAAGAATCCATCAAGCACCATGTTAGCTTACCTTGGCTAGCTTGTGTATGTACAACGTGTACATGCTCGACATCGCCGCGTGCTGCTACCGCTGCTTGTTCTTGCCGCGTGCTGCTGCTGCTTGTGCTCACCAGAGTTGAGAGGGGAGCGGCCCCACGACCCATGGAGAAGAAGCAGCGGAGCAGCGACATGGTCTATGGGGCCACGAGCACGGCGGCAACAGCGACTCTTTCCATCGTCACCTTGTTGGCGACGAGGTAGTGGAGGTGTGCGCGACTACGGCCATGGGTGTAAGATTATGATTGCACAATGTATTGCTATTCGTGCATAGGCACGTATATATGATGTACAAAGGTCGGTCACGGACCTCAACTATACAAGAAAGTAGGAGGCGAACCCAATACACAATATCCACATAACAAATATACTCAACAACCCCGGTCGAAGTGGCAACGCGGCTGATGCAAAGACTGGACCGGAACTCCTCAAATGACGCCGTAGGTGAGGGAGTCCTGGATTAGGGGGTATCCGGACAGCCGGACTATATACATCGTCCGGACTATTGAGGCGTGAAGATACAAGACACAAGACTCCGGCCCGTGTCCGGAGGGGACTCTCCTTTGCGTGGGAGACAAGTTTGGCGACCCGGATATTATATTTCCTTCCTTGTAACCGACTCCATGTAAACCCTAGCCCTCTCCAGTGTCTATATAAACCGGAGAGGATGGTCCTTAGAAGACCGATCACAATTACAATCATACCATCATAGGCTAGCTTAGGGTTTAGCCTCTACGATCTCGTGGTAGATCTACTCTTGTACTGCTCATATCTTCAATATTAATCAAGCAGGAAGTAGGGTTTTACCTCCATCGAGAGGGTCCGAACCTGGGTAAACAATGTGTCTCTTGCTTCCTGTTACCATCAGCCTAAGACGCACAGATCGGCACGGCTTAGACCTACCGTCAGACGATGCTCGGGATATCACCCCTTCAGTAAAAGCCTCGGATCTAAATCCAGAGCAGGTTGCGTTGCCTAAGGGCAGAGGGGTGGACCCCGCGCCAACAGGCCGCACACTCATCGGCGTTGGAGCCGAATACAGGCCTCACCTCTGTGAAAGCCTGTAACACCAGGCCCCCGGACTCGTATCCGGTTGTTGGTTCCGGTCCGCACACCCTCAAGCCAGTCGAGCCAGGTTGGGCTCCGGTAATGGAGTTTACCGTTGCGGATACCTTCCAGCACTCGCCCTTTGGCGACATGCTGAACTCATTAAAGTCTATCTCGTTGTCAGGAGGCTCTGGGCCGAACTGTGAACGGCTTGAGAGGGACGCAGGCGACGAAGGAATTCGCTGCCCACCCACCACCCACTTCATTGCTACGGTCGACGATTTAACCGACGTGCTTGACTTCAACTCCGAAGACATCGACGGTATGGACAACGATGCAAGAGAAGTACAGGAGCCACCGCTCACAGGGCGGTGGACGGCCACCCCCTCATACGATATATACATGGTGGACACTCCGAAGGAAACCAATGGCGACGAGGCAATGGAGGATAACCCCTCAGGGGGGAAAGCAAAGCATGGGCGTCTTCGGCGCCGCTCCAAGCCCCGCCACATCAATACCGGCCCCGGAGATGAAAGCAATCCGGATGGTGCCGAAGAGGAATACAACCCTGATCAGCCCACCTTCAAGCAGTCCGGACCGGCCATGGTGGGATACTTGGAGAGGGACAACTATACACCCCCCCTCCGAAGACGAGGTAAGCCTCGGCAATGACGAATTCGGCGTACCTGAAGATCCAGTGGAACAAGTCCGCTTCAAGAGACGGCTCATGGCCACAGCAAGGAGCCTACAAAGGAAGCAAGAGCAGCTTAAAGCTGACCAAGATTTGCTAGTGGATAGGTGAACCAAGATCCTGGCCACAGCAAAGTACGGACTCGACCGCCCTAACAGAGGGCATACGCGGCACAACCGGCTACCTCAACCTAAGCAGGAGAACCAAAGGCACACAACCCGACGTCCACACACCACTACGGTCCAAGACAGTAAAAAGGATACACGACGAGGCATACTAAAGCATCGGCGCAGCGGTCATAAACGTCAAGCCAAGGAAGCTGGTGCCAAGCCTAGCAACTCCCAGTCCGGTCAACGGACAAAGAGCAGCTCAAGCCTATCCGGCCCGAGCCACATACTTGATCAACCATGTGAAATTCACGGTACTCCTAGAAGGACGACAAAGCATACCAATAGAGAATGCCGGATCCTCAAAACAAAGCGACCGGTCATGTGTCAGAAACAATGAAGGGAGGCGTCTAGTCAAGAGATCCCCCCAGAGCACAACAGTACGGCCGATAGCCCCCTATCGTACAAACCACTGCAATTCAATTGCCGTACCCCTAGACCTAGTAGTCCGGGAAAAGCCCTCGTAGGTATAAAACCACGAATAACACCTTCTACAAGATGTCAGGGGCAAGGGCCAAGTTCATTGGCCCACCGCTCTAACGGTCGTTTTCAGATAACCAAAAAATGCCACGTCATCGGCGCACTCCCCTCATACAGTAACCCACCGTCTGCTAATCCCATGAACCACGTTGACTAGATTCCACGTGGTAAGCCGTTAGGCCAACACCGGTGATATACTCACGCCTACATACAAGGCCGAACCCCGCCTCTAGAGCGGAAATCATACAGCTGCCGGAGTAGCAAGTCGTGCATGCCTATCAAAATTTTGATATGACAGCCAACTATCCGGACACCAACTGAGGAGTCCGCGCTGCTTCACGGTATAGCGGCTGGGGTCACCAGGGTCCGATCAAGAACCTCTAGACCAACCACAAGAGGACGTTCAGCTGCCTCCGAGCATTTACCTTCGCAAACTAACTTTTATGCAGAACAGGATTGGTGGCGTGGAATTGGCCCGGACACACAAAGACAGGAGCATGCAGGTAGAAGGCAATCCGGATCTACTTTGGATCCACTCACAGCCCCCTACAGTCCGGCCATCACAGGTTCCGCCAAAAACCATCTCTTTTCATAATCATAAATCGCACTCATATGCATAGCCATATTATCCTGCTACAATGCGTAGACTCCAATAACATGTACTGGCCGTCGTTTATCATCGACGCCTCTTTGCCACTAAACGGCATCCACGCTTCGTGTTACACCCGGTTATGCCAGGGGCTTCACAGTACGACAACAAAGTCCGACCACCTTTTTGGTCGCTCGGCACCCCGAACTTATAGCACTATATGCATCAGCTCCGAATCATGTCTTGGGTCATTGGTTGGGTTTGCCAAGCTCCCATGTTTTGGTACCTTACGTTCTGTTCTGTCGGCTAAGTTAGTGCTAGGAGAACTACTGCGGTTGTGTCCTGGTTCTGCCGGACGAGCACCTCAGTAGAGAAAGCCGAAAACCGACTGTCATGATGCAGCGAGGGGCTGCGCCGACCATACTCGAATTCCTATGTCTAAGTGAGAGTAGTAAAGCCCTATAGTCCGATTGCCTGGTTCGTGGTGAGAAACACCTCCTCACAAGGACCCAACCATGGGATAAAGAGTGTTCAGATATATCTCAAACACCCCCGTATTTCTCACGTGGGGGCTGAAGCCGACGACTGGCCAACTCTCAGAATTTACATACAATAAACAGCCGCACAGGAAGAACACATGTTCAAACAAAAAAGGCAATACATAATAAAAGTGCCATTATCCCATATTACAAATATTGGCAAGAATGCCCTCAAGGAAATATAATGTCTTTGGTGCACTTATCCGCCGTCAGGCGTACCCCTTCAGCACACCTTCATAGTACATTTCGGGCTTGCGATGCCCCTTACCCTCTGGTGGCCCCTAAGTCATCAGCTTCTCCGCATCAAGCTTCCCCCAATGCACTTTTGCATGGGCAAACGCCATGCGCGCACCTTCTATACAGACTGGTCGCTTGATAGCATCAAGCCGAGGACAGGCGCCCACAATCCGCTTTACGAGTCCGAAGTAACTACTTGGAATTGGCTCTGCAGGCCATAGCCGGACAACCAAGTCCTTCATGGCTAGTTCGGCCGCCTGGTGCAGTTCGATCAACTGCTTCAGCTGATCGATAAAAGGCACCGGATAGTTCGGAGCCAAATACTGCGACCAGAAGTTCCTCTCCGCAGACTTCCTCTCCTCGGTCTGGTAAAATTGGGCGGCGTCTGATATGCTGCGAGGCAGATCCGCAAATGAAGGAAATATGCCCTAGAGGCAATAATAAAGTTATTATTTATTTCCTTATTTCATGATAAATGTTTATCATTCATGCTAGAATTGTATTAACCGGAAACATGATACATGTGTGAATGCATAGACAAAACAACATGTCACTAGTATGCCTCTACTAGACTAGCTTGTTAATCAAAGATGGTTATGTTTCCTAACCATGAACAAAGGAGTTGTTATTTGATTAATGAGGTCACATCATTAGTAGAATGATCTGATTGACATGACCCATTCCTTAGCTTAGCACACGATCGTTTAGTATGTTGCTCTGCTTTTATCCATGACATATACATGTTCCTGTAACTATGAGATTATGCAACTCCGTTTACGGAGGAACACTTTGGGTGCTACCAAGCGTCACAACGTAATGGGTGATTATAAAGGAGTACTACAGGTGTCTCCAAAGGCAAATGTTGGGTTGGCGTATTTGAGATTAGGTTTTGTCACTCCGATTGTCGGAGAGGTATCTCTGGGCCCTCTCGGTAATGCACATCACTTAAGCCTTGCAAGCACTACAACTAATGAGTTAGTTGTGAGATGATGTATTACGGAACGAGTAAAGAGACTTGCGGTAACGAGATTGAACTAGGTATTGGATACCGACGATCGAATCTCGGGCAAGTAACATACCGATGACAAAGGAACAACGTATGTTGTTATGCGGTCGACCGACAAAGATCTTCGTAGAATATGTAGGAACCAATATGGGCATCCAGGTCCGCTGTTGGTTATTGACCGTGAATAGTTCTAGGTCATGTCTACATTATTCTCGAACCGTAGGGTCCGCACGCAAGGTTTCGATGGCAGTTATTATGAGTTTATGTATTTTGATGTACGAAGGATTTGAGTCCGGATGTGATCACGGACATGACGAGGAGTCTCGGAATGGTCGAGACATAAAGATTGATATATTGGAAGCCTATGTTTGGAGTTGAATGGTTCGGGCGGCGAATTCTGAGTACAGGAGGTTACGGAACCCCGGGAGGTAAATGGGCCTCGATGGGCCTTAGTGGAAAGGAGAAGGGCCAGCCCTAGATGGGCGCGCCTCCCCCTTCCTAGTCCTACTAGGACTAGGAGAAGGGGCCGCCCCCTCTCTCTCTTTCCCTCCGGAATCCTAGTCCAACTAGGATTGGGGGAATCCTACTCCCGGAGGAGTAGGACTCCCAGCGCCTCCCTTGGCCGCCGGCCCCTTCCCCTTGCTCCTTTATATCTGAGGCAGGGGGCACCTTGGGACACACAAGTTGATCGTGAGATCGTTCCTTAGCCGTGTCGGTGCCCCCTCCACCATATTCCACCTCGGTTATACCGTCATGAAGCTTAAGCGAAGCCTGCGCCGATGAAACATCAAGATCGTCCTGCGCCGTCGTCTTGTGGAACTCTCCTCGACACTCGGCTGGATCGAGTCTGAGGGGCGTCATCGAGCTGTCGTGTGTCAAGAACTCGGGGCGTCGAGTATGGCGCCGGATCGGTCGGATCACGAGGAGAACGTCGACTACTTCCTCTACGTTGTGATCGCTTCGCCGGGTCTACAAGGGTATGTGGACAACACTCTCCCCTCTCGTTGCTATACATCACCATGATCTTGCGTGTGCGTAGGAAATTTTTGAAATTACTCGTTCCCCAGCAGTGGCATCCGAGCCTAGGTTTTTCTATGGTTTGATGTTTTGCAGAGTAGAACACAAGTGAGTTGTGGGCGATACAAGTCATACTACCTACCAGCATGTCATACTTTGGTTCAGCGGTATTGTGAGATGAAGCGGCCCGGACCGACATTACGCCAGCGTGCTTACGCGAGACTGGTTTCACCGCTGCGAGCACTCGTTGCTTAAAGGTGACTGGTGGGTGCTGTCTCTCTCACTTTAGTTGAACCGAGTGTGGCTCGCCGGTCCTTGAAGAAGGTTAAAGCGGAGTCTATTTGTGAAATATCGTTGTGGTTTTGATGCGTGGGTGAGACTGGATCTTGCTTAAGCCCGTAGCAGCCACGTAAAATTTGCAACAACAAAGTAGAGGGCGTCTAACTTGTTTTTGCAGGGCATGATGTGATGTGATATGGTCAAGATGTGATGCTATATTTTATTGTATGAGATGATCATGTTTTGTAACGAAGTTATCGGCAATGGCGGCAGGAGCCATATGGTTGTCGCTTTATTGTATGCAATGCAATGCATACTGTAATGCTTTACTTTATCACTAAGCGGTAGCGATAGTCGTAGAAGCATAAGTTTGGCGAGGCGACAACGATGCTACGATGGAGATCAAGGTGTCGCGCCGGTGGCGATGGTGATCATGGTGGTGCTGCAAGATGGAGATCATGAAGCACAAGATGATGATGACCATATCATATCACTTATATTGATTTGCATGTGATGTTTATCCTTTTATGCATCTTATCTTGCTTTGATTGACGGTAGCATTATAAGATGATCTCTCACTAAATTATCAAGAAGTGTTCTCCCGGTATGCACCGTTGCCAAAGTTAAATCGTGCCCGGACACCACGTGATGATCGGGTGTGATAAGCTCTCGTCCATCTACAACGGGTGCAAGCCAGTTTTGCACACGCAGAATACTCGGGTTATACTTGGCGAGCCTAGCATATGCGAGATATGGCCTCGGAACACGGAGACCGAAAGGTCGGCGTGAATCATATAGTAGATATGATCAACATAAGATGTTCACCATTGAAAACTACTCCATTTCACGTGATGATCGGTTATGGTTTAGTTGATTTGGATCACGTGATCACTTGGATGACTAGAGATGTCTTTCTAAGTGGGAGTTCTTAAGTAATATGATTAATTGAACTTAAATTTATCATGAACTTAGTACTGATAGTATCTTGCTTGTTTATGTTTGATTGTAGATAGATGGCTCGTCTTTGTTGTTCGTTGAATTTTAATGCGTTCCTTGAGAAAGCAAAGTTGAAAGATGATGGTAGCAATTACGGATTGGGTCCGTAACGAGGATCATCCTCATTGCTGCCGTAAGAATTACGTCTGGATGCACGCTAGGTGCGAACTTCTTCTTTGGAGCAACGCCGGATGTTATGAGCGTCTGGCGAGCAAAGCGATGACTACTCTATAGTTCGATGTGCCATGCTTTACGGCTTAGAACCGGGACTTCAACGGCGTTTTGAGCGTCATGGAGCATATGAGATGTTCGGAGTTGAAGTTAATATTCCAACAGAATGCCGGATTGAGAGATATGAGATCTCCAATAAGTTCTATAGCTGCAAGATGGAGGAGAATAGTTACATTAGTGAGCATATACTCGTAATGTGCAGGTACTACAATCACTTGACACAATTGGGAGTTAATCTTACGGATGATTGTGTCATTGACGAATTCTTCAATCACGCCACCAAGCTACAAAGGCTTCGTGATGAACTATAATATGCAAGGGTTAGTAAAGACTATGCAGAGCTCTTACGCAATGCTAAAGGTTGCGGAGGTAGAAATCAAAAAGGAGCATCAAGTGTTGATGGTCAATAAGACCACTAGTTTCAAGAAGAAAGGCAAAGGGAAGAAGAAGGGAATCTCAAGAAGAACAGCAAGCAAGTTGCTTGCTCGGAGAAAAACCCAAGTCGGCCCTAAACACAGAAACCGAGTGCTTTTCTTGCAAGCGGTAGTCCTTTGGAAGCGGAACTGCCCCAAGTATTTGGCGGATAAGAAGGATGGCAAGGTGAACAAAGGTATATGTGATATACATGTTATTGATGTGTACCTTACTAGAGCTCGCGATGCACTGGGTATTTGATCTGGTTACATTGCTAATATTTGCAACTCGAAGCAGGGACTACGGATTAGCGAACAACGGCAAAGGGCGAGGTGACGATGCGCGTGGGAAATGGTTCCAAAGTCGATGTGATCGCGGTCGACACGCTACCTCTACATCTACCTTGGGATTAGTTTTAGACCTAAATAATTGTTATTTGGTGCTGCGTTGAGCATGAACATTATATCTGGATCTTGTTTGATGCGAGGCGGTTATTCATTTAAATCGAGAGAATAATGGTTGTTCTATTTATATGAGTAATATCTTTTATGGTCATGCACCCTTGAGGAGTGGTCTATTTCTTATGAATCTCGATAGTAGTGATACACATATTCATAATGTTGAAACCAAAAGATGCAGAGTTGATAATGATAGTGCAACTTATTTGTGGCAATTTGCCGTTTAGGTCATATCGATGTAAAGCGCATGAAGAAACTCCATCTTGATGGACTTTTGGATTCACTTGATTATGAATCACTTGGCACTTGTGAACCGTGCCTCATGGGCAAGATGACTAGAACACCGTTCTCGGTACTATGGAGAGAGCAACAGGTTTGTTGGAAATCATACATATAGATGTATGTGGTCCGATGAATATTGAGGCTCGTGGCGGATATCGTTATTTTCTCACCTTCACGGATGACTTAAGCGGATATGGGTATATCTACTTAATGAAACATAAGTCTGAAACGTTTGAAAAGTTCAAAGAATTTCAGAGTGAAGTTGAAAATCATCGTAACAAGAAAATTAAGTTTCTACGATCGATCGTGGAGGTGAATATTTGAGTTCTGAGTTTGGTCTACATTTGAAACAATGCGGAATAGTTTAGCAACTCCGCCACCGGAACACCACAGCGTAATGGTGTGTCGAGCGTCGTGTCGTACTTTCTAGATATGGTGCGATCTATGATGTCTCTTCTGATTTACCGCTATCGTTTTGGGGTTATGCTCTAGAGGCGGCCGCATTCACCTTGAATAGAACACCGTCGAAATCCGTTGAGGCGACACCTTATGAACTATGGTTTGGCAAGAAACCAAAGTTGTCGTTTCTTAAAGTTTGGGGATCGCGATGCTTATGTGAAAAAGCTTCAACCTGATAAGCTCGAACCCAAATCGAATGTGTCTTCATAGGATACCCAAAGGAGACAGTTGGGTACACCTTCTATCACAGATCCGAAGGCAAGACATTCGTTGCTAAGAATGGATCCTTTCTAGAGAAGGAGTTTCTCTCGAAAGAAGTGAGTGGGAGGAAAGTGGAACTTGATGAGGTAATAGTACCTTCTCCCTTACTTGAAAGTGGTTAAATCACGAAACCGGTTTACGAGACACCTACACCAAGTAGTGAGGAAGTTAATGATGTTGATCATGAAACTTGAGATCAAGTTCTTCTGAGAACCTCGTAGATCGACGAGTAAGATCCGCACGAGTGATACGGTAATCCTGTTACGGAAGTCATGCTACTAGATCATGATGAACCTCGAACTATGAAGAAGCGATGGTGAGCCCAGATTCCATAAGATGGCTTGAGGCCATGAAATCGAGATGGGATCCATGTATGAAAACAAAGTGTGGACTTTGGTTGACTTGCCCGAGGTAGGCAAGCAATAGAAAACAAGTGGATCTTCAAGAAGAAGACCGACGCGACGGTAATATTATCTTGTCTATAAAGCTCGACTTATGCAAAAGGTTTCGACAAGTTCAAGGGGTTGACTACGATGAGACCTTCTCACCCATAGCGATGCTTAAGTCCGTCCGAATCATGTTAGCGATTGCGCATTTTATGATTATGAAATTTGGCAAATGGATGTAAAGACTGCATTCTGAATGGATTTACGGAAGAAGAGTTGTATATGATGCAACGAGAAGGTTTTATCGATCCAAAGGAGCTAACAAAGTATGCAAGCTCCAGCGATCCATATATGGACTGGTGCAAGCATCTCGGAGTTGGAATAAGCGTTTTGATAGTGTGATCAAAGCATTTGGGTTTGTCTGAGACTTTTGGAGAAGCTTTATTTACAAGAAAGTGAGTGGGAGCTCTGTAGCATTTACGATATTATATGTAGATGACATATTGCTGATCGGAAATGATATAGAATTCTGGATAGCATAAAGGGATACTTGAATAAGAGTTTTCAATGAAAGACCTCGGTGAAGCTGCTTACATATTGGGCATTAAGATCTATAGAGATAGATCAAGGCGCTTAATTGGACTTTCACAAAGCACATACCTTGACAAAGTTTTGAAGAAGTTCAAAATGGATCAAGCAAAGAAAGGGTTCTTGCACGTGTTACAAGGTGTGAAGTTGAGTCGGACTCAATGCCCGACCACCGCAGAAGATAGAGAAAATGAAAGATGTTCCTATGCTTCAGCCATAGGCTCTATCATGTATGCAATCTTGTGTACCAGACTGATGTGTGCCTTGCTATAAGCCTAGCGAGGAGGTACCAAAGTAATCGAGTGGATCATTTGGACAGCGGTCAAGAACATCTGAAATACGAAAAGGACTAAGGATATGTTTCTCGTATATGGAGGTGACAAAGAGCTCATCGTGGCAGTTACGTTGATGCAAGCTTTGACACGATCCGAGACGATTCTAAATCGCAGACCGGATCGTATTTACACTAAGCGGAGGAGCTGTCGGTTGGTGCAGTTCTAAACAAAGCGTCGTGGCGGGATCTACATGTGAAGCGGAATACATTGCAGCTTGAAGCAGCTAATGAAGGAGTGCGGATGAAGGAGTTCATATCCGATCTAGGTGTCATACCTAGTGCATCGGGTCAATGAAAATCTTCGTGACAATCTTGGAGCAATTGCCTTAGCAAAGGAATCCAGATTTCACAAGAGGACCAAGCACATCAAGAGGCGCTTCAATTCCATCCGGGACTTAGTCGGTGGAGACATAGAGATTTGCAAGATACATACGGATCTAAATGTTGCGAACCGTTGACTAAGCCTCTTCCACGAGCAAAACATGATCAGCACCAAGACTCCATGGGTGTTAGAATCATTCTTGTGTAATCTAGATTATTGACTCTAGTGCAAGTGGGAGGCTGAAGGAAATATGCCCTAGAGGCAATAATAAAGTTATTATTTATTTCCTTATTTCATGATAAATGTTTATCATTCATGCTAGAATTGTATTAACCGGAAACATGATACATGTGTGAATGCATAGACAAAACAACATGTCACTAGTATGCCTCTACTAGACTAGCTTGTTAATCAAAGATGGTTATGTTTCCTAACCATGAACAAAGGAGTTGTTATTTGATTAATGAGGTCACATCATTAGTAGAATGATCGATTGACATGACCCATTCCTTAGCTTAGCACACGATCGTTTAGTATGTTGCTCTGCTTTTATCCATGACATATACATGTTCCTGTAACTATGAGATTATGCAACTCCGTTTACGGAGGAACACTTTGGGTGCTACCAAGCGTCACAACGTAATCGGGTGATTATAAAGGAGTACTACAGGTGTCTCCAAAGGCAAATGTTGGGTTGGCGTATTTGAGATTAGGTTTTGTCACTCCGATTGTCGGAGAGGTATCTCTGGGCCCTCTCGGTAATGCACATCACTTAAGCCTTGCAAGCACTACAACTAATGAGTTAGTTGTGAGATGATGTATTACGGAGCGAGTAAAGAGACTTGCGTAGCGAGATTGAACTAGGTATTGGATACCGACGATCGAATCTCGGGCAAGTAACATACCGATGACAAAGGGAACAACGTATGTTGTTATCTTGATCGACCGACAAAGATCTTCGTAGAATATGTAGGAACCAATATGGGCATCCAGGTCCGCTGTTGGTTATTGACCGTGAATAGTTCTAGGTCATGTCTACATTATTCTCGAACCGTAGGGTCCGCACGCTTAAGGTTTCGATGGCGGTTATTATGAGTTTATGTATTTTGATGTACCAAGGAGTTGAGTCCGGATGTGATCACGGACATGACGAGGAGTCTCGGAATGGTCGAGACATAAAGATTGATATATTGGAAGCCTATGTTTGGAGTTGAATGGTTCGGTAAAACGGAATTCTGAATGCAGGAGGTTCGGAACCCCGGGAGGTAAATGGGCCTCGATGGGCCTTAGTGGAAAGGAGAAGGGCCAGCCCTAGATGGGCGGCGCCTCCCCCTTCCCTAGTCCTACTAGGACTAGGAGAAGGGGCCCCCCCTCTCTCTCTTTCCCTCCAGGAATCCTAGTCCAACTAGGATTGGGGAATCCTACTCCCAGAGGAGTAGGACTCCCAGGCGCGCCTCCCTTGGCCGCCGCCCCTTCCCCTTGCTCCTTTATATCTGAGGCAGGGGGGCACCTTAGGACACACAAGTTGATCGTGAGATCGTTCCTTAGCCGTGTCGGTGCCCCCTCCACCATATTCCACCTCGGTTATACCGTCGCGAAGCTTAAGCGAAGCCTGCGCCGATGAAACATCAAGATCGTCCTGCGCCGTCGTCTTGTGGAACTCTCCCTCGACACTCGGCTGGATCGGATCTGAGGGCGTCATCGAGCTGTCGTGTGTCAAGAACTTCGGGCGTCGAATGCTTGGCGCCGGGATCGGTCGGATCGCGAGGAGAACGTACGACTACTTCCTCTACGTTGTGATCGCTTCCGCTTCGGGTCTACAAGGGTATGTGGACAACACTCTCCCCTCTCGTTGCTATACATCACCATGATCTTGCGTGTGCGTAGGAAAATTTTTGAAATTACTACGTTCCCCATCAGCAAATACCCCTGTAAAATCAAGAATTCAGCTTGTCGCTTAGAGTTCTCCCCACTATCACGTAATAATGGCCATAGATACAACAGACCTTACCAGCCGCAACTTTCCGGGCCTCCTGAATGTCCCATACAGCACCTCGGGCTTCTTCTCGAGCATCTTCCAGGGCTTGGAGAGCTTGGGCAAGTTCGGATTCTTTCTCTACTAGACTCTGCTCCAAGCTCTCGCTTTTCGTCACAGCCTCCAGGAGCTTCCATTCAGCTGTGATGACCCTGGCCTCGTGTTTTTCACGAAGTGCCTGTTCGGCGGCAGGCTTCTCGTTGGCATCAGCCACAACCTTCTTCAGCGCCTCATATTCAGCACTCGCTCCTAGGGCGTACAACACAAATACTTTTCAATAGGCACAATTATTCATTCGTGCCCAATGCAAGACAATGTTTAAACATACCTTGCTTCTCCTCTAATTGCTTATTCACACGGCCAAGTTTTTCCTTGGCCCATTCCAGGCTTTGCTTTAGTTCGGACACTTCCGCATCATGAGCGGTCGTCTTCTCCGCAGACGCCCGTTTTCAAACAAAGAGGTATAAATCATTTACAAAGGTTCCCACTACAAAAAAGGGTTTGATCCCCTGTCTGGCTCTCTTTTGCCGGACAGTGTATCAGGGGCTACTACTCATATTGAGATGATTCCTCAAAGGTTTCTTAGAAACCATACCTCAAAAACCTTTATAAGGCCAAGGCAGGACTCATTCAGCCCACTTTCGGTAGACTGAATCTTTCCAACCACCGCACCCATGAGGGTCCAATGTTCATCAACGATAGACGCGTTCTTTAACGCTGTCGATAGACCGCCCGGCAGCTCTACGTAGAGAGAGGTTACCGGGCGGAGTAGGCAAACCTTCCTCCATTGAGGATGGCCGCTCGCCTGATCCTGGAGCCTTAGAGGCCTCCAGGACTTTATCCGGCTGTGGTCCGAACCCGAGATTGCCCCCATTGTCGACACGTCGTGGGGCCGCTGCCCCCATATGTCCGGCTCCAGCGACATGCCCCCCTGCTCTAGGTCTCTTTGAGACGACACCTCGGTGTCACGCCTGGACTAAGGAAAAGGAGCCCCCGGAGGTGTCTCGCTCGCCACAGAATCCGAGCTCAATGAATCCTCTGATGAGGACTGTCCGGCAGAAGACGTCGCCGGGCTGTACGAGATGTGGCAATAGTTAAAACTACTGTACCCAAACGACCCTGGATGCATAGGCGCATTCGGATTTCGGTTACTTAAGATTTTTCCAGGAGCTAGGCCTTGGGATCCCACTCCGGGCTGTTATCGGCAGCCGGGGTGGATGCCTCTGGATGAGAACCCCTCCCCCTCTTGGGCGATTCGGCCTCCAGGGACGGGGAAGCCGCATGCTTCTTCCCACCTTCAGAGCGAGGCTCGTCCTCCTCTGCTTCCTCCTCTTTGTCTTCGGAAGAAGGAGCGTCGCTGGAGCCTTCGGATTTGGCGTCCGAAGCCTCGCAACAACGGAGGCCATTCCAGGTCTTCTTGACCTTCTTGGAGGCCTCCTTCTTTGGCGCCTCATAAGGCGCAGGGACCAGCATCTTCGTTAGAAGAGGTCCGGCCGGTTCCTCCGGCAGCGGGGCCGGACAATCATCCGCTCCACCTTCTTTATCCATCCCTGAGGTCACGATGAAACACGATTATAATGTCTCCCTCATGACATGCCACTGAAGCATGGATGGACAGGGCGTGGCTGTAACTTACCGGGCTTGCAGAATGGGATCATTGATACCCCGGTCCTCGGCGGAGTCCGGCCATGATTTGCCGGACTTGAAGAGCACCTTCCAGATATCCTCATGGGAGGAATCATAGAGCTCCTGAAGGGTTTGGTGCTCGGTTGGGTCGAACTCCCACAAAGTGCAGGCTCGACGCTGGCAAGGGAGAACCAGGCGAACTAGCATCACCTGGACTATGTCAACGAGTTTGACGTCCTTGTCAACCACGCTCCGAGCGCGCGTCTGGAGCAGTGACAGCTCATCAGACGAGGACCAGTTCGGGCCCTTCTTGGGCCAGGACGTGAGCCGTAGTGGAGCTCCGGATCTGAATTCAGGAGCTCCAGCCCACTTTTTGCTGCGTGGTTCGGTGATATAAAACCACTGCTGCTACCACTCCTTGTCGGAGTCGTTGAAAGTGCCCTTCGGCCAAACGACCTTGGGCATCTTGCTCACCATGGCACCGCGGCACTCGGCGTGTTTGCCACTCACTACCTTGGGCTTCACATTGAAAATCTTCAGCCACAGGCCGAAGTGAGGCGGAATCCAGAGAAAGGCCTCGCACACGATGATGAACGTCGAGATATTGAGAAAAGAGTTGGGGGAAAGATCATGAAAATCAATCCCATAGTAATACATGACTCCACGAACAAATGGGTGGAGGGGAAACCCAAGCCCACGGACAAAATGGGGAAGGAACATGACTCTCTCGTAAGGCTCCGGAGTAGGGACAACCTGTCCCGCCGGTGGGAGACAGTGGCCAATCTCCTTGGCCAGATACCCGGCCTCCCGGAGCTTCTTGATATCCTTCTCCTGGATAGTAGAGGCCATCCATCTGCCTCCTGCTCCGGATCCGGACATCTTTGGAAAACCTCTCTTCAATGGAAAAGAAGAGTGCTTGGGCGTTAGGGCTCGAGCGGAGGGGAATGAGTTAGCGGAAGGAGAAGGTGTGGGTAAAGAGGAAGAGACCTTATCTCTTTATAAGAGGTGGTAAAAGCTTTTTGCGCCTCCCCACTTGCCTGGTGGAACCTGTTCAGCTCCCACTCTCCACGATTAGCGGTGCGGTTGGATTACCCATACCCGTATTGATGAGAATCCCATGATGAGGGGACACGATCTTTGCTTCGACAAGACGTTCCAGGGAAACCGCCTCGCAATATACGCTGAGGCTGGATGTGGGAAAATGGCTCGGATAATGACCCGACCTTGATGACATGTCACACTGTCTAGAAAGTTGTCAGCAGAGTACATTTGTGAAATATCGTTCTCTCTACGGCGGTATGTGTAGATCATCTTGCAGATCCGGACACGGTCTACGTGTTCGATAATTACCTTGGAGTATTCGGAGAAGGAACCCGCCTTGCAATGCCGAAGACAAGACTGCGCGTCGGACTCATCATCATTGAAGCCTGGTTCAGGGGCTACTGAGGGAGTCTTGGATTAGGGGGTATCCGGACAGCCGGACTATATACATCGTCTGGACTATTGAAGCGTGAAGATACAAGACACAAGACTCCGGCCCGTGTCCGGAGGGGACTCTCCTTTGCGTGGGAGACAAGCTTGGCGACCCGGATATTATATTTCCTTCCTTGTAACCGACTCCATGTAAACCCTAGCCCTCTCCGATGTCTATATAAACCGGAGACGATGGTCCTTAGAAGACCGATCACAATTACAATCATACCATCATAGGCTAGCTCTTAGGGTTTAGCCTCTACGATCTCGTGGTAGATCTACTCTTGTACTGCTCATATATTCAATGTTAATCAAGCAGGAAGTAGGGTTTTACCTCCATTGAGAGGGCCCGAATCTGGGTAAACATTGTGTCCCTTGCTTCCTGTTACCATTAGCCTAAGACGCACAGATCAGCACCCCCTACCCGAGATCCGCCGATTTTGACACCGACAATAGGCAAGCCCTTGGTCATGATATCTGCAAATTGTTGGGAAGTAGGGACGTGTAAAACACGAATATGGCCAAGGGCCACCTGTTCCGGAACAAAATGAATATCCAACTCAATATGCTTGGTCCGTCGATGATGCACCAGGTTAGCGGAGAGGTAGACCGTCGAGATGTTGTCGCAAACCACCATGGCACGGTCAACAGGGCAAGAAAGCTCCTGAAGCAGCTGGCGAAGCCATGAACACTTGGCGACGGTGTTGGCCACCGCGCGATACTCAGCCTCAGCACTGGATCGAGATATCGTAGGCTGCCGCTTGGATGGCCACGAGATAAGAGAGGGTCCAAGGTTGACACAATAGCCCGAGGTGGAGCAACGAGTGTCAGGGCAGCCTGCCTAGTCTGCATCGGAGTAGGCGGTGAGGGCGGTGTCGGTGGAGGCATGAAGCATGATGCCAAGATCCATGGTGCCACAGACATAGCGGAGAATCCGCTTGACCGCAGCCTAGTGAATGTCTCGAGGAGCATGCATATGAATATACACCTACTGCATGGCATACTGGATCTCCGGTCGAGTTAGAGTGAGGTACTAAAGAGAAGCAACGATAGATCGATAGAAGGCAGCATCCGAACCAGGAGAACCATCCGTGGCAGAAAGCTTGGCCTTCATATCAACAAGTGTAGTGACGGGCTTGCAGTTAAGCATGCCGGCTCGCTCCAGGAGCTCATGAGCGTTCTTCCACTGATGAAGGAAGAAGCCATCGGGACGGCGCACCACCTCGACACCGAGGAAGTAGTGCAAAGGACCCAAGTCCTTAATGGCAAACTCAGCGCGAAGACGAGCCATGAGATGACTGAGGAGACCAGCCGTACATGCCGTCAGGATGATGTCGTCGACATAGAGCAGCAAGTAGGCTGTGTCGGAGCCCTGATGATAGACGATGAGTGAGGCGTCCGAGCGGGTAGAGAGGAACCCAAGCTGGTGGAGAAACACCGCGATGCGCTGGTACCAAGCGCGCAGAGCCTGCTTGAGTCTGTACAAGGACCACAAAAGAAGACACACGTGGTCGGGAAGCGCCGGGCCAACAAACCCGATGGGCTGTTGGCAGAAGACCTGCTCCTCGAGGTGACCATGGAGGAAGGCGTTAGAGACGTCCATCTGGTGCACCGGCTAAGCACGGGAGACCACAAGGTGGAGAACCGTGTGTATCGTGCCGGGCTTGACGACCGGAGCGAAGGTGTCGGGTGAAGTCGATGCCACCACGTTGTCGGAATCCACGAACGACCCAGCGTGCTCTGTAGCAATCAAGGGTACCATCAGGACAGAGCTTGCGTTTAAAGACCCACTTCCTAGTAATCACGTTGACGTGCCGGGGACGGGGAACAAGCTACCATGTCCGGTTGCGCAATAGGGCGTCAAACTCCTCTTGCATCGCAGCCATCCAGTGGACCTTTGCATGGGCGTAGTCATCCGAGGTAGTAGCGAGCTCGGCGAAAAACGCCCGTCTGGTAGCGGTGTTGGACCCGACCCACAGTGCCGAGGGCCACGAACCTTGAGGCGCCGGCGCCGGGGCACACCGAGGGTGTTGCGGCGCCGGGGAAGCAGGGGAGCGCGAGCACCGGGCCGCCGCTGAGGGCATGGCGCCAACGTCGAGGCGCCAGGCGCCAACACCACGGTAGTAGGCGCGCCTCAAAGCTAGGGGCGGGCAAGAAGCGCCTGGCCCTGGGCTGGGAGAGGCGTCAAGGAGCCCGTATCACTTGTGATGGGAGGAACAACCGGGGGTACGTGGTGAAACAGAAACACATGCTCATCAAAGTAAATGTGCTGGAAATTGAACACACGATGGGAGACGGGATCATAGCACCGATATCCCTTGGAGTTAGAGGGTTAGCCGATGAAGATGCAAGCGGCAGATCGAGGTGCAAGCTTGTGAGAAGCAGTGTCGGTAGTGCTGAGATAGCAAAGGCACCCAAAATACGCAAGTCGTCATAAGACGGGGGCGTACCAAAGAGAAGATGGTAAGGTGCGTAGTTCCACCGTGGGCGGCAGGGTCTAATGTTAAGAAGTGATGCAGTGGCGAGTGCGTCCGGCCAGAAATGAGGAGGCACGTTGGCATGAAACAGGAGCATGCGAATGCATTCATTCAGAGTGCAAAGGACGCGTTCGGCTCGACCGTTCTGCTGTGAAGTGTACGGGCATGTGAGGCCGAAAACTGTACCGTGATGCGACAAAAAGGTGCGGAAAGCGAGGTTGTCGAACTCTTTTCAATTGTCCGTATGAAGCACAAGGATGGGACACGCAAACTGCATGCGGACATAGGAGTAAAAAGCTGTCAAGGTAGAGAGTTTATCCTACTTTCTGCACAAAGGAAAAGTCCACACATAATAAGAATAATCATCAAGAATGACCAGATAATATAAATTGCTCGAGTTACTTAGAACCGGAGAAGTCCACACATCTCTATGAATCAACTGAAAAGGAAAAGAAGCAATGGTGGTGGAATTATTAAATGGCAGACGAACATGTTTGCCGACTCGACATGCATGACAAGTGTGATCCTCGATCTTATTGCAACTGAAACTAAAACTCCTAAGAATATGACGAAGTGTGATGGGGTTGGGATGACCCAAGAGAGCGTGCCAGAGATCGACTCCAGCCGAGAGAGCAACCAGTGCGGTGGTGGTGGATGAAAGCTAGTTCACCAGATAGAGCTCGTCAGGGCTGTCACATCGGTGAAGTACCATCCTGGTCCGAGCGTCTTTGACACAAAAACCAAGCTTGTCAAATTCAACGGTAACCAGATTTTCACGAATGAAACAACGAACAGAAATGAGATTCTTAATAAGATGGGGTGACACAAGTATGTTAGACAAAGATAATGGAGTAGAACTAGAAGGAAAATAAGTGTGCCTAATATGTGTGATAGGAAGTGTGGAACCGTCACCGACAATGATGCGGCGGTCGGTGGATACATGAGTGAAGGAGGCAAGGTTCGCTAGTGCAGAACCGGGCTATAGCTCCGGTTCGTAAGGGCATTTAGTGTCGGTTCTGTAACTGGCACTAAAGGGTGGGGACTAAAGGTCCCCCCCTTTAGTATCGGTTTTGGATGAACCGCCTCTAAAGGGCCACCACGTGGCATGAGCCAGGGCCGAGTGCGGGAGACCTTTAGTACCGGTTGGTAACACCAACTGGTACTAAAAAGTTTGGGGGGTTTTGGTTTTATTATTTATTTTTCCTTTAATTTTGTGTTTTCCATTTAATTCTTTTTTGTTTGCTGGTATTTTATGATAATACATAAATATAATTAAATATATATATACAGTTTTTCCTACATGTTGCCTTCAGAGCCAGTGACATTTGCCTTGGTGCCTTCAGAGCCAGTGGCATTTCCTTGGTGCCTTTGGAGCACGATGACAATTGGGAGTGGTTCATTGGGGCGGTAGCTCGTAATAGAATTCCCCTTTGGTATCTATGACCTCGTCGAGCAAAAATCCTGCTATTTCCTCTTGAAGTGCTCGTATGCGCTCCCCTAGTAGGAGCTTCTTCCGCACTGATTCAAACTGTTAAGAAGGAGATCAATATGCATGTGTATTAATTATGTGACTAGATATCGATAATGATGTAAAAATTGTGAATATTGTTCTGTCAAACATACCCATAGCTGTCTATCAGTTTTGGTCCTTTCGGACATCATCGTGTGAATATTCTCGAAAACGTAGTATGCACACACATCAGTCCCCTCCGCTTGCTTCAGGGCCTTTACGAGAATAGAATTTCATCAGATAATAGTTAATCAAGCATGATAATTTATGGTATTAAAACTATAATTAAAGAGATGCATGGTAGCTAGCTAGTACTACTTAATTAATTATACTTTGGGTCGAAACCAATACAGCTTTTCTCTCCATTTGCCTGGAACCTCCTTTGAATTCCTAAAGTTTTCCCAAGCCCTGCCCGCCGGCAAAGAAAATGAATAAACGAGTTATTAAATAGTTGATATCAGGAAATGACGAACTAAAAGAGGACGACATATAGTTAATAATGATTGAAATTACCTGTCAACTACCCCCTTCACAGTTGAGTAGTCTCTTTTTTTAAGTAGTGAGTCCAGTACTTCAACTGTTCCTTCGTCAACTTTAATGATCAACAAGATCCAATGGTAACTGC
The DNA here is from genome assembly GCA_021437245.1 of Aegilops speltoides. Taxonomy (NCBI): domain Eukaryota; kingdom Viridiplantae; phylum Streptophyta; class Magnoliopsida; order Poales; family Poaceae; genus Aegilops; species Aegilops speltoides. The sequence goes on from CM038142.1 coordinate 48,296,001, forward strand.
ACGCACACACACGTTTGCATGTCTTATTAAGCGGGCATGTGCATAACACTCATCATTGGTAGTAATAATTATTAACATCTAGCTAGCTAGTAAGTAAAACAAAAATTTGTAGTACAAGACAGTGTGACTCACAGGAAGTTGTAAGGAAGTAGTATATCTTCATTGGTATTGAGGCGCTTCAAGAACTCTAGCATGTTTTTCTCTACATCTGCTTGATACCATGGATATTTCCATGTTTCTCCATTAACGATATTTGGGTCAATGAACCCAATGCCATAGCGTCCACCTTTTTTCATTTCATACATCTTCATCCTGAATAATACCATAGAAAAGAATATAGTGAAGATAATTACAGGTAATGATCAATCAACGAGCACTACATCTAGCTTGAGACTTAAATTACAGAAAGAAATCACTTATAGACAATAGCAACTGATGAGAGATTTGTCGAGTGCGTCTTGATTGAATAACTGAAATAGTTCTGAATACTCAATGGATAGAGCTAGTTTATGGAAGTAATACTCTTACTTGACTTTCACCATGAGGGATTCTCAATTGGTACTCTTGGTAATTTTCATGTATCAATCATGCAATTCATACATTCTCGTTGTTAGTTTCTTGACCTCCTCGGGCTTGACCAAAGGTTGGCCGCGGACATATTTCTGTATTATGTCCTCCTCTCTAAGCAGAGGCATGGGCTCAATCTCGAGGAGTTGTCCAACAGTGATACCGAGCATTTTAGCCAGCCTTCTATGCTCGTCGGTTATTACCAGCTGACCGGTGCCGGTACTCCCATGTGTTGGTACAACAAGCGGGGGGATCGATTGCGCCGCCTGTTCTCCTAGTTGGGGAACGGTTTTCCGCATTTTTGGCCAGCTGCTTGGCTCGAGCGCGAGCTCGACTCCTTTTGTCGTGATCGATGTGCCTTCCTAATTTGGCGCTCATAGTCTGAGTCAACAGGCTTGGGAGCTCATGCTTTAGCCATACGAATAAAGTGGTCAATCTTATCCTCGGGCACTTCCTCCCTCTGCAGCGGTGGCAGTTTCGGTCCAAAATGGGCGTCCACTTGGGCCTTCACTATGGCTTCGTTTTGCTCCTTGGTCATGTCGTAAGGACTCTATGGAAGAGGCGCGAGGCTTGGACCATATTTAAATCGCTTGCCTCTGCCTGTACCTCCTGTACTACCTCGACTTGTAGCACTACGCACCATAGCTGCATCGGCTCTCTTCGCGATTCTTTGAGGCGTGAGGCAGGCCGACAGCGGTGTCGGACTTGGAGGAGGAGTGGCACACGTTGGTGGACATGGAGGAGGAGTGGCCTCACGCGTTGGCTGAGTTGAAGTAGGAGGAGTGGCCTCATGCGTTGGCTGAGTTGAAGCAGGTGGAGTGGCCTCACGCGTTGGCTGAGTTGAAGCAGGAGGAGTGGCCTGAAGCTGTGCCAGACTAGGAGGAGCGGGAGTCCTCTGCTCCTCGTCACCTCCTGGGATGTCAAGCTCTAGCTGATCCGGTGTCGGTGGCCTTCGAAAGATGATGCAATCCTTTCTCCATAGGATGATATGATGTATGGCCTCTCCCAGTGTGTGCTCCTCATCACCTCCAGGAATGTCAAGCACTAGCCCCGAATATTGGTCCACCACCTCATCAACCACGACATGAGCATAGCCGGCTGGAATCGTTCTGCAATGGTAGGTTGCTCCGGGCGGATTTGTATAAGCAACGGCGTCCGCCGCCTTCATGGATATGTTCTTTATTTTGAAGTGTAGCTCACAGTTAGTGTTCTCCATGATGTCATCCACAAGGTATCTATCCAGCAGTGCGTCGCCCTGGGTGGAACCCACGCTGCTTCTCTACATGGATGGGATGGTGCTATCCAATGCTGGATCATTCGCTAGCTGCTGCCACTACTGAGGCCCCCTTTCCTGGCTAAGCGAGTCGATCTGCTGCTGCTACCGCTGCAGTGCCAAGTCCGCGTGCGCTGATTCTAGGCCTTGAAGGCATTCTGCTTCCTGCTTCCTCTACTCATCCTCCATCTTCTTCTTTTTCTCCCCCTCCATCTTCCTTCTCGCACGGCTTCTCTAGTCGGTGTTCTAGTCAGAAAAGCCCTCATACCACGGAATAACGCCCTTGCCTCGTGTTCTTCCTGGGTGTTCAGGATTTCCCAGGGCGCGCGTAAGCTCGTCCTTCTCTCTCTTGGGCGTGAACACCCCCTTTCAAGCTTCTTCTATTGCTTCAACTAACTTAACATTGTCTCCTTTAAGACATGCCTTCTTCACAACCTGGCCTGTCTTCGGGTCTAAGCCACCCCCCATGAGCATAGAACCAACTTCTGCACCTGGGGGGCCAGCTCAATGTAACTGGAGTGACCTGTGCAGCTAGCATCTCTTGCTCAGACTTATCCCACTTACGCATTGCCACCGCGTAGCCACCTGGCCCCAGCCTATGGAATTGCTCCTTTTTTGCGGCATTGGCCTTGTTTTTTCTGGACCGTTCCTTAGATAATACTGATTCCTTGAATTTCATGAAAGCGGGCCAGTGTTCTCTTTGGTTCTCCAGTGTTCCCTTGAATTCTGGAGTCTTCTTTCCTGCTTTGACGTAGTTATTCCATACAGTTTTCTTATGGTTGTTGAATGCAATTGCCATCTTCCTAAGAGCAGCGTCCTTGACTTTCTCCACATCTGCAGCTGTGAAATGATCTGGTAGGGTGAAATGTTCCATGAGATTTTCCCAAAGCACAATTTTTGCTCTGTCGTCAACAAAAGTAAGATCTGGACGGGGCTTTGATGGTTGTTTCTATTCTTGAAGGGAGATAGGGAGTTTGTCCTTCACAAGAACTCCGCGCTGATGAACGAACTTGTTTGCAATGTTCTTAGGCGCTATTGGTTCGCCATTAGTTTTGATGGCATCGATGTTGTACTTTACGCCCTCCTTCAACTTTTTGCCCGGGCCTTGCACTCTGCCTGTAGAAGATTTGCTCGATCTGGAGGGCTGAAAGAAGAAAGATCGATTTGTTAATATATCTTCAAATCATTTAAAACATGTGAGATCACCAGATGCCTGCTTATATAAATATACCTCGCCGGTCTCTGTTATTTCAAGATCAACATTTTCTTCGCAATGATCATAATCATAGTCGTCATCCATGACTTCATCCATTCGGTTGTCGCGATCGAATATCATCTCATCATCATCCTCCCCGGTATTGTTAAGAAAATAGGAGCCGTCATCTTCTTCATTTCGATCATCTGACCCACGAGGGGAATGTATGATCTCGAACAGGGCCTCTTCTCCCTCTCTGCCGGTATTGTCCACCATAGCTTTTATTTAACTAATCCAGAAGAAATATAAAACAATTTAGTATTCAAATTACAATGCATGCATGCAATCAATAAGGAAATCTTGAATCATAGTACATAATATGTATTGTCTCAAATAATATATAATCTCAAATACATCGTCTGGTATATTATATATTGAATAAATCACTAGCTAGCTAGCTAATAAAGATTGAATACTACAGAATAATCTAGGCCACTCGCGGTTCCTGAGACACGGGCGGTGGACACCCAAAGAGAAGGAACCATCACAGGATCATAGCTTCGGTCATCTCTCCAAAGACCCTGCCAGGTATTGGAGAACCTGACGTCCATTGCAGCCATGTAGCGACGGACGTGCTCGTCCTCCTCCCTGACATGGCAACGCACCACCTCTGGCAAGGCCGGCTCCCTCCACACCGAAAGTGGCCCACGGGAACGCCACCAAAGGAGCTTAGGGTCAACGACGGGACCCGGGTTCCTCACCAAGGCGAGCCCACAAGGTAGCACCTCCAGTGCCAGCCAGTGAGCCCAATTCGGACATGGGTCCTCTGAGCGGGGCGTCATCGCGAGCAGGTCCGGCGAGGATCTTGGTCGGCATCGTCGAGAACAAATACTATACGCTGCAAAAGTCACAATTTTTAAATGATTGGATTGTGATTTATTATATGCAAATTCTTAATTTCTATAACTAAAATTATAAGAAACTAAAACTAACATTGCTATAACATTTCTATAACAATTTGAAATTAATCTAATTCATCTAGCTAAAACTAACATTTCTAAAATATCTAACATTTCTATAACATTTCTAACATTTTTATATACTATTTGACATTAATCTAATCTAATTAATTAATTCATCTAAAACATTTGTATAAAAAACAGAAAAAATAGAAAAAGTAAAAGCAGAATCGTGTGTGTGTGCGTGTGCGTGTGTGCGTGTGTGTGCGTGTGTGTGTGTGCATTTGTGTGTGTGTGTGTGTGTGCATGCGCGCGTGTGTGTGCGTGTGTGCACCTACAGCGCCGGCGGCGCGACGGCTTCCATTGGAGGGAGGAGAGGGGCGAGAGAGAGGGCTCATAAGCGAGGCGGCGATGATGGCGATGGCGGCGGCAGACGGCGGCGAGAGGGGCGGTGACAGACGGCGGCAGGGGCGGCGGCGAAGAAGCGGTGACGAGGCGGCAACGGCAGGCAGAGGAGAAGAAGCAGAGGGAGAACGAACTAATGAATTTTTTTGAAGTGTTTTATTATATAGAACCTACCTTTAGTACCGGCTGGAGCCACTAACCGGTACTAAAGGTCTGTTTCCTTGACGGTGCGGCGGGGCGCCTGCCCAGTAGTACCGGGTGGTGGCTACAGCAGTACTAAAGCCCCCTTTAGTACCGGTTGGAGCCACGACCGGTACTAAAGAAGTGCACTGTCTGAGTGCGGTCTTGAGCAAGTTTAGTCCCACCTCGCTAGCCGAGGGGCGTCCGCACCTGTTTAAAAGCCCCGGTGCGGCTGCTCTCTCGAACTCCTCTCTATAGCAGGCTTCTGGGCCTAACTCTGCTCTCTGCCCTGTGGGCCTACTGGGCCTTCGAGACTGCATCCTGGCTCAACTACAGGTTGGGTTACTAGTCGTATGCAGGCCGCTGTGGCCCAGTAGGTAGAGGATGCAGTCATTAGGGCATGCATGTATCTTATGCACCTCTAACCCTAGAGGGCAGACAACCTTCTTAGCTTCGTACGTACTCTCGGGCAATTCGTTGTCCTTTGGAAGCATATTCTTTATCATTACTAGCAACTTTCCAAATCCCTTGTCAGATACACCATTCTATGCCTTCCATTTTAGCAATTCCAGTGTGGTGCCCAGCTTTTTCTTGTCACCTTCGCAATTCGGGTACAACAATTTCTTGTGATCCTCTAACATGCGCTGCAACTTCTTATTCTCCCTTTCACTTGCGCAATTTCTCTTTGCATCAGCAATGGCCCGACCTAGATCATCAGCGGGCTCATCTAATGCCTCTTCTTCAGCTTCTTCTCGCATTGCCGGCTCAGCTTCTTCTCGCATTGTTGTATCATCGTATTCAGGAAACCCATGGCCAGGATAGCTATCGTCATCCTCTTCTTCTTCATTGTCTTCCATCATAACCCCTCTTTCTCCATGCTTGGTCCAAACATTATAGTGGGGCATGAAACCAGACTCAAACAGGTAGCGTAATGGTGTGTCCGAACGTCGTAATCATACTTTATTAGATATGGTGTGATCTATGATGTCTCTTACTAATTTACCGCTATTGTTTTGGGGTTACGCTTTAGAGACGGCTGCATTCACGTTAAATAGGGCACCATCTAAATCCGTTGAGACGATACCATATTTTCTGTGGTTCGGCAAGAAACCCAAGTTTCGTTTCTTAAAGTTTGGGGCTGCGATGCTTATGTGAAAAAGCTTCAACCTGATAAGCTCGAATCCAAATCGTACAAATGTGTCTTCATAGGATACCCAAAGGAGACTATTGGGTACACCTACTATCACAGATCCGAAGGCAAGATATTCGTTGGTAAGAATGGATCCTTTCTAGAGAAGGAGTTTCTCTCGAAAGAAGTGAGTGGGAGGAAAGTAGAACTTGATGAGGTAACTGTACCTGCTCCCTTATTGGAAAGTAGTTCATCACCGAAATCAGTTGGAGTGATTCCTACACCAGTAAGTGAGGAAGCTAATGATGATGATCATGAAACTTCTGATCAAGTTACTACCAAACCTCGTAGGTCAGCCAGAGTAAGATCCGCACCATAGTGGTATGGTAATCCTGTTCTGGAGGTCATGTTACTTGACCATGACGAACCTACGAACTATGAGGAAGTAATGATGAGCCCAGATTCTGCAAAATGGCTTGAGGCCATGAAATCTGAGATGGGATCCATGTATGAGAACAAAGTGTGGACTTTGGTTGACTTGCTCGATGATCGGCAAGCCATAGAGAATAAATGGATCTTCAAGAAGAAGACTGACGCTGACGGTAATATTACTGTCTACAAAGCTTGACTTGTTGCAAAAGGTTTCTGACAAGTTCAAGGAGTTGACTACGATGAGGCCTTCTCACCCGTAGCGATGCTTAAGTTCGTCCGAATCATGTTAGAAATTGCCGCATTTTATGATTATGAAATTTGGCAAATGGATGTCAAAACTGCATTCCTTAATGGATATCTTAAAGAAGAGTTGTATATGATGCAACCAGAAGGTTTTGTCAATCCAAAAGGTGCTAACAAAGTGTGTAAGCTCCAGCGATCCATTTATGGACTGGTGCAAGCATCTCGGAGTTGGAATACATGCTTTGATAGTGTGATCAAAGCATATGCTTTTATACAAACTTTTGGAGAAGCCTGTATTTACAAGAAAGTGAGTGGGAGCTCTGTAACATTTCTGATATTATATGTGGATGACATATTGTTGATTGGAAATGATACTGAATTTCTGAATAACATAAAAGGATACTTGAATAAGAATTTTTCAATGAAAGACCTCGGTGAAGCTGCTTATATATTGGACATCAAGATCTATAGAGATAGATCAAGGCGCTTAATTGGACTTTCACAAAGCACATACCTTGATAAAGTTTTGAAGAAGTTCAAAATGGATCAAGCAAAGAAAGGGTTCTTGCCTGTGTTACAAGGTGTGAAGTTCAGTCAGACTCAATGCCCGAGCACTGCAGAAGATAGAGAGAAAATGAAAGTCATTCCCTATGCTGAAGGAAATATGCCCTAGAGACAATAATAAAGTTATTATTTATTTCCTTATTTCATGATAAATGTTTATTATTCATGCTAGAATTGTATTAACCGAAAACATAATACATGTGTGAATACATAGACAAACATAGTGTCACTAGTATGCCTCTACTTGACTAGCTCGTTAATCAAAGATGGTTAAGTTTCCTAACCATAGACATGAGTTATCATTTGATTAACAGGATCACATCATTAGGAGAATGATGTGATTGACTTGACCCATTCCGTGAGCTTAGCACTTGATCGTTTAGTATGTTTCTATTGCTTTCTTCATGACTTATACATGTTCCTCTGACTATGAGATTATGCAACTCCCGTTTACCGAAGGAACACTTTGTGTCCTACCAAACGTCACAACGTAGCTGGGTGATTATAAAGGTGCTGTACAGGTGTCTCCGAAGGTACTTGTTGGGTTGGCGTATTTCGAGATTAGGATTTGTCACTGCGATTGTCGGAGAGGTATCTCTGGTCCCACTCGGTAATGCACATCACTATAATCCTTGCAAGCATTGCAACTAATAAATTAGTTGCGGGATGATGTATTACGGAACGAGTAAAGAGACTTGCCGATAACGAGACTGAACTAGGTATTGAGATACCGACGATCGAATCTCGGGCAAGTAACATACCGATGACAAAGGGAACAACATATGTTGTTATGCGGTTTGACCGATAAAGCTCTTCGTAGAATATGTAGTAGCCAATATGGGCATCCAGGTTCCGCTATTGGTTATTGACCAGAGAGATGTCTCGGTCATGTCTATATAGTTCTCGAACCCGTAGGGGCCGCACGCTTAACATTCGTTGACGATATAGTATTATAAGAGTTATGTATGTTGGTAACCGAATGTTGTTCGGAGTCCCGAATGAGACCACGGACCTAATGAGGAACTCCGGAATGGTACAGAGATAAAGTTTGATATATGGGATAATAGTGTTTGATCTCCGGAAGGGTTCCGAAATTCACGGAAGGGGTTAGGAAGTTTCGAAATGTTTGGATGCGAGAACCGTTATTTGGGCCAAAGGGAAAGCCAAAGGTTTTGGAAAGTGCAAAGGAAGTTTCGCGGAGCTCGGGGCGAGCCTGGGGTCCTGGCGTCAGGAATCGAGCGCCGGAACCTGGCGTCTGCCCTGAGTCGAGAAGGACTCTTGCGTTTGGGTGAAACTGACTTTGTGGAAGCTTTTACTCCAAGTTACGACCCCAAGGCTCAACATATAAATAGAGGGGCAGGGCTAGCACCAAATACATCAAGAAACACCAAGCCGTGTGCCGTCAACCCCGCCCCCTCTAGTTTATCCTCCCTCATAGTTTCCGTAGTGCTTAGGCGATGCCCAGCGGAGATTCTTCTTCACCAACACCGTCACCACGCCGTCGTCTGCGGAACTCATCTAATACTTAGCCCGTCTTCTTTGGATCGAGAAGGCGAGGGCGTCATCGAGCTGAGCGTGTGCGAAACTCGGAGGTGCCATGCGTTCGGTACTTGGATTGGTCGGATCGTGAAGACGTACGACTACATCAACCGCGTTGATAAATGCTTCTGCTTAGCGATCTTCAAGGGTATGAAGATATACTCCCCCTCTCTTGCTATGCATCACCATGATCTTGCGTGTGCGTAGGAACTTTTTTGAAATTACTACGTTCCCCAACAGTGGTATCAGAGCCAGGTTTTATGCGTAGATGTTATATGCACGAGTAGAACACAAGTGAGTTGTGGGCGATACAAGTCATACTGCTTACCAGCACGTCATACTTTGTTCGGCGGTATTGTTGGATGAAGCGGCCCAGACTGACATTACGTGTACGCTTATGCGAAACTGGCTCTACCGGCGTGCTTTGCACAAAGGTGGCTGGCGGCTGTCGGTTTCTCCAACTTTAGTTGAACCGAGTGTGGCTACGCCCGGTCCTTTAGAAGGTTAAAACAGCACTAACTCGACGAACTTTCGTTGTGGTTTTGATGCGTAGGTAAGAACGGTTCTTGCTCAACCCATAGCAGCCACGTAAAACTTGCAACAACAAAGTAGAGGACGTCTAACTTGTTTTTGCAGGGCATGTTGTGATGTGATATGGTCAAGGCATGATGCTATATTTTATTGTATGAGATGATCATGTTTTGTAACGAGTTATCGGCAATGGCGAGAGCCATATGGTTGTCTCTTTATTGTATGCAATGCAATGCATACATAATTGCTTTACTTTATCACTAAGCGGTAGCGATAGTCATAAAGCAATAGTTGGCGAAACGATAACGATGCTACGATGGAGATCAAGGTGTCGCGCCGGTGGCGATGGTGATCATGGCGGTGCTTGGAGATGGAATCACAAGCACAAGATGATGATGGCCATATCATATCACTTATATTGATTGCATGTGATGTTTATCTTTTATGCATCTTATCTTGCTTTGATTGACGGTAGCATTATAAGATGATCTCTCACTAAATTTCAAGATAAAAGTGTTCTCCACGAGTATGCACCGTTGCCAAAGTTCGCCGTGCCCGGACACCACGTGATGATCGGTGTGATAAGCTCTCGTCCATCTACAGCGGGTGCAAGCCAGTTTTGCACCGCAGAATACTCGAGTTAAACTTGACGAGCCTAGCATATGCGAGATATGGCCTCGGAACACTGAGACCGAAAGGTCGAGCGTGAATCATATAGTAGATATGATCAACATAGTGATGTTCACCATTGAAAACTACTCCATTTCACGTGATGATCGGTTATGGTTTTGTTGATTTGGATCACGTGATCACTTAGATGATTAGAGAGATGTCTATCTAAGTGGGAGTTCTTAAGTACTATAATTAATTGAACTTAAATTTATCATGAACTTAGTCCTGCTAGTATTTTTCAAATAATGTTGTAGATCAATAGCTCGCGTTGTTTCTTTCATATGTTTATTTTGATATGTTTCTAGAGAAAACTGTGTTGAAAGATGTTAGTAGCAATGATGCGGATTGGATCCGTGATCTGAGGATTGTCCTCATTGCTGCATGAGGAATTATGTCCTTGATGCACGCTAGGTAGCGGGCCTATTGCGAGAGCGGATGCGAGATGTTATGAACGTTTGGCTAGCTCAATATGATGACTACTTGATAGTTTAGTGCACCATGCTTAACGTCTTAGAATCGGGAGTTCAAAGACGTTTTGAACGTCATGGACCATATGAGATGTTCCAGGAGTTGAAGTTAATATTTCAAGCAAATACCCGAGTTGAGAGATATGAAGTCTCCATCAAGTTCTATAGCTAAAAGATGGAGGAGAATTGCTCTACTAGTGAGCTTGTGCTCAGATTGTCTGGGTACTACAATTGCTTGAATCAAGTGGGAGTTAATCTTCCAGATAAGATAGTGATTGACAAAGTTCTGTAGTCACCATCACCAAGTTACTAGAACTTCGTGATGAACTATAGTATGCAAGGGATGACGAAAACGATTCCCGAGCTCTTCGTAATGTTGAAATCAACGAAGTTAGAAATCAAGAAAGAGCATCAAGTGTTGATGATTGACAAGACCACTAGTTTCAAGAAAAGGGAGGGAAAGAAAGGGAAACTTCAAGTAGAATAGCAAGCAAGTTGTCACTCCCATGAAGAAGCCCAAAGCTGAACCAAAGCACTGGCCCGAGTGCTTCTCTTGCAAAGGAAATAGCCCTTTGGGCGGAAATGCCACGAATATTTGGTGGATAAGAAGGATGGCAAAGTGAACAAGGGTATATTTGATATCTGAGTTATTGATGTGTGCCTTACTAGTGTTTATAGTAGCCCCAGTATTTGATACTTGTTGGTTGCTAAGATTAGTAACTCGAAACAGGAGTTCTGAGAATAAACATAGACTAGTTGAAGGGGAAGTGACGATGAGTGTTGGAAGTAGTTCCAAGATTGATATGATCATCATCACACACTCCCTATACTTTCGGGATTAGTGTTAAACCTGAATAAATGTTATTTGGCGTTTGCATTGAGCATGAATATGATTTGATCATGTTTATTGCAATACGGTTATTCATTTAAAGTCAGTGAATAATTGTTGTTCTGTTTACATGAATAAAACCTTCAATGGTCATACACCCAATGAAAATAGTTTGTTGGATCTCAATCATAGTGATACACATATTCATAATATTGATGCCAAAAGATGCAAAGTTAATAATGATAGTGCAACTTATTTGTGGCACTGCCGTTTTGGTCATATTGGTGTAAAGCGCATGAAGAAACTCCATAAAGATGGATTTTCGGAATCACTTGGTATGAATCATTTGATGCTTGCGAACCGTGCCTTTTGGGCAAGATGACTAAAACTCCGTTCTTTGGAACAATGGAACGAGCTACTGACTTGCTGGAAATAATACATACCGATGTATGCGGTCCAATGAGTGTTGATGCTCGTGGCGGGTATCGTTATTTTCTGACCTTCACAGATGATTTGACCAGATATGAGTATATCTACTAGATGAAACATAAGTCTGAAATATTTGAAAAGTTCAAAGAATTTCAAAGTGAAGTGGAAAATCATCGTAACAAGAAAATAAAGTTTCTGCGATCTGATCGCGGAGACGAATATTTGAGTTACAAGTTTGGTCTTCAATTAAAACAATGTGGAATAGTTTCACAAACTCATGCCACTTGGAACACCACAGCGTAATGGTGTGTCCGAACATCATAACCACACTTTATTAGATATGGTGCGATCTATTATGTCTCTTACCGATTTACCATTATCATTATTGGGTTATGCATTAAAGACAGTTGCATTCACTTTAAATAGGGCACCATCAAAATCCATTGAGGCGACGCCTTATGAACTGTGGTTTGGAAAGAAACCAAAGTTGTCATTTTTAAAGTTTGGGGCTGCGATGCTTATGTGAAAAGTTTCAACCTGATAAGCTCGAACCCAAATCGGAGAAGTGCGTCTTCATAGAATACCGAAAGAAAATTGTTGGGTACACCTTCTATCACAGATCCGAAGGCAAGATATTCATTGCTAAGATGGATCCTTTCTAGAGAGGGAGTTTCTCTCAAAAGAAGTGAGTGGGAGGAAAGTAGAGCTTGATAAGGTAAATGTACCTTCTCCCGAATTGGAAAGTAGTTCATCACAGAAATTAGTTCCAGTGATTCCTGCAGTAATTAGTGAGGAAGCTAATGATGATGATCATGAAACTTCAGAGCAAGTTACTACAGAACCTCGTAGGTCTTCAGTGCAGTGCGCACGAGTGATGCGGTAATCCTGTTCTGGAAGTCATGTTACTAGACCATGATAAACCTACGAACTATGAGGAGGCGATGATGAGCCCAGATTCCATGGAATGGCTGGAGGCCATGAAATCTGAGATAGGATCCATGATGAGAACAAAGTGTGGACTTTCGTGGACTTGCCTGGATTGACAAGCCATAGAAAATAAATGGATCTTCAAGAGGAAGACGGGCGTTGATAGTAGTGTTACTATCTACAAAGCTCTACTTGTCGCAAAAAGGTTTTCAACAAGTTCAAGGCGTTGACTACAATGAGATTTTCCCAACTGTAGCGATGCTTAAGTCTGTCCGAATCATGTTAGCAATTGCCACATTTTATGAAATCTGGCAAATGGATGTCAAAACTGCATTCCTTAATGGTTTTCTTAAAGAAGAGTTGTATATGATGCAACCAGAAGGTTTTGTCAATCCTAAAGGTGCTAACAAAATGTGCAAGCTCCAGCGGTCCATCTATGGACTGGTGTAAGCATCTTGGAGTTGGAATATACGCTTTGATAAGTTGATCAAAGCATATAGTTTTATCTGGACTTGCGATGAAGCTGTATTTACAATAAAGTGAGTGGGAGCACTACAACCTTTACGATAAGTATATGTGAGTGACATATTGTTGATCAGAAATGATGTAGAATTTTTCTGGAAAGCATAAAGAAGTGTTTGAAAGGAGTTCTTTAAAAGAAAGACCTCAGTAAAGCTACTTACATATTGAGCATCAATATCTATTGAGATAGATCAAGATGCTTGATAAGATTTTCAATGAGTACATACCTTGACAAGATTTTGAAGTAGTTCAAAATGGAACAGTCAAAGAAAGAGTTCTTGCCTGTGTTGCAAAGGTGTGAAATCGAGTAAGACTCAAATCCCGACCACGACAAAAAATAGAAAGAGAATTAAAGTCATTCCCTATGCCTCAGTCATAGGTTCTATTAAAGTATGCCATGCTATGGACCAGACCTATTGTATACTCTGCCCTGGTTTGGCAAAGGAGTACAATAGTGATCTAGGAGTAGATCACTGGACATTGGTCAAAACTATCCTTAGTGGAATAAGGATATGTTTGTCGATTATGGAGGTGACAAGAGGTTGGTCGTAAAGGGTTACATCGATGCAAGTTTTGACACTGATCCAGATGACTCTAAGTCTCAATCTAGATACATATTGAAAGTGGGAGTAATTAGCTAGAGTAGCTCCATACAGAGCATTATAGACATAGAATTTTTTGCAAAATACATACGGCTCTGAATGTGACAGACCCGTTGACTAAACTTCTCTCACGAGCAAAACATGATCACACCTCAGCACTCTTTGGGTGTTAATCACATAGCGATGTGAACAAGATTATTGACTCTAGTAAACCCTTTGGGTGTTGGTCACATGACGATGTGAACTATGGGTGTTAATCATATACAGATATGAATATTGGTGTTAAATCACATGGTGATGTGAACTAGATTACTGACTCTAGTGCAAGTGGGAGACTGAAGGAAATATGCCCTAGAGTCAATAATAAAGTTATTATTTGTTTCTTTATTTCATAAATGTTTATTATTCATGCTAGAATTGTATTAACCGAAAACATAATACATGTGTGAATACATAGACAAATATAGTGTCACTAGTATGCCTCTACTTGACTAGCTCGTTAATTAAAGATAGTTAAGTTTCCTAACCATAGACATGAGTTGTCATTTGATTAACGGGATCACATCATTAGGAGAATGATGTGATTGACTTGACCCATTCCGTTAGCTTAGCACTTGATCGTTTAGTATGTTGCTATTGCTTTCTTCATGACTTATACATGTTCCTATGACAATGAGATTATGCAACTCCTGTTTATCTAAGGAACACTTTGTGTGCTACCAAACGTCACAACGTAACTGGGCCCACTCGGTAATGCACATCACTATAAGCCTTGCAAGAATTGCAACTAATAAGTTAGTTGCGGGATGATGTATTACGAAACGATTAAAGAGACTTGCCGGTAACGAGATTGAACTAGGTATTGAGATACCGACGATCGAATCTCGGGCAAGTAACATACCGATGACAAATGGAACAGCATATGTTGTTATGCGCTTTGACCGATAAAGATCTTCGTAGAATATGTAGGAGGTAATATGAGCATCCAGGTTCCGCTATTGGTTATTGACCAGAGAGATGTCTCGGTCATGTCTACATAGTTCTCGAACCCGTAGGGTCCGCACGCTTAACGTTCGTTGACGATATAGTATTATATGAGTTATGTATGTTGGTAACCGAATGTTGTTCGGAGTCCTGAATGAGATCATAGACATAACGAGGAACTCTTGAATGGTCCGGAGATAAAGTTTGATATATGGGATAATAGTGTTTGATCTCCGGAAGGGTTCCGGAATTCACCTAAAGGGGTTCCGGATGTTTCCCGAAGTGTTTGGGTACAAGAACACGTTATTTGGGCCAAAGGGGAAAGCCCACAAGGTTTTTGGGAAGTGTAAAAGGAAGTTCTGCAGAGTCCAGGGGCTAGATGCCAGGGTCCCTAGCGTGCAGGTCGAGACATGGAAACCTGGCGTCGCCCAGAGTCAAGAAGGACTCTTGCCTTTCGGGTGAAACCGACTTTGTGGAAGCTTTTACTCCAAGTTTCGACCCCAAGGCTCAACATACAAATAGAGGCGCAGGGCTAGCACCAAACACATAAAGAAACACCAAGTCGTGTGCCGGCAACCCCGTCCCCTCTAGTTTATCCTCCGTCATAGTTTCCGTAGTGCTTAGGCGAAGCCCTGCGGAGATTGTTCTTCACCAACACCGTCACCATGCCGTCCTGCTGCCGAAACTCATCTACTACTTCGCCTGTCTTGCTGGATCAAGAAGGCGAGGATGTCATCGAGGTGAACGTGTGCAGAACTCGGAGGTGCCGTGCGTTCGGTACTTGGATCGGTCAGATCGTGAAGACGTACGACTCGATCAACTGCGTTGATAAATGCTTCTGCATAGTGATCTTCAAGGGTATGAAGATACACTCCCCCTCCCGTTTCTATGCATCACCATGATCTTGCGTGTGCGTAGGAATTTTTTTGAAATTACTACGTTCCCCAACATATGCTTCAGCCATAGGTTCTATCATGTATGCAATGCTGTGTACCAGACTTGATGTGTGCCTTGCTATTAGTTTAGTAGGGAGGTACCAAAGTAATCCAGGAGTGGATCACTGGACAGCGGTCAAGAACATCCTGAATTACCTGAAAAGGACTAAGGATATGTTTCTCGTTTATGGAGGTGACAAAGATCTCGTCGTAAACGGTTACGTCAATGCAAGCTTTGACACTGATCCGGATGACTCTAAGTCACAAACCGGATACGTATTTATATTGAACGGTGGAGCTGTCAGTTGGTGCAGTTCTAAGCAAAGCGTTGTGGTGGGATCTATGTGTGAAGCGGAGTACATAGCTGCTTCGGAAGCAGCAAATGAAGGAGTCTGGATGAAGGAGTTCATATCCGATCTAGGTGTCATACCTAGTGCATCGGGTCCAATGAAAATCTTTTGTGACAATACTGGTGCAATTGCCTTGGCAATGGAATCCAGATTTCACAAGAGAACCAAGCACATCAAGAGACGCTTCAATTTCATCCGCGATCAAGTCAAGGAGGGAGACATAGAGATTTGCAAAATACATACGGATCTGAATGTTGCAGACCCGTTGACTAAGCCTCTCTCACGAGCAAAACATGATCAGCACCAAGACTCCATGGGTGTTAGAATAATTACTGTGTAATCTAAATTATTGACTCTAGTGCAAGTGGGAGACTGAAGGAAATATGCCCTAGAGGCAATAATGAAGTTGTTATTTATATTTCCTTATATCCTGAGAAATGTTTATTATTCGCGCTAGAATTGTATTAATCGGAAACTTAGTACATGTGTGAATACATAGACAAATAGAGTGTCACTAGTATGCCTCTACTTGACTAGCCCGTTAATCGAAGATGGTTAAGTTTCCTAGCCATGGACATGAGTTGTCATTTGATGAACGGGATCACATCATTAGAGAATGATGTGATTGACACGACCCGTCCTTTAGCTTAGCACTATGATCGTTTAGTTTATTGCTATTGCTTTCTTCATGACTTATACATGTTCCTATGACTATGAGATTATGCAACTCCCGAATGCTGGAGGAACACTTAGTGTGCTATCAAACGTCACAACATAACTGGGTGATTATAAAGATGCTCTACAGGTGTTTCTGATGGTGTTTGTTGAGTTGGCATAGATCGAGATTAGGATTTGTCACTCCGATTGTCGGAGAGGTATCTCCGGGCCCTCTCGGTAATGCACATCACTATAAGCTTTGCAAGCAATGTGACTAATGAGTTAGTTGCGGGATGTTGCATTACGGAATGAGTAAAGAGACTTGCCGGTAACGAGTTTGAACTAGGTATGCTGATACCGACGATCGAATCTCGGGGAAGTAACATACCGATGACAAAGGGAACAACGTATGTTGTTATGCGGTTTGACCGATAAAAATCTTCATAGAATATGTAGGAACCAATATGAGCATCCAAGTTTCGCTATTGGTTATTGACCGTAGATGAGTCTCGGTCATGTCTACATAGTTCTCGAACCCGTAGGGTCCTCACGCTTAAAGTTTGATGACGATTGGTATTATGAGTTTATGTGATTTGATGTACCGAAGGTTGTTCGAAGTCCCAAATGTGATCACGGACATGGCGAGGAGTCTCGAAATGGTCGAGACATGAAGATTGATATATTGGAAGGTTATGTTTGGACATCAAAAAGGTTTAGGATTAGTTCGGGCATTTTTGAGTGCAGGGGTTATCGAACCCCCAGGGGGCTTAATCAAACCTACATGTGCTTTAGTGGAAGAGAGAGGAAGCGGCCAAGAGGATGGGTGCGCCCCCCAAGCCCAATCCGAATTGGGGAGGGGGGCCGGCCCCCCTTTCCTTCTTCCCCTCTTCCCCTTCCTTCCCCCTCCTAGTTGGACTAGGAAAGGGGGGAAACCTAATCCTAGTAGGAGTAGGAATCCCCCCCTTGGGGGCGCACCATGAGGCCGGCTGGCCCCCTCCTCCCCTCCTTTATATACGGAGGGGGGCACCCCATAGACACACAAGTTGATTCTTAGCCGTGTGTGGTGCCCCCCTCCACAGATTTCCACCTCGGTCATATTGTCGTAGTGCTTAGGTGAAGCACTGCGTCGGTAACTTCATCATCACCGTCACCATGCCGTCGTGCTGATGAAACTCTCCCTCGGCCTCAGCTGGATCTAGAGTTCGAGGGACATCACCGAGCTGAACGTGTGCAGATCGCGGAGGTGTCGTGCGTTCGGTACTTGATCGGTTGGATCGCGAAGATGTTCGACTACATCAACCATGTTACTTAACGCTTCCGCTTTCGGTCTACGAGTGTACGTGGACACACTCTCCCCGCTCGTTGCTATGCATCCCCCAGATAGATCTTGCGTGATAGTAGGAATTTTTTGAAATACTGCGTTCCCCAACACTAACCTCTCTCAAGCAACACATGGTATTGTTGGGGAACGTAGTAATTTCAAAAAAAATTCCTACGCACACGCAAGATCATGGTGATGTATAGCAACGAGAGGGGAGAGTGTTGTCTACGCACCCTCGAGACCCGGCGAAGCGATCTAACGTAGAGGAAGTAGTCGTCGTTCTCCTCGCGATCCAACCGATCCGGCGCCGTTACTCCGGCGCCCGAGTTCTTGACACACGTACAGCTCGATGGCGTCCCTCGTACTCGATCCAGCCGAGTGTCGAGGAGAGTTCCACGACGACGGCGGCGTGGTGGCGATCTTGATGTTTCACGGCGCGGGGCTTCGCTTAAGCTTCGACAGTATAACCGAGGTGGAATATGGTGGAAGGGCACCACACACGGCTAAGGAACGATCTCACGATCAACTTGTGTGTTCCAAGGTGCCCCCTGCCCGTATATAAAGGAGCAAGGGGGGGGGCGGCGGCCAAGGGAGGCGCTGCAGGAGTCCTCTCCTCTGGAGTAGGATTCCCCCAATCCTAGTTGGACTAGGATTCCGGAGGGGGAAGAGAGAGAGGGGCGGCCCTTCTCCTAGTCCTAGTAGGACTAGGGAAGGGGGAGCCTGTGACCACCTTGGGCTGCCCTTCTCCTTTCCACTAAGGCCCATCGAGGCCCATTTACCTCCCGGGGGGTTCCGGTAACCTCCCGGTACTCCGGTAAATTCCCGTTTTCGCCCGGAACCATTCCAAACTCCAAACATAGGCTTCCAATATATCAATCTTTATGTCTCGACCATTCCGAGACTCCTCGTCATGTCCGTGATCACATCCGGGACTCCAAACTCCTTCGGTACATCAAAATACATAAACTCATAATAACTGTCATCGAAACCTTAAGCGTGCGGACCCTACGGTTCGAGAACAATGTAGACATGACCTAGAACTATTCACGGTCAATAACCAACAGCGGACCTGGATGCCCATATTGGTTCCTACATATTCTACGAAGATCTTTGTCGGTCAGATCACCGCATAGCAACATACGTTGTTCCCTTTGTCATCGGTATGTTACTTGCCCGAGATTCGATCGTCGGTATCCAATACCTAGTTCAATCTCGCTACGCAAGTCTCTTTACTCGCTCCGTAATACATCATCTCACAACTAACTCATTAGTTGTAGTGCTTGCAAGGCTTAAGTGATGTGCATTACCGAGAGGGCCCAGAGATACCTCTCCGACAATCGGAGTGACAAAACCTAATCTCAAATACGCCAACCCAACATTTGCCTTTGGAGACACCTGTAGTACTCCTTTATAATCACCCGATTCACGTTGTGACGTTTGGTAGCACCCAAAGTGTTCCTCCGTAAACGGAGTTGCATAATCTCATAGTTACAGAACATGTATATGTCATGGATAAAAGCAGTAGCAACATACTAAACGATCGTGTGCTAAGCTAAGGAATGGGTCATGTCAATCAGATCATTCTACTAATGATGTGACCTCATTAATCAAATAACAACTCCTTTGTTCATGGTTAGGAAACATAACCATCTTTGATTAACAAGCTAGTCTAGTAGAGGCATACTAGTGACATGTTGTTTTGTCTATGCATTCACACATGTATCATGTTTCCGTTAATACAATTCTAGCATGAATGATAAACATTTATCATGAAATAAGGAAATAAATAATAACTTTATTATTGCCTCTAGGGCATATTTCCTTCAGCCTCCCACTTGCACTAGAGTCAATAATCTAGATTACACAGTAATGATTCTAACACCCATGGAGTCTTGGTGCTGATCATGTTTTGCTCGTGGAAGAGGCTTAGTCAACGGTCTGCAACATTCAGATCCGTATGTATCTTGCAAATCTCTATGTCTCCATCTGGACTAAGTCCGGATGGAATTGAAGCGTCTCTTGATGTGCTTGGTCCTCTTGTGAAATCTGGATTCCTTTGCTAAGGCAATTGCTCCAAGATTGTCACGTAAGATTTTCATTGACCCGATGCACTAGGTATGACACCTAGATCGGATATGAACTCCTTCATCCGCACTCCTTCATTAGCTGCTTCCAAGCTGCTATGTATTCCGCTTCACATGTAGATCCCGCCACGACGCTTTGTTTAGAACTGCACCAACCGACAGCTCCTCCGCTTAGTGTAAATACGATCCGGTCTGCGATTTAGAATCGTCCGGATCGGTGTCAAAGCTTGCATCAACGTAACTGCCACGATGAGCTCTTTGTCACCTCCATATACGAGAAACATATCCTTAGTCCTTTCGTATTTCAGATGTTCTTGACACGTCCAGTTGATCCACTCTGGATTACTTTGGTACCTCCTGCTAGGCTTATAGCAAGGCACACATCAGTACACAACACAGATTGCATACATGATAGAGCCTATGGCTGAAGCATAGGAACATCTTTCATTTTCTCTCTATCTTCTGCGTTGGTCGGGCTTTGAGTCGACTCAACTTCACACCTTGTAACACGGGCAAGAACCCTTTCTTTGCTTGATCCATTTTGAACTTCTTCAAAATTTTGTCAAGGTATGTGCTTTGTGAAAGTCAATTAAGCGTCTTGATCTATCTCTATAGATCTTAATGCCCAATATGTAAGCAGCTTCACGAGGTCTTTCATTGAAAAACTCTTATTCAAGTATCCCTTTATGCTATCCAGAATTCTATATCATTTCCGATCAGCAATATGTCATCCACATATAATATCGTAAATGCTCTGAGCTCCCACTCACTTTCTTGTAAATACAGGCTTCTCCAAAAGTCATACAAACCCAAATGCTTTGATCACACTTATCAAAGCGTTTATTCCAACTCGAGATGCTTGCACCAGTCCATAGATGGATCGCTGGAGTTTGCACACTTTGTTAGCTCCTTTGGATCGATAAAACCTTCGGTTGCATCATATACAACTCTTCTTCCGTAAATCCATTCAGAATGCGGTCTTTACATCCATTTGCCAAATTTCATAATCATAAAATCGGCAATTGCTAACATGATTCGGACGGACTTAAGCATCGCTTCTGGGTGAGAAGGTCTCATCGTAGTCAACCCCTTGAACTTGTCGAAAACCTTTTGCGACAAGTCGAGCTTTATAGACGATAACATTACCGTCGGCGTCGGTCTTCTTCTTGAAGATCCACTTGTTTTATATTGCTTGCCTACCCTCGGGCAAGTCAACCAAAGTCCACACTTTGTTTTCATACATGGATCCCATCTCAGATTTCATGGCCTCAAGCCATCTTGCGGAATCTGGGCTCACCATCGCTTCTTCATAGTTCGTAGGTTCATCATGATCTAGTAGCATGACTTCGAACAGGATTACCGTACCACTCTGGTGCGGATCTTACTCTGGTTGACCTACGAGGTTCTGCAGTAACTTGATCTGAAGTTTCATGATCAACATCATTAACTTCCTCACTACTTGGTGTAGGTGTCTCAGAAACTGGTTTCTGTGACGAACCACTATCAAGTAAGGGAGAAGGTACTATTACCTCATCAAGTTCCACTTTCCTCCCACTCACTTCTTTCGAGAGAAACTCCTTCTCTAGAAAGGATCCATTCTTAGCAACGAATGTCTTGCCTTCGGATCTGTGATAGAAGGTGTACCCAACTGTCTCCTTTGGGTATCCTATGAAGACACATTTCTCCGATTTGGGTTCGAGCTTATCAGGTTGAAGCTTTTTCACATAAGCATCGCATCCCCAAACTTTAAGAAACGACAACTTTGGTTTCTTGCCAAACCATAGTTCATAAGGTGTCGTCTCAGCAGTTTTCGACGGTGTTCTATTCAGTGTGAATCGGCCGTCTCTAGAGCATAACCCCAAAGCGATAGCGGTAAATCTGTAAGAGACATCATAGATCGTACCATATCCAATAAAATACGATTCGACGTTCGGACACACCATTACTGTTGTGGTGTTCGGGTGGCGTGAGTTCTTGAAACTATTCGCATTGTTTCAAATGTAGACCAAACTCGTAACTCAAATATTCACCTCCACGATCGGATCGTAGAAACTTAATTTTCTTGTTACGATGATTTTCAACTTCACTCTGAAATTCTTTGAACTTTTCAAGCGTTTGGACTTATGTTTCATTAAGTAGATATACCCATATCTGCTTAAGTCATCTGTGAAGGTGAGAAAATAACGATATCCGCCACGAGCCTCAATATTCATCGGACCACATACATCTCAGATGTATGATTTCCAACAAATCTGTTGCTCTCTCCATAGTACCGAGAACGGTGTTCTAGTCATCTTGCCCATGAGGCACGGTTACGCAAGTGCCAAGTGATTCATAATCAAGTGACTCCAAAAGTCCATCGGTATGGAGTTTCTTCATCGCTTTACACGATATGACCTAAGCGGCGAGTGCCACAAATAAGTTGCACTATCATTATCAACTCTGCATCTTTTGGTTTCAACATTATGAATATGTGTATCACTACTATCGAGATTCATAAGAAATAGACCACTCCTCAAGGGTGCATGACCATAAAAGATATTACTCATATAAATAGAACAACCATTATTCTCTGATTTAAATGAATAACCGTCTCGCATCAAACAAGATCCAGATATAATGTTCATGCTCAACGCAGCACCAAATAACAATTATTTAGGTCTAAAACTAATCCGAAGGTAGATGTAGAGGTAGCGTGCCGACCGCGATCACATCGACTTTGGAACCATTTCCCACGCGCCGTCACCTCGTCCTTTGCGGTGTTAAGCAATCCGTAGTCCCTGTTTGAGTTGCAAATATTAGCAAGAACCAGTATCAAATACCAGTGCTCTGCGAGCTCTAGTAAGGTACACATCAATAACATGTATATCACATATACCTTTGTTCACCTTGCCATCCTTCTTATCCGCCAAATACTTGGGGCAGTTCCGCTTCCGGGACCGATCGCTTGCGATAAAAGCACTCGATTTCAGGTTTAGGGCCAGACTTGGGTTTCTTCTCTGAGCAGCAACTTGCTTGCTGTTCTTCTTGAATTCCTTTCTTCTTCCCTTTGCCTTTCTTCTTGAAACTAGTGGTCTTATTGACCATCAACACTTGATGCTCCTTTTGATTTCTACCTCCGCAACCTTTAGCATTGCGAAGAGCTCGAGCATAGTCTTTACTAACCCTTGCATATTATAGTTCATCACGAAGCCTTTGTAGCTTGGTGGCGGTGATTGAAGAATTACGTCAATGACACAATCATCCGGAAGATTAACTCCCAATTGTGTCAAGTGATTGTAGTACCCAGACATTCTGAGTATATGCTCACTAACAGAACTATTCTCCTCCATCTTGCAGCTATAGAACTTATTGGAGATCTCATATCTCTCAATCCGGGCATTCTGTTGGAATATTAACTTCAACTCCTGGAACATCTCATATGCTCCATGACGTTCAAAACGTCGTTGAAGTCCCGGTTCTAAGCCGTAAAGCATGGCACACTGAACTATAGAGTAGTCATCAGCTTTGCTCGCGGACGTTCATAACATCCGGTGTTGCTCCAGCAGCAGGCTGTCACCTAGCGGTGCATCCGGGGCGTAATTCTTACGTGCAGCAATGAGGATAATCCTCGATTCGGACCCGATCCGTGTAATTGCTACCATCATCTTTCAACTTTGCTTTCTCAAGGAACGCATTAAAATTCAACGGAACAACAAAGACGAGCCATCTATCTACAATCAAACATAAACAAGCAAGATACTATCAGGTACTAAGTTCATGATAAATTTAAGTTCAATTAATCATATTACTTAAGAACTCCCACTTAGAAAAACATCTCTCTAGTCATCCAAGTGATCACGTGATCCAAATCAACTAAACCATAACCGATCATCACGTGAAATGGAGTAGTTTTCAATGGTGAACATCTTATGTTGATCATATCTACTATATGATTCATGCTCGACCTTTCGGTCTCCGTGTTCCGAGGCCATATCTGCATATGCTAGGCTCGTCAAGTATAACCCGAGTATTCTGCGTGTGCAAAACTGGCTTGCACCCGTTGTAGATGGACGTGAGCTTATCACACCCGATCATCACGTGGTGTGCAGGCACGACGAACTTTTGGCAGCGGTGCATACTCGGGAGAACACTTCTTGATAATTTAGTGAGAGATCATCTTATAATGCTACCGTCAATCAAAGCAAGATAAGATGCATAAAGGATAAACATCACATGCAAATCAATATAAGTGATATGATATGGTCATCATCATCTTGTGCTTCATGATCTCCATCTTGTTGCACCACCATGATCACCATCGTCACCGCGCGACACCTTGATCTCCATCGTAGCATCGTTGTCGTCTCGCCAAACTTATGCTACTACGACTATCGCTACCGCTTAGTGATAAAGTAAAGCATTACGAGCGATTGCATTGCATACAATAAGCGACAACCATATGGCTCCTGCCGATTGCCGATAACCGGTTACAAAACATGATCATCTCATACAATAAAATATAGCATCACGTCTTGACCATATCACATCACAACATGCCTGCAAAAACAAGTTAGGCGTCCTCTACTTTGTTGTTGCAAATTTTACGTGGCTGCTACGGGCTTAAGCAAGAACCAGTCTCACCTACGCATCAAAACCACAGCGATACTTCGTCAAATAGACTCGTTTTAACCTTCTCAAGGACCGGGCGTAGCCACACTCAGTTCAACTAAAGTGAGAGAGAGGCACCCACCAGTCACCTTTAAGCAGCGAGTGCTCATAGCGGTGAAACCAGTCTCGCGTAAGCGTCTGGCGTAATGTCGGTCTGGGCGCTTCATCTCACAATACCGCTGAACCAAAGTATGACATGCTGGTAGGTAGTATGACTTGTATCGCCCACAACTCACTTGTGTTCTACTCGTGCAAAACATCAAACCATAGAAAAACCTAGGCTCGGATACCCTTGTTGGGGAACGTAGTAATTTCAAAAAATTTCCTCGCACACGCAAGATCATGGTGATGTATAGCAACGAGAGGGAGAGTGTTGTCTCGTACCCTCGTGAGACCAAGCGAAGCGATCACAACGTAGAGGAAGTAGTCGTGCGTTCTCCTCGCGATCAACCGATCCGGCGCCGTTACTCCGGCGCCCCGAGTTCTTGACACGTACAGCTCGATGGCGTCCCTCGTACTCGATCCAGCCGAGTGTCGAGGAGAGTTCGTCGACCTGACGGCGTGGTGGCGATCTTGATGTTTCACCGGCGCGAGGCTTCGCCTAAGCTTCGACGGTATAACCGAGGTGGAATATGGTGGAAGGGGCACCGCACGGCTAAGGAACGATCTCACGATCAACTTGTGTGTTCCAAGGTGCCCCCTGCCCCGTATATAAAGGAGCAAGGGGAGGGGCGGCGGCCAAGGGAGGCGCTGCAGGAGTCCTACTCCCTCTGGGTAGGATTCCCCCAATCCTAGTTGGACTAGGATTCCGGAGGGGGAAAGAGAGAGGGGGCGGCCCTTCTCCTAGTCCTAGTAGGACTAGGGAAGGGGGGGCGCGACCACCTTGGGCTGCCCTTCTCCTTTCCACTAAGGCCCATCGAGGCCCATTTACCTCCGGGGGTTCCAGAACCTCCGGTACTCGAGTAAATTCCGTTTTACTTGGAACCATTCCAAACTCCAAACATAGGCTTCCAATATATCAATCTTTATGTCTCGACCATTCCGAGACTCCTCGTCATGTCCGTGATCACATCCGGGACTCGAACTCCTTCGGTACATCAAAATACATAAACTCATAATAACATCCATCGAAACCTTAAGCGTGCGGACCCTACGGTTCGAGAACAATGTAGACATGACCTAGAACTATTCACGGTCAATAACCAACAGCGGGACCTGGATGCCCATATTGGTTCCTACATATTCTCGAAGATCTTTGTCGGTCGGACCGCATAACAACATCGTTGTTCCCTTTGTCATCGGTATGTTACTTGCCCGAGATTCGATCGTCGGTATCAATACCTAGTTCAATCTCGTTACCGCAAGTCTCTTTACTCGTTCCGTAATACATCATCTCACAACTAACTCATTAGTTGTAGTGCTTGCAAGGCTTAAGTGATGTGCATTACCGAGAGGGCCCAGAGATACCTCTCCGACAATCGGAGTGACAAAACCTAATCTCAAATCGCCAACCCAACATTTGCCTTTGGAGACACCTGTAGTACTCCTTTATAATCACCCGATTCGTTGTGACGTTTGGTAGCACCAAAGTGTTCCTCCGTAAACAGGAGTTGCATAATCTCATAGTTACGAGGAACATGTATATGTCATGGATAAAAGCGGTAGCAACATACTAAGCGATCGTGTGCTAAGCTAAGGAATGGGTCATGTCAATCAGATCATTCTACTAATGATGTGACCTCATTAATCAAATAACAACTCCTTTGTTCATGGTTAGGAAACATAACCATCTTTGATTAACAAGCTAGTCTAGTAGAGGCATACTAGTGACATGTTGTTTTGTCTATGCATTCACACATGTATCATGTTTCCGGTTAATACAATTCTAGCATGAATGATAAACATTTATCATGAAATAAGGAAATAAATAATAACTTTATTATTGCCTCTAGGGCATATTTCCTTCAGGTATGTGGAGTAAGATGTTAGCTTTTTCACACGGTGCATCTTGGTTTATTAAACTTGATGGCTAATTTTGCAGGAGGCGACGCTTGGTCACTCGGTCCACATCCCGGAAGCCTGGAAAGAAGGCCACAAGGGGAAGGATGGCGCCGAGTTCTACAGCTTGTCAGCGCGGGAGAAGTACGGGACCTTCAAAGAGGTCTTCCAGGAGGTGCACGAGCAGGGCGTCGAACCTATGTCCAAGCCCCTCGATCCTGAGCTTCTCATCATTGTTGGCTAGGGGAAGGGACATGGCCGCTACCTCCTTTGCAATGGGGCGATCGCCACCTCCTCGCTTCGGAAGCTGCACGAGATACGCGCATTGAGCACTAGCTCAACTCCGTCCATACGGAGTCACGCAACCGCTGCGTCACGTGAGATAGCGCGTCTCAGGGTTAGCATCATAACCTTTCATTTATGTCCATGCCTCGAAATAGCGTTGTTCCATCCTATATGAGCCTAATGCCATATTACAGGATATAATGGACCAACGGGCTGCTGAAGAGGAGCAAAGGCGGCTGGCTGAGTAGGAGAGCAGAAATAAGGAACGAGCAGACTTGAACGAAAGGTTGAAGCTGCTCGAGAGTCAACTATAGGTAGAACATTCTCTAAACTAGAGTAGACCATTCATTATATAGCGACGAACAACCCTCATGTGACTCTACTCTTATAGGTTCTTATGCAATCTCGAAGCAGTGGAAATGATGCCCCTCCTCCTCCGGAATCTTAACCCGATGGAAATGATGCCCCTCCTCCTCAAGATGTTGTATGAACATGTGAACTTCTATGTGACGTGCACGTGTTTTGCAAGTAGTGAACTTCCATAAGTTAACAATATGTATGAATTTGTGAACTTGTGTGTGATGTGTACTAGTATGAAACATTCGCCTATATATGTGGACTACTACAAATTATGCCTATGTGTGTGTTGTGTTACTCGATGAATTTCTAGGGAGCTAGGAGCTCCCACATTCACTTTTTGGGATAACATTTTCTACACTGCATATATATACAGAAATTGCACTTGTAGTTGTTTTCAGTTGTAGGAATCAGACAAGAGGTATCTTAAAAACACAAGCAATGAGATACATTTCCGAGAGTCACACTCGGAAACAGATAGGCTACCGAGAGCAGCACTCGGAAAAGGGGTCGTCTGAGAACTGAAACTAGTGTTGTGCCACTCCTTTTTTGAGTGTGGCTCATTTTACTACTACAGTGGACCAACGTGCTTACTCTTAATGTTTCCAGAAAAAATAACATACTCACGCTTGATGGACAAACGTATATATTTCTATCAAAAAACTGCTCCCAACTTTTTAATACACAGTCCCATCTTTTTGGCTTGGCTCAACTGACGCGGAGTGCACAAGGGCGTGATCTTATCTTACACATGAATCTGTTACGAGTAGGACACCAACTTTCGAAAGAAAGAGGCCGATTTTCAGAGATCAAGACCGAGTATTAGCAGGACAAGTAAGAAGAGAGGACTCCGGCGGGACTACATATACACCGGTCGGCGACCCGAGGACACACGGCGGGCGAGTTGGACAAGTATATGCACCATCCAGGCCAGCGCGGGGACATATATAGGTAGGGCACGTCTGAGCTCGCGCGGAGAGGCTTGGACGTTCTCGTCAATGGGCGCCACCGCCAGCCGCTCGACGGCGCCCCACGTGACGTCAACTCGGATCCACGGCTACACCACGCTGCTTCGCCCGCGGACTTTCGACACCATCGTCTTCCGCGATCTCCACTGGAACCTCATAGTGCACCCGGATCGTCTCAACGAGCTGGGCCTAGCGGACAGCTTCATTATCTCAGTTGAAATCGACTACGTGTCCCGGGGAAGTCTCATAGACTCGGGCCTCCACAGAGACATCTCCATAGGAATCGAAATCCTTGACAAGACCGGCGAGCACACCGTCTTCCAAGATGGCAACTTCCTGCCGGGTCGACGCCTGACGGGGACTACTCGATGTTGTTAGTGTCAAGGAGGGAGCTGGAGGCATCGTCGTGTGTCCGCGACGGCGGCTTTACCGTCAGGTGCACCATGACTACGAGAGTGTGGTTTTTTGTAGGCCGAGCTCCATGGCACCTTCTATCATGTCCGTCTGTTTTTCATCGAGATCTGAGCCATTCCCTGCTGTAGAGTGTTTGTCTGGTAGTGATTAGCAGGAGGAACAGTTGACGTTTGTCCACTTCCTGGTTGAGTGCTGCGCGACACGTCATGAACAGTACAAACATGCACGGTTGAATGCAACCTTCTCTCTCTTCCTTTTTCTCTTTCATCAACCCGTGCATGCAACTCTCTATCTCTCTAAAATGTCCAGATTTTTTCTTCACAACGCAGCTCTCTCGCTACACAACGCAGCTCTCCCTCTGTGTCTTGCATGCGGCAGATTCTCTCTCTCATGCAACGCAGCTCTCTCTTTTTAAAATGTTTCTGATTTTTTTCTACACAACGCAGCTCTCTCTCTCTGTCTTGCATGCGGCAGATTCTTTCTCTTTGCGTCTGCTCAGTCGCTGGCAATTCACGTGACTACAGTACCCTGCATGCGGACAACAGTGAGAGAGGGCAGGTCAGCACTTGCTAATGACACTGCAGTGACCAGCTGCGCGTCTCGTGATGCTCCTGTTCTGCACAAATCGCGAAGCAA
The DNA here is from genome assembly GCA_021437245.1 of Aegilops speltoides. Taxonomy (NCBI): domain Eukaryota; kingdom Viridiplantae; phylum Streptophyta; class Magnoliopsida; order Poales; family Poaceae; genus Aegilops; species Aegilops speltoides. Next base: position 48,325,105 of record CM038142.1, read on the forward strand.
ATCAATGGGCCAGATAGGAGGTACCGTGGAGCTCGAGCTACAAAGAAACTTTACCTGACTACGAAGCAGCCAGCAAAGCGCAGCTTGTCTGCATCCAAGGAGCTTGCGGCCATGGACGCCATGGCTGGGTCCCACACGCTAGCCATCGGCGGCTTCTCCAAGCTTAAGGCCGCGCTCCGCCACATGGAAAGTGTCTACTCCACGCACTTCGTGGTAGGGGGGTGCACATGGTACCTCAAATTATGCCCCGACAACGGTGATGGATTTACCTTTCTGTTCCTAGTGCTCGCCACTGCGGACGAGACGCCAACGACGGCGGAGTTCAGCTTTGAGCTCGAGGGGATGCTGAACTTTGAGTCTCACAAAATGACGCACACGTTCCACACTACCATCCATCAACAATTCTTTAGATACCGGCTGGACCCGCTGAGCTCATCGTCGGCCACGCACGATGACAACCTCCTTGTTCGGTGCCATCTTGTCGTTATCCCTCCTCCTGTGACGATTCCGATGCAGGTCGCCATCCCAAGCACTAAATCCATACTAACTCCTCTACTGAGTGCCATGTATGATTGAGTGTTGTCAATCTGTTTGGATTACGCAAAATTAGCTCATACTAGTTATCAACCCATGCAACTTTTTCAGTCCATAAAGAGTTGTACTATACCATTCTGTTCATACTACTTGATTTTCAATTTCTCATTTAGTTAATTCCACCTTTTCCCACAAGTTTGTCACTTGCCACAGGGATAACCCTCTATTTTGTTCTTTTCTTGAGAAACACTTACGTAGAGCTCACGTACTTCAGAGCCGACAGATGACTTTATTTGCCAAAGACGTCTACTCCCTCTATTCAAGTATATAGGGCTTTATGCGTTTTCCGATGCCAACTTCGATCAAATATTAAAACAATAAAATAGCATGCAACTTACATAAGCATACCATCAAATTGATGCGTGAAAGGAGCTTTCGATGATATAATTTTTACATTATACTCCCTCCGTTCCTAATTACTTGTCTTTCTAGGCATTTCAACAAGTGACTACATACGGAGCAAAATGAGTGAATCTACACTCTAAAACATGTCTACATACATCCGTATGTAGTACGTAGTTATTTGAAATGTCTGGAAAGACAAATATTTAGGAACGGAGGGAGTACATCTCATATACTATAATTTTATCAATAGTCAAAGCCAGTCTCGAAAAAGGCATTAGGCCCTATATAGATGTATGGAGGGAGTAGTAGTTCACGAACATGTAAACCCGCTGAAAGAATAGAGCTGAAAAGCATGGAATAAATCCAGAAAAATGTGACCACCCATGTCAAGTCTAGGACTTGAATTTTGTTCCGCGGGTTTCACCATGTTAGAATAAATCTGAGGCATTAGTTGATCTACTGAGAACCAAGCAGTCACACAAGGCACGACACCGAGATTTATTAATAAGGTTCACCAAACTTGACTACATCCCGGGGTCTGACTATGTGCGCTTCCCCCCCCCCCCCCCCCAATGGCACCGCTAGATACCGCACCCCGGCCATCCGGGCGTCGACACACGCCGCTGGCTTCCTCTTCGTGCATGTACTATTATGTTGTCTTAGGTTACATCACGTGTATACCCCAAATATTATATACGAGGTCTAGGATACAAGAGTCCCACTAGGACACTACACCATACCATGTCTACACATAGTACGACTCCAAATTCAACTGTAACCTACCTTATTAAATATTAGACAGAATGTCAACAAAACTCCACCTTGGCAAATATTATTCATCATCTTGGATTCCTCCATGCGTCAAACATCCATGTACATTGACTTGAGATTATATCATGAGCACCGTTGCTACTCCTAGACTCCACGTGACTCCACCTGCAACTATAGTTCCTCCTCGTGTTATTTGCAGTCAACTCTCGAGCAAAATTAAGTTACTCTTTACTCTAGTTTGCGCTCCCAACTTCCAGAGTATTCGTTCAACACGATCACAACCGGTCACTGTCTGCGTGAAAGTGAACAACTCGCATATTGGACGCCACATGTAAGAGTTAGATGAACTCAACCTTCTCGCTCTCCTTGACCGCATGCCCGAAACTTGAAGAGATTTCATCGTTACCCTATGGCACCCTGAGTCAAATGTGCAGTTGTCTCACCTCTTTTTCAGATAGTCTCTAACATGTCCCACAACTATAGCACTCTGCCTTCTTTTGTACTTGTCATTCGCACTTTGTCATGTGCAATGAACACCGCAAAATATACAACTATATACATAGTAAATTCCACTTTTTGCCCGAAGTCTTTCACTTGCGACAGGGATAACCCTCTATTTTTTTTTCTTGAGAAACACAAACGTAGATGTTCGCGTACTTCACAGAGACTGGGTCGACAGATTTTGAGATTGACGTGCGTTTGCGCTGCGTGGGCGCCTCGGACGACTGTTGCCGCCTATTGCGCGCGGACCTACTCCCGCTCTAACTGGAGACCATCATCTTCACAAACGGCGACCCAATCGACCCGATCCTCTTCTGCGGCCCACCACGGGGCGCAGGACACACAATGTGCAGCCGTGCCACGTGGCCATGTCCTAGACTCGTTCTTCCACATACACATCTCCATAGGAATTGAAATCCTTGATGAGACTGATGAGCACACTGTCTTCCAAGATGGGAACATCCCGCCGGGTAAGGACTACGTGATGTTGTTCGTGTCAAGGAGGGAGCTGGAGGCGTTATTGTGTGTTTTCAACGGCAGATCGACAGCTTCACCGTCAGGTGCACCATGACAACGAAGCAGGCAGCAAAGCAGAGCTTGTGTGAATCCAAGGAGCTCACAGCCTTGGACGCCATGGCTGGCTCCGACATGCTCACCATCAGCAGCTTATCCAAGCTTAAGGCCACGCTCCGCCACAGGGACAATGCTTACTCCACTCGCTTCACCGTAGGGAGTGTGCACATGGTACCTCAAATTATGCCCGAACAACGACTATGGTTTGCCTTTGTGTTCCTTGTGCGTGCAAGTAAGGCGGGCGAGACGCCAACAACGATGGAGTTCATCTTTGTGCTCAAGGGGGTGGTGAACTTTGAATCCCACAAAATGACGCACATGTTTCCTCCATGCCAACTATCAACACTTCTTTAAATACCGTTTGGAGCCACTGAGCTCATCATCGACCATGCACGACGACCACATCCTTGTTCGGTGTCGCCTCGCCCTCATCGCCCTGTTGTGGAGATTCTAATTCAAGTCGCCATCCCAAGCACCGAATCACTACTTACTCCTCTACTGAGCGCCATGTATGATTAAGAGGTGTCAAATCTGTTTGGATTATGAAAAACTTCCTTATACTAGTCGTCAACTAGTTCAATTTCTTAGTCCATAAAGAGTTGTACTATACCATTATGTTTAGACTATTTGGTTTCCATTTTATTATTTAGTTAATTTAACTTTTTGCCCCAGATTTGTCACTTGCGATAGGGATAACCCTATTTTTTTTTTGTTAGAAACATAGAAAGATGCTCACGGACTTTTGAGCCAATAGATCTTGAAGTTGATGAAATCGCTAAAAATGTCTTGTTGATGGACACGTCACATCGCTGATTGAATAGCGCTGAAAAGTCTGTAATAAATCCAGGAAAATGTGATCACCGGCCTGTGTCAAGTCTAGAACTTGAATCTTGAGATTTACGAAGTGACCACAAACGTCACGCAGTTGATGGGAACGTCTCCTCACTGAACGAACATCATCGGAAGTCTGAAATAAATCTAGGAATAATGCGAGCATCAATGTCAGGTCTAGAACTTGAGCACTGATGGGCTAGGGATATCACTGTCCTCCTAACCATCCAACCATAGATTGGTTTAGGACTTGAATCTTGTTGCGCATGTTCCAATCCCACCACAAAGAACCTAGCCATACGAAGAACGACATTTGCCTCGTCGATGCCCAGTCACGTGATGCACTGATTTCATGGGGGCGGGTACATGTGCATGTTTCTATCATCTCGTGGTGGCCAGCAACGATGTGTCCAATCCCATAGGTTTATGGCATGTCGGTAGACTGGTGACAGCCCACGGCATTTTGGCCAGGGAAAGAGCCATAGACCATGATGTTTCCCGTGGAACACAAACACCGTAATGGATGGCGTCACTAATAAAGATCATATCATGATTTTTTCTAAAGTGAGATAAAATCTGGCCAAACTTTGAAGAAAGGGTCGAAACAGTGATTTGGCTCCACAGCAGGAGCGTGCACCCGCTGGCCATAGCCTGGCCAATCACTTGTCTTCTCTCTTCCGTTGGTCACTCACACACCGTGTCGGTCGTGTGGTATTGTACTCTCGTCGCGCGCTCTGTATGCATGGCGAGAGCTATAAGGGGCAGACTATACACACGTTTGCTAAGGCCCTGTTTGTTTCATAAATCCTAGGACTTTTTTAAGTCTCAACTTATAAGTCATAAGTCCCTACCTGTTTGTTTACAGGGACTTATAAGTCCCGAGTCCCTACCTGTTTGTTTACAGAGACTTATAAGTTCATGTTGCACCGCTGCAACGAGGCTCAGGAGAGGGCCTGTCCGGCGATTGGAGGCACCGCTGCAACGAACCGAGGCGGGGCGGCGACGGGCGGCGAACCAACGCGGGCGGCGACGGGCGAGAGGCGGGCGGTGACGGGCGGCGACGGGCGAGAGGCGGGCGGCGACGGGCGAGAGGCGGGCCGACGACGGGCGAGAGGCGGGCGAGAGGCGGGCCGGCGACGGGGCGAGAGGCAGGGCGGCGGCGTGCGGGGAACGAGCCTGGAGCGACGCGGGGTAGGTCCGACCCGGGATAAGTCCCAATAAGCTCCTCCCTGAGAGTCTTATTTGATAAGTCCCAAATCACCAGAATAAGTCCCAATAAGTCCCTCCTGTTTGGTTTAGATGGGACTTATAGGGACTTTTTTAAGTCCCTAAACCAATAAGTCCATGCAAACAAACACCCTCTAAACTAGATATTATATGCTCCAATTCACCTGGCGCGTGACCTACGTGCGCGGGCCGGCCGGTGCATATTTGTAGGGGAGTAACTGTATTTGTAGTCCGGCTTCCTACCCTTCCTTCCAACTTGATCTTAGAGCTCTGAAAACCGGCGTCTACAAGTTGGGTCGGGTGTCATACTCGTTACAGATTACGTGCGTACGAAGGACGCAAGAAGCAACCGACGACCGCGGCACGGTACGGTCGACATGGACAAGCTGAGCGCGGACATGCTCGCCGGCATCCTCGGCCACCTCCCGCTGCGTCTGCACGGCATGGCGCGTCGCCCTCGACTGCCACCACCTGCTGCGCGCAGACCTGCTCCCGCTCTCGCTGGACGCCGTCATCTTCTTCACGACCGGCGACCCAAGCGACCCGATCCTCTTCTGCCGTCCCACTCCCACCACGGGGCGCAGCATCATCACAAGGTTCGACTACGTCGACGCCGGCACGGAGCCATGGTACGTGTGGTCCATCCTGGACAGCTGCAACGGCCTGCTCCTGCTCGACGACCACGTGGTCAACCCCGCGACGCGGCAGCCGGCGCGGTTCCCCGCGTACCCGCCGCCGTGCGCGGTGCCATGCTGCACAAGCTGTAAAGACATCGAGCGTAACCGGTACCTCGTCTATGATCCTGCCGTACGTGTCGCTGCACTACGAGGTGGTCTTGATCCTTCATATTCCCCGCGAGCTTTCCATAGGGCACATCGCAAAACATGCAAGCGGTCATGGACCCGACGTCTCGGCAATGGAATGGCCACCGTCGCCTTTCATCATAGACATCTTCTCGTCAAAAACCGGATGCTGGAAGGAGAAGCCATACACGCGAGAAGGAGAAGCCGCGGGAACCATTGCTGACCTGAAAACTGATCATGACACCTTTCTTTACCACTCTGCGTATTGGCACGGAGCACTCTACGTTCGTTGTGAAGAAGGTTTTATGTTGAGGTATACCCTAACTGCTCACACCTCATACACCATATATTTCATTGAAGAAGATAATTTGGGTTCATAATATTTATTTTAAAAGGTGATTTGATTTATTTATTTCTGCAGAATAAACTTGTTGAATGATAAGTACCAGGTAATTAAGCTGCCGAAAGAAAAGGAGGGAGAACCTTATCTAGGGAAATCCGAGAAAGGGGTGTACTGTACATTGATCCATCAACGATGCACATGTGAAGTTTGGTTCCTAGATGAATCGAGTGGCCAGACAGATTGGGTGCTGAGGAATGAAATAAACCTTGAGCTTGCCGTGAGAGAATATTCTTGGAATCATGTTCATCGCAAACCATGGACCTTACATGATCCAATGTGTATGTCAAAGAATATAGTCAACATTATGCGCCTAGATGACGAGAATGACACTCTAGTGAAGGATGTTTTTAGTTGGGACTCAGATGATGAAAATGCTATTGACACCACAGGCTGGCCTAGAGCACACGAACGTGACCCTCATCTTTTCCACTGTTTTGGATTTCATCCTTATAAGAAAATTGTCTTGTTTTATGATGACCACAGTACAACAACAGTCTACCATTTGAAAAGCTCAAAGATCCGTTATTTGGGAAAGGTGGAAAGCTTCTACAACGACATCAGAGAGTGGTTTCCATATGCCGCATGTTGGGTGAGGGATCTACCAGGGAGCTGACATATGTGCATTTTGGATTGCAACTGATCCGGCCCAGTTCTGCTATACTTGTATCCTTCATCTCTCATGGATAATCTTAGTGACCATGTCCCATGTACATCAAAAAAAATATTGTATGCATTAGGTTTCACTAGGACAACCTTTGACTAGCAGTTACTCTGTTGTTATGTTTTTGAGATATTAATTCATTGTAGTGGACAAAACAGTTCGGACGGATGCGGGCAATTTGAGGGTCTGCTTTGGAACTGCTCTAAAAACACATACTAAACGGTTGTAACAGTTTCACCAACATGAAACTAAAATGCACATCAAACATATGAATACAGCTAACCTCTTCTCTTTAAAAAGGTTCGGATATACCTCTATCGTTGTTGCTAGTGTGTAGGCATCTTTCAATCACTAACCATAGAACCGGTTCTGTCATTTTTTTTCTGCACCGTTGATGCTCCACCACAAGAGTTACTGGAAAAGAAGAACCTAATTGGAAAACAAACAACAAGCGGAAGAAGAACAGAATGAATGGTCATCCCAAAACGCTAAAGTTTCTGTACAAAACAATTTTCATGGACTGTTTCCGAAATATTACTAAGTACTACTCCCTCCGTTCCAAAATACTTGTTTTTCTAGGCATTTCAAATGGACTCAACATACGGATGTATGTAGACATATTTTAAAGTGTAGATTCACTCATTTTGCGCCGTATGTAGTCACTTGTAGAAATCTCTAGAAAGACAAGTATTTAGGAACGGAGGGAGTATAATGTAATTGATAGAATATAGAATGGTGCAACTATTTATGGACTAAGAAATTCCACTGGTTGTTGGCGACTAGTATAAGAAAGTTTTGGTAACTTCAGACTGACTTAATCATACATGGCGCTCAGTAGAGGAGTAAGTACTAATTCAGTGCTTGGGATGGCAGCCTGAATCGGAATCGCCGCAGGAGGAACGACGACGGCGAGACGGCACCGAACGAGGAGGCGGTCGTCGTGCATGGCCGAGAACGAACTCAACGGCTCCAGCTCGTATTTAATTAAGTGTTGATGGTTGGCATGGTAGAACGTGTGCGTCATCTTGTCGGACTGGAAATTCACCATCCCCTCAAGCTCAAAGCTGAACTCCACCGTTGTGGGCCTTTCGTCCGCTTTACTTGAACGTCCGAGGAACAGGGAGGCAAATCCGCAGGCGTCGTTGGGGCAGACTTTGAGGTACCATGTGCACCCCCCTATGGTGAAACGTGGGGAGCGGGCGCATTCTTCGTCGCGGAGCGTCGCCTTAAGCTTGGAGAAGTTGCTGATGATCAGCGTGTGGGACCCAGACATGTTGTCCAACGCCGCGCGCTCCTTGGATTCGGACAAGTTTTGCTTTGCTGCGTGCTTTATAGTTATGGTGGACCTGACGGTGAAGCTGCCATTGCGGACACATGAGGACGCCTCCAGCTCCCTCCTTGACACGCAGAACATAAAGATGTCTGCGTTGCTCGTCCACCAGGGCATGAAGTTCCCATCTTGGAAGACGGTGTGCTCGCCGGTCTCGTCAAGGATTTTTATTTCTATGGAGATTTTTGTGAGGAGGCCCGAGTCTATGAGACTGCCGCGGTAGAGTTCGTCGATTTCGATCGAGACAATGAATCTGTCCGGTAGGCCCAGCTCGTCGAGACCATCCCAGTCCGGGTACACCTTGACGTTCCAGGGGAGACCACGGAAGACGATGGTGTCGAAAGTCTGCGGGCGAAGCAGCATGGAGTAGCCGTGGATCCGAGTTGTCGTCACGACGGGTGGCGTCGAGCGGCTGGCGGTGGCGCCCATTGACGGGAAAGTCCAAGCCTCTCCGCGCGAGCTCAGGCCTGCCCTAGCTATGCCCCCGCACTTGGCCTGGCCGGTGTATATGTATGTAGCCCGTAGTCCGGAGTCCGCGCTTCTTAGTTGTCCTGTTGAGTCGATCGATCTTGAAGCCCTAAAAAGCGGCCTCTGTCGTTTAACGTAATGTTTTACTTAAACTCTACGTGCTGACTCAGAACCGGCAACGCGAGTCGGACGTCTTGCTGACGAGGAGATGGAGGCTTTCCCGGGAGAAAACGTGGGTCATGGGCTTCTTTTTGTGCGGTCTTCTGACGCCGCCGGCCGCAGGCCGTACCTGAATTGATCTCCATGTTCTCTGACTTTTATCAGGATCGTAGGTGAACGTGAGGCTAGAATCTAGATTGATCTTTTCCTTGCAATTTTTGTCTCTGCAGCCATAGATCCTGCGCCGTTAGCAAGCGCCCCCAGGCAAAGCTTGGTGGCGTCGGTGACGGCGGGCAACTCTTCCTCCTCGATTCGGCGCTGGGCCGGCGTGGGTAGGGTTGCCTGGATGGGGACGCTGTGCTTTCGCGGTCCTGGCTCAAACGGGTCCAAAACTCCGAATTATTGTGCTGGGCCAATAAAAGAACGCCACATGTCTTTGCTTGCCAACATCTCACATTAATATTATTTTTGAAGTTTTGGTGACTTTATTTCAAATAACAATCATTATCATCATATATATATATATATATATATATATATATATATGGACTGTGATATTTGGCACATGTGTGCCATATAAGCAAAACTGCCACATCTCTACTTCTTTTACTTTAAAGTACCACATGATCCCCCTTTCTTCGACCCCATCTTCTTTCGAGTGACCCTGCAGGCTCGTCCGAGAAACCTGCTTCTCCCGCACATCTCGCGCTCACCCTCGAGAAAACTGTCACTTCTTCACGTCTATCACATGATAAAAAAAAATTGCGCAAGTGGGATTCGAACCCACACCTCCTTGGCACCAAAGCACGCCACCACAACGAACTCACCCTTAGGTATTTGTTGCTCAAACTAAAGAAACTAATCGTTTTGATCCTTTTTTTTTACAATTGTGTTACTACAAAAAAGTACAGAAAATTACCATGATTTTCCCTCAAGACAAAGTTACCATGGTATTCGCATGCAATTTATCAGGCCTGTGTTGCGTCAGTTACCGTGCTATTTACATAGAACTTACCAGGTACTATGTTTCAACAACACCCCTTTCAAAGTTATCACTGTGTTTTGTACACAAGTTATAAGGTCTTCGATGTGTAAAATACCGTGGTACTTACACATAAGTTATCAGGGTATGTGTACATGAGCCTCGTCCCTGGTCAAAGTTACCATGGGGGATTGTACATGAGTTACCGAATCTACAGTTCGTATATTACCATGGTACTTACACCTAAAAACCTGGGTGTGTTTCGGTAACTTTTTTCATAGGTAAAAAATTACCATGATGTTTTTGCGTAACTTATCACGCCTATAGTAGGTCAAAGTGGGCCGTTTTTTGGGCCAACCCACGAGCACGTGTGCCCCTCATGACACTAAACATTATGTGGTTTTTTCCTGGCACATCATGTGTTGTGTTCATCTAAGAGGCCCTGCGAGGTGAGTGTATGTTTTTAACAACTTGTTTTCCTTTGATAAAAAGTTACCATCATGTTTATATTATAAGTTATCGGTTATGCGGTGCTTATATTATCATGTTATTCACACCAAAATTATCGGGGATGTTTTGAACAACTTTTTTCCGTAGTGATTCTAGGTAACCTATCAAGCCCGCAGTGCTTAAAATATCATGCTATTTACACAAAATTTATAAGGGGTATGTTTCAGCAAAATTTCCCCCCACGGTCAAAAACTTATCATGGTGTTTAGTTATCGTGGTGCATATATTTTCATGCTATTTACACATAAAAATACCAGGGGAGGGAGGTATAGTACCGTGCTATTTACACAGAAGATACCGGAGTATCTTTTCAAAAAAAAGCTTCCCTATGGTCAAAGTTACCATGGTGTTTCTACCTCGGTTATCAGATGTGCACTGTGTATATTACCAACTATTTACACATAAATTATCTGGTATCTTTTCATATTTTTCTTCCCCAATGGTTAAAGTTACCACGATGTTTTATCTAAATTATCAGGTCTATGGCGTGAATGTTATCGTGCTATTTACAGAAATTACCAAGGGCCGGGGTTCAATAAATTTCTTCCCAATGATCAAAGTTACCACGATGCTTTCACCAAAGTTATCACGCCTTCAATGCTTATGACCATGCTACTTACACATAATGTACCGTGTGGTATACAAAAGTTATCATGTTGGTGGCGCATCATTTATCGTGGTGGTGATGGAGAATTTACCACGGGAAAAGTTTATGTGCCAGGTTTGATAGGTGAAACAAAAGTTTTTCAGTGCTAAAATATTAAAGGCAAAACATGTCAAAACAATATTTTCCTTAGCTTGTTCAACAATGAGTGTCATAGGTGAGGTGGTTAGCTCCCTTTGTTGATTACCTGCAGACCAGAGTTCAAATCCCAATTCAAGCATTATTTTTGCCCAAAAATTTGGAAGGCGCGTTGAAAGGAAGGAAATCAGGAGGGCGGGAAAGGAAGGAGATCAGGAGGAAAGGAAGGAGATCGTGAGGACGTGCGGAAAGGAAGGAGATCGGGAGGACGTGCGGGAAAGGAAGCATATTGCGAGTATGTGCGGGAAAGGAAGGAGATTGCGAGGGCGGCCGGAACGGACAATGCTGGATGCGTGTGGCAGTTTTGCAATCTGCCACACGGTTGCCACTTACATATTTCGTGTGTGTGTGTCTATATATATATATATATATATATATATATATATATATATATATATATATATATATATATATATATATATATATATATATATATATATATATAGAAAAACCCATGATATTTCTGACATTAAACCCGCAGTACATATCAAATGTTTTTTAAAATATTCATATCTTTTAAACCGTAACTCCAAATTTAACATATTATACATGAAATTTGATTAGAAAATTATGTAGAATCTAAATATGATGTTATTTTACCTCTTAAAAATTTAGAAAAAATTATTTAAGCTGCAATGTTAATCCACAATGCATTATGCGTCTTTTTTTCATACCGGTACTGATTCAGATTGGGGATGAACACCTCAGCAAAATCAGGATTGGACATCAAATTGAAGATAAATTTGTTAGAGACACCAAATAATAAGGACATGCATGATAAGAAATAAAAGGACCAAATGAAGATGGGATGTCCGCTATAAAATAAATAAAAGAGAAAATACAGAGGAGATCCGATGAAGATGAGATGTTACGCTATTCTCATATATATAAGAAGAGGAAAAAAGAGGACTTGCATGAAAAAAGCAAAAAAGAGGCATGCATGACAAAAAGTATAATAAAATACAAGTTTGATAAGAAATAAATAGTGATGAAACAAGGACCAATACCTATGACATGTATGGCAAGAAATAGTGATGAAATAATGGCGCAAGTACCTGCGTCAACATGGACCATAAAAAATGTTCTTTTCCAGACAAAAAAAAAATCTCTTTTTATGATTAAAAATCCTGTATTTTTTTAACAACCTTTTTATCTCTTCATGTATTTAAGAAATAGCTACAAATTCTCAGATTATAGAACATTTTTTGTAAATTAAAAGCGTGTGGTATTTTTTTCTCCCGTTGCAATGCACGGGCCTTTTTGCTAGTAACAATCAAATCATTTACAAGAGTTGGGACTAGAAAATTAGGAGGTCAATCCTTCTAAGAAAATCTTGTCCTCTGAATGAAGCCAAACCCATCAAGCTCATAAGCAGCAAAATTAGCCTCTCGTTTATAGTGTGACATTGTCGCCGTACCGAATTCAGCCATCAGCTTTTGGCAATCATCTGTAACAACCTCAAGACATTTGTACGGTACATCTCTCACAGTTTGTTTGATGAAACTGTGAGAGATGTATCGTACAAATGTCTTGAGGTTGTCTTGGAGCATCAATGTCTTAGGTTGTGTTGGAGTGGTCGGTTTTGGCTTTTGACCTAAAAAACCAAGATATTTCACGAAAGATATAGCCTACTAATGTATTTTCCGATGTGCTTAGCGACGCAGGAAGTTATACACTTGGTTCAGAACCACCTTACTTGGTCGCATTGCTATTTTCAGCATGAGCATTTTCCGATTCTTGACCACCATGTGCTTTCTGCATTTGAGGTTCAGTGCAACTGTAAGTAAACTTATACAAAAATTAGGCATTGTATGATAATGAAGAAATTTATGGACATTGACACAAATAAACTCGTGTAACCCATTCTTGTTAGTGAATAGTTTGGTTCGGTAAGTTGATTCTTCAGGGCCTTGATTGGCTTTATCAAACGTTCCAGTATGTGCTTTCGCCAGTTTAGTTTCAGTTGTAAGTAAACACAAACAAATCATAGTCATTATTTGGTAATTCGATAATAGTTTACAAATGAGAGTTATAGATTTATTGTCACCTTCTCTTTGATATGATAGACTTCGGCAAGGTTAGCGATCAAAATCTGATAATATGCATGTCAAATAACGATGCAGTAATTAATCAAATGATGCACATCAAATTTGTTCAAAGTGGTAGAGATGCATATGGTAATCAAAATATATGATGACATAGATAAGATCAATAGAACATGGTTGGCTCAATTTATTGGTCGACTGCTTATGTTGGGCTGGAGCTTGCCTTAATTTGAAACATATTATGGTCATTAAATAAGAAGCATCCTTGGATGTTAACAACATGTATCACACATGCTTTGAAGAGAACAACGCAAGTTGAATAACAAAATTCAGTCAAACTTCAATAGTTCCACAACACCATAAATTTATTTCACACCCTAAGCTATATATCAAGTTATAAAATATGCACTGAAAATATATTAGTAGGGAGTACTAGAACAACAAGAAAATTCTCTATGGGTCAATCAGATATAAGAGAACATTGAATATGATCTCAGAAGGCAGTTAGTTATCACCCGAGCTCGCTAGTGAAAGCAGTCATATGGGCCATTAGAAATTTCATTTCTATCTTGCTAGTAAATGTACTCAACTGTTGGATAAATATGTTCATGAAAACCACATATCCCGCCAAGCATCTTAGAATGATTTGGGGACAACGACTCTCAAAGCAGAAAGCCACAGATCAAAACGGGAAATCAGTACAGAAAATTTAAGTGGTTCTGGAGTAAGAAAAAAATCTCATATGTTTTGCCGACTTGCATTGCACGTAAAGTTATGCCCAAAATGTTATTCTTGACCTGGGAATAATGCTGTGTTGTAGTATATGGCCAAATCATGCTCAATTGTAATTGAAGCCAATATACTCCATGAGACCCATGTCATCACAACTAAGTTCTGAATGAACTAGACTACATAGTCATCAAGTTGTAGCATTTTCTCAGTATGTCAGCAATTCAGCACATCAGGTATTTATGTGGTTGAACCTCATGTGAAATTAAACCGAAATTCCTTCCATCCATGAAATGGAGCACAACATAATGGAGGGATCAAGAATAAAAATGACTTACCATGTTATATTAGAGATGCAGACCATGAACTTTTTGCACATGCAGGCAGGAGCTGGACCTCGGAATATGTGTCGTACCCACAAACCTGCCCGCAATACCTGATAAACCTTCTGTTTAGATTAAGAATCAATTAGGTAAACAATTTTCTGTACTGTATGCACCCACCATTAGATCTGAATTTCAAAGATATAACAGTTCATCTACTTGTAGAACTAAAACTGGCTGCAACGACATATCACAATGAAGAATTAAAACAACCCCCTTTCACATGTTTTTTTCTCTTACAGTTGTAAAAAATAACAGTCTAGGAAACAAAATATGCCCTCTAAGCTAGTAATCATTATGGTGTGTGTGCTAATCACAGAGCACATACTCAGAAAGAGTGAAAAGAGAGCAAAAGTCCTACGGAAGGGCCATCCACGGCACTCACGCTTGTCTTGAGGCTTTTAGTAGTTTTCACTTAGCATCTGCACATGACATGTGCTCAGCAGACTTCAAGCGAAAGCCGACGTGGGTGGAGACCACGACCTGACTAACCACACAAGTCTCTAGTCCAGGTTTATCGCCTATTCAGGTTCCATCCGCAGGGAGTCCGGCCGAGGTTTCCACATACGGCCCCGAACGATGTGTGCAGGGTTCCCGAGACACCAAATGGGTGCCCGTACACCGTGCCACGTACCTACCGCATCACAGCCCACCCTAGGGTCAGCGTTGTGCACGGCCTCCAGTATACTACAAACACCAGAAACTACTTGCAACTCCTGGACAGAGGACAAGGGCGGCTAATAAGTCGAGCGGGGTCATATTTCAGGGCCCAATGCATGGTAGTAGCTGAATCTTAAATCACACATACAGATCCAAGTGCTTAGGGACGGTTCCAATGAAACAACCCACCATGTACTCCTAAATGGACTCTCATCGATACCTTTACCAAATCGTGCTCAACACTTCACTCTCGTTACCGACATGATCATTTCACTCTAGCCCATCACCCAGATGAACCAGACCTGACACGACTCTAAGCATAGCAGACATAGCAAGGTAGGAAACACAAACATGGCTCAATCAACTCCTACACATGCTAGTGGGTTTCATCTAGTTACTGTGGCAATGACAGGTCATGCAGAGGAAATGGGTTCAACTACCGCAACACACAGCAGTTTGAAATGCAGTTGTATCAAATGCAGTAAATGAGAGCAGGAGCGAGAACATGGGATTTTATCGATATGATCAAATCGGTGGTTGCTTGCCTGGCAGGTCGGTAGACTGGTACTGTCCTTCGATCGGGTACTCACGGTAATCCTCAGGGACAGAACCTACCACAGAGAGCATCGGTAACACAATCAATACACGGCAATATGCAACAATATGATGCATGCATATGACTGGCAAAATGAGTGTGTTGGGCTAATGCAACTATAACAAGATGGGTTTGAGCTATTTTGAACCAAAGATTCAAACCCAAACTCATTTTGTGATCTTAAATAGTGCCTTATCATGTTTCGCACTAAACAGCAAGGTTAACTTGTTTAAACATGCATGAAACCAGTACGGATGGATAGATTGGATTTTTTTGATCATTTTTCATATATAACACTTTGCATTTGGAGTTATAGATTAATTTCTATGAATTTTTTAAGTTAGCACTATTTTCTGGAATTTCCTGAACAAGAATAAATCCAGAAAATGTATTACTACGTCAGCAAGTCAACTGGGGCGGTCCAGGTCAAACCTGACCAGTGGGACCCACTGGTCAGTGTCACTGTTAGTTAACTAACTAATTAAGATTAGTTTAACTACTAACCTAGGTTTGACTAACGGGCAGGGCCCACATGTCAGTGACCCGGGGGGTCAAATCCCTGGTCAAACTGGGTTGACGCACCGGCGTTTAGCCGCCGGCGACGTCAAGAGCGGCGGAGGGTGCGGGTTTTGCCCTCCGGCGACCAAATGGACGGCAGAGACCACCTACAAGCAGCTGGGAGCAAGCCGCGTCGAGGGGTGGTGGTGGTTGAGCTCGGGGTCGCCGGAAACGACACTAGCGATGAGCTTTGTGGCTGTCGGAGTTCGGGAAAGGCCGAACTCGTCTTTGCAGTGGTTCTGGAGGCACGGGGCCAGCTCCTACGTGGCCTACGTGGTGCAGTGAGGTTAGTGGACAGCATGGCGTGGCCGTTGGGTGGCCAGAGCTATGTCGGCGATGAACTCAGGCAGCGGCGCGTGCGATGGTGCTCGTTGCGGTTGTTGCAGTGGATGGCGGCGAGAACGGAGAGGAGGGGGAGGTAGGAGCTCAGAACGAACTCAGCGAGCTAGGCGGCGAGGTCGGGGACGAGCTGGAGCGAGGTTGATGGTGAAGGGGATCTCCGGCGATGGCGAGGCGGGGCGAGGTCGTTGCAGTGGCTCCGGGGGCGAACGAATGCTCGGGGCTCGGTCTGCTCGACGAAGCGGAGGGCAGCGGAGCTCCTGGAGACGGCGAGGCGGCGTGGAGACGACGGTGGCCGCGGGTACGACGGTGTTGCGGTGCGGCTGCATTGGCCATGGGTGGGGGAAGGCGAGAGAGAGGCGCTGGGGGCGAATGGAGGTGTCGAGGGGGTCGGGGCGACGACGTGGAGGTCATCCACACGTCCAGCAGCTCGGCAGCAAGCAGCTGACGCCATGGCAAGCTCGGAGGGGGGGGGGCGCCGACGCTCACCTCCCGGCCTGCATGGCGGGAGGAAGCAGCTGCCTGGCATGGGCCAGCACAATGCTGGGACGCCAGGTGGGCCGGCTGGTGGGTTTGGCCAGGTAAGCTTTTTCCCTTTATTTCTGTTTTTCTTTTCTTTCTGTAACTTTGTGGCTTTTCTAAAAATGCTTAGGCACTTTCAAAAATCATGAAACTGCTCATGACCACTGTTTAGGATATATCCAACAGTAAACATTTTAGTTTATGATTATTTGAACATTTAAAATATTTTGTAGCTAAATGTTCAAATGCAAATAACATATGATTTAATCCAGTAACCTTAACATATTATTTGAACATTTAAAATTGTGCACTATTTTTCAGAGGTTCTAGACCAAGATAAAGATGATGAACACTTTAGAAGGGCATTTCAGCTTCATTGAAAAAGATTTTAGTAAACCCTAGTTGGATTAAGAGGGTGTTGGGGGTTCTGTCATCCCCATTTCAAAGTTTCTGAGTAAAGTAAACATGATGCAGTCACTCTAATGCATGCACTAAGTAGGGTTGTGACAACTCACCCCGTACACAAACCAGCAAAAAGATGAAACAGAGATGCGATGTGCACCTAGGCAACAAAAGCCGCAAGTGTGGCTGCGCTGGTGTCCACCACCATGCCCTCAAGTGGCAGCGACCATGGTGAACAGGGTGACATGGGTTGGTCATCCAATAGGTGGGGGTTATATTCTCCCAAAATTACATGCATCATCACCCAAAAATCCACCGAGAGGCGAAAAAGAACTCCAAAAAAGGAGAAAATTGATTCCTAGGGGAGATTCAGTCTTACTTATTGTCTCGTGTCTGCATTTCTGCACAACACAAAACAAGCAGTACACAATAATTACTAGTAGTAGCTAATATACAACCGAATAATAAGTTAACAGAAGTGAACAATTTCCCTCCAATTAGCATTGAACATTACCACTTACAAGATGACAAGTTCATAGTTCAGTACTAGTTACAGGTTAGTAACTAACAGCCTAACAGGCCATCACCGTTTGAGACATAAAAAATCAATCGGTTGTGTACTGGGATCGATGATCTGAACATGAACGCACAAAAAAAAAAGGAGTTGACTATGTAGCACTAGCAGACAGAGGAGGGTGGTCGCAGGACGCCCTGGAACATGATAATTTGCTGTGTCATACAAGAGAGGTTCTGTATATGTATGCACAGGTTGATATGAGTAGCTCTGCATGCTACTAAGCCGATTTTCTTTTCCTTTATAGGTTTCAGTTTGCAATTGAATAGTCCGAGATGATGAATGTTGAAGGAGTGGGCAGTATTGCAAGCAAGGTCGGGTTCTGATGTTAAGACTTGCCAGAGCGTGTCTTCCGTTGAAACCACTATTGCAAAACCGGGACTTGCCAGAATATGTCTTTTGCTGAACTAGCAGCTTCAAAGTCCCCTTCTACCATTAACTTAGGTTTGATTTCATGAGCACATGCTACCGTTTACAAGTTGAATTAAGTCACACTGTCCAATCACGCAGAGTCGTTGTCGCTGGGCTTAACCTGCTCCATGCCATCCACCCTGACCGGCATCATGGTGTGTTCGTTGCTACTACTTAATGGCTATACAATTGTAGTGTTCTGGTTCTAATTCAGTACCTTATTAATTAATTATACTAGTTCTATTGCTACTGATTGCTATCAACAAGCAAATTTCATGGTTTGCACCTTCTTGATGGTATAAAAGAAGGCTTGTTGTTCTGCAGCAGCGAACACTGGGGGTTAGAGCATCTCAAGCCGTTCGGCCCCCCAGGACGCCGAAAAAGAGCCGCCTGGGGCGAACCGGCGCTTGCATAGCGCGTGGGAGCGACTGCGGTCCCCGTCGACGCCCCCAGGTCGCCGCCAAAATCGCGCGAATTCGGCGATATTTCATCCAAATTTGTACAAAGTCGGCGATCTGGCACAAATTCGGCGATACTTCATTGAAATTTGTATAAAACAGGCGAACATGCAAACTACGCCTAGAACTACGCCAGACTACGCCTATCCCTGCTACGCCGCGGCCACTACCCGCCATCTACATGCCGAGAAGCCTGTAGAAGCGGGTGTAGTCGCCGCCGTCGTCGTCGCGCGCCCCGTCGGAACCGCCACCGTCCCTACTGCACCCCTGGCCAGGGTCACCAACGCGTGGCGGGGGGTTGGACGGGCCGGCCTTGTTCTCCTCGTCGCTGTCGAGGACGACACCCTCCTCGCGTCCGCGACGCCGGGCCTGGAGCTCCGCGTACGCCCGACGCTGGTGGAGCACCTCCTCGCGGGCGTAGTCCTCCCTCGCCCACTTGAGGACGGCCTCGTCGTCGGGGGCCACCATGTCCGTGTGCTCCGGCTTCACGGGGAGCAGCCCCTGCTTGGGCTTTCGCCGGACCAGGCGGAGGGAGCGCGGGGAAGGGCGGGTGCGGCGTCGAAGCGGCGTCTCTTCCGGCTCCGACTTGACAGGGCGGAGCGCCGGCGAGCCCGTGGAGAGCGAGCCGGAGCCTGACGAGGAGGACGCCCCAGGCTCCATTCGCCGCAGCGTCCAGGAGCTGCCACGACGGCGAGAGAAGGACGAATGAGGCGGGTACTCGAGGCGCGGCGTGTTGCCAGCCTCGATGTGGTCGAGGACGGCCTCAATGTGCGGCCGGGCATGCCCCACCACTTGCGCAACCCGTCGGCGTTGTGGGATCCACGGGGGATGATGCCGTTGGCGGAGGCGATCTGGTCTTCGCGGTGCCGCTCGAAGTACATCGTCCATAGCGCGTGGCTGTCGGTGGCGTACCTCGGCTCGTTCCGCTTCTCCTTCGTCAACGACGACCGGATGCGGGCGATCTCGGCCCGCCGTGTAGCCCCTTCGGGCACCGGTGCCACCAGGACGCCGCCGACGCTCAACTTCCACACCCCGACACATGCATGTGCGGGGGCACTAGATATTCGGCCTCATACAGGAGGCGCGCCTCCGACTCTTGGAGGGTGCGGCGGCCGAACCCGTTCGCCGCCGCGCCGTCGCTTGGGTACCTCTCAGCCATTGCTCGTCGGCGGGAATGGGGGATGTGTGTTGCTTTGTGTGGCAATGCGAGGCGATGTGTGGCAGCAACCCGGCGGGGAGATCGGCTTTTATAGCCGCAGCGGGGCAGCGAGAGCCTACATGCCGGGCGACACGTGGCGGGAGCGGGCGGGACGCGCGTCGGTGGCGCCTTCACTGCACCGCCCATGAGGCATCAATGGAGGCTGACCGGTAGCCTTGGCATTGATTCCCACGGGAACCGAGGCAATGAGGACGACGAAGCGGTGTCTCGCTGACTCGGTGGGTGAGGGAGTCCTGGATTAGGGGGTATCCGGACAACCGGACTACATACTTTGGCCGGACTGTTGGGACATGAAGATACAAGACTCAAGACTTCGTTCCGAGTCCGGATGGGACTCTCCTTTGCGTGGAAGACAAGCTTGGCGATTCGGATGTTGGATCTCCTTCTTTGTAACCGACTGTATGTAACCCTAGCCTCCTCCGGTGTCTATATTGTTGGGGAACGTAGTAATTTCAAAAAATTTCCTACGCACACGCAAGATCATGGTGATGGTATAGCAACGAGAGGGGAGAGTGTTGTCCACGTACCCTCGTAGACCGTAAGCGGAAGCGTTATGACAACGCGGTTGATGTAGTCGTACGTCTTCACGATCCGACCGATCCAAGCACCGAACGTACGGTACCTCCATGTTCAGCACACGTTCATCTCGATGACGATCTCCGACCTCCGATCCAGCAAAGCTCTGTAGATGAGTTCCGTCAGCACGACGGCGTGGTGACGATGATGATATTCTACCGGCGCAGGGCTTCGCCTAAACTCCGCGACGATATGACCGAGGTGGAATATGGTGGAGGGGGGCACCGCACACGGCTAAGGAACGATCCGTAGATCAACTTGTGTGCCTATGGGGTGCCCCCTGCCCCCGTATATAAAGGAGTGGAGGAGGGGAGGGCCGGCCTCTCTATGGCGCGCCCTAGGGGAGTCCTACTCCCATCGGGAGTAGGATTCCCCTTTTCCTAGTCCAACTAGGAGTCCTTCCAAGTAGTAGGAGTAGGAGACAAGGAAGGGGAAGAGGGAAGAGAAGGAAGGAGGGGGCGCCGCCCCTCCCCTTAGTCCAATTCGGACTAGTCAATGGGGGGGCGCGCAGCCTGCCTCTCCCTCTCCCCTAAAGCCCAAAAAGGCCCATATACTTCTTCCTCCGTATTCCCGTAACTCCCCGGTACTCCGAAAAATACTTGAATCACTCGGAACCTTTCCAAACTCCGAATATAGTCGTCCAATATATCGATCTTTACGTCTCGACCATTTCGAGACTCCTCGTCATGTCCCCGATCTCATCCGGGACTCCGAACTCCTTAGGTACATCAAAGCTTATAAACTCATAATAAAATTTTCATCGTAACGTTAAGCGTGCGGCCCTACGGGTTCGAGAACTATGTAGACATGACCTAGAACTATTCTCGGTCAATAACCAATAGCGGGACCTGGATGCCCATATTGGCACCTACATATTCTACGAATATCTTTATCGGTCAAACCGCATAACAACATACGTTGTTCCCTTTGTCATCGATATGTTACTTGCCCGAGATTCGATCGTCGGTATCCAATACCTAGTTCAATCTCGTTACCGGCAAGTCTCTTTACTCGTTACGTAATGCATCATCCCGCAACTAACTCATTAGTCACATTGCTTACAAGGCTTATAGTGATGTGCATTACCGAGAGGGCCCAGAGATACCTCTCCGACAATCGGAGTGACAAAACCTAATCTCGAAATACGCCAACCCAACATGTACCTTCGGAGACACCTGTAGTACTCCTTTATAATCACCCAGTTACGTTGTGACGTTTGGTAGCACCCAAAGTGTTCCTCCGGTAAACGGAAGTTGCATAATCTCATAGTTACAGGAACATGTATAAGTCATGAAGAAAGCAATAGCAACATACTAAACGATCAAGTGCTAGGCTAACGGAATGGGTCAAGTCAATCACATCATTCTCCTAATGATGTGATCATGTTAATCAAATGACAACTCTTTTGTCCATGGCTAGGAAACATAACCATCTTTGATAAACGAGCTAGTCAAGTAGAGGCATACTAGTGACACTATGTTTGTCTATGTATTCACACATGTATTATATTTCCGGTTAATACAATTCTAGCATGAATAATAAACATTTATCATGATATAAGGAAATAAATAATAACTTTATTATTGCCTCTAGGGCATATTTCCTTCATATATAAACCAGAGGGTTTAGTCCGTAGGACAATAATCATAATCATCATATGCTAGCTTCTAGGGTTTAGCCTCTGCGATCTAGTGGTAGATCTACTCTTGTAATACTCATATCATCAAGATCAATCAAGCAGGAAGTAGGGTATTACCTCCATCGAGAGGGCCCGAACCTGGGTAAAATATCGTGTCCCCTGCCTCCTGTTACCATTAGCCTTAAATGCACAGTTCGGGACCCCCTACCCGAGATCCGCCGGTTTTGACACAGACATTGGTGCTTTCATTGAGAGTTCCTCTGTGTCGTCACTGCAAGGCTCGATGGCCCCTTCGATCATCAACAACACGGTCCACGGTGAGAATTTTCTCCCCGGACAGATCTTCATGTTCGGCGCCTTTGCATCGGGCCATTTAAGCTTACGATCCGGAGCAGATCGACAGCTCGCGCCCGCCATCGTGTCGATTCAAAACTTGAACGACACGGCTGATATCCACGGAGACTTGATCTTCGACAGATTCGGGCCTACGCCAGGAGCGCCGAATAGTCACGACGAGCGCGGCTTAGACCTGCTGTCAGACAATACTCAGGATATCGTACCTACAAGAGCTCCGGACCTAAATCCGGGGCAGATCGCCTCGTCCGAGGACGGGTGGATGGACCCCGCCCCGGAGGCCACACACTCATCGGCGGTAGAGCCGAACACAGACTCCACCACCAAGGAAGTTTGTGTCACTGGACCCCCGGACTTGTGTCCGGCTGTAGGTTCCAGACCGCGCGCCCCCGAGCCCGCCGAATCTGGTTGGGCTCCGGTAATGGAGTTCACCACTGCGGATATCTTCCAGCACTCGCCCTTCGACGACATGCTGAATTCATTAAAGTCTCTCTCTTTGTCAAAAGACTCTTGGACGAAGTATGTCCGGCTCGAGTGGGAAACAAGCGACGAGGAAATTCGTTGCCCACCCACCACCCACTTCATTGCCATTGTCGATGATTTGACCGACATGCTTGACTTCGACTCTGAAGACATCGACGGTGTGGACGACGATGGAGGAGAAGAACAGGAACCACCGCCCACGGGGCGCTGGACAGCCACCTCATCGTATGGTGGACACTCCCAAAGAAACCAATGGCGATGAGGCAATGGAGGATAACCCCTCAAGGAAGAAATCAAAGCATGGGCGTCATTGACGCCGCTCCAAGGCCCGTTACAGCAATACCGGCACAGGAGACGAAAACAATCTGGATGGTGCCGAAGATGAATACAATCCCGATCAGCCAGCCTTCGAGCATGCCGAATAGGAAGACGGGCAGGTTAGCCCAGACGAACAGGCGACGGACGGATACTTGGAGGAAGACAACTACATGCCCCCCTCCAAAGATGAGGTGAGCCTCGGCGACGATGAATTCGGCGTGCCTGAGGATCCCGTAGAGCGGGAGCGCTTCAAGCGCCGGCTTATGGCCACTGCAAGAAGCCTGAAAAAGAAGCAGCAGCAGCTTCAAGCTGATCAAGATCTGCTCACAGACAGATGGACCGAAGTCCTGGCAGCCGAGGAATACGGACTCGAGCGCCACCCCAAAGGTTACCCAAAACACAAGTTGCTACCTCAACTCGAGGAGGAGGCCCTAAGGCCCACACTACCAGCACAAGATGAGGCTGACCGGCCACCTTGTGGCTGGGATAAAACGGCGTATCAGCCCGAATACCAGCCCGCACCCCCACGCAGATACACTACGGCCCGGGGCAATAGGCAGGACCTGCAAGACATACTGGAAAACAAGGCAGGACAGCCAAGATCGATCTACGGATCGCGGGGGCGCGCCCCAACAGGTGACGATGATCGTCATACCGGATACACTATCAACAAGTCCGGCCGGGCCGACCATAGCCGACGAGACTTTTTCAAACTGCGTAGCAACATAGCCCGGGATAGAGGCGCCGCACACCCCCTCTGCTTCACTGATGAAGTAATGGATCAGGAATTCCCAGAAGGGTTTAAGCCCGTAAACATCGAATTATACGATGGCACAACAGACCCCACGGTATGGATCGAAGATTTCCTTCTCCACATTCACATGGCCCGCGGTGACAATCTACATGCCATCAAGTACCTCCCCCTTAAACTCAAAGGACCGGCCGGACACTGGCTGAATAGCCTGCCGGCAAATTCCATCGGCAGTTGGGAAAACTTGGAGGACGGTTCCTCGACAATTTCCAAGGCACCTACGTGTGACCACCGGATGCTGACGACTTGAGTCACATTACCCAACAGCCCGGAGAGTCAGCCAGGAAATTCTGGACTCGGTTCCTAACTAAAAAGAACCAAATTGTCGACTGTCCGGACGCCAAAGCCTTGGCGGCATTTAAGCATAATATATGCGACGAGTGGCTCGCCCGGCACCTCGTCCAAGAAAAACCGAAGTCCATGGCGGCCCTCACGACACTCATGACCCGCTTCTGCGCAAGCGAGGACAGCCGGTTGGCTCGCAGTAGCACCACGCCTAGAACCTACGGCACTTCAGATGTCCGCGATAGCAACGGCAAGCCATGGCGCAACAGACACAAGCGTTGGAACAATGGCGACAACACCGAAGACAAGGCAGTCAACGCCGGATTCAGTGGCTCAAAATTCGGTCAGCGAAAAAAGTCGTTCAAAAGAAACAATCAGGAATCGTCCAGCCTAGACCGCATGCTTGATCGCTCGTGCCAAATTCACGGCACCCCTGATAAGCCAGCCAAGCACACTAACAGAGACTGCTGGGTGTTCAAACAGGCCGGCAAAATAAATGTCGAAAACAAGGATAAGGGGCTGCACAGCAACGATGACGAGGAGCTGCTACGTCTTGAGCTTGCGTTGGTTTTCCTCGAAGAGGAGAGGGTGATGCAGCAAGTGTAGCGTAAGTATTTCCCTCAGTTTTTAGAACCAAGGTATCAATCCAGTAGGAGGCTCCTCAAAAGTCCCACGCACCTACACAAACAAACTGAGAACACGCAACCAACACAATAAAGGGGTTGTCAATCCCTTCACGGCCACTTGCGAAAGTGAGATCTAATAAAGATAGTATGATAAGATAAATATATTTTTGGTATTTTATAATATAGATGAAAAAAGTAAAGATGCAAATAAAAGTAGATTGAAAGCAAATATGATAAGAGATAGACCCGGGGGCCATAGGTTTCACTAGTGGTTTCTCTCAAGATAGCATAAGTATTACTGTGGGTGAACAAATTACTGTCGAGCAATTGATAGAAAAGCGCATAGTTATGAGATTATCTAGGCATTATCATGTATATAGGCATCACGTCCATAACAAGTAGACCGACTCCTGCCTTCATCTACTACTATTACTCCACACATCGACCGACTCTTGCCTGCATCTAGAGTATTAAGTTCATAAGAACAGAGTAACGCATTAAGCAAGATGACATGATGTAGAGGGATAAACTCATGCAATATGATATAAACCCCATCTTGTTATCCTCGATGGCAACAATACAATACGTGCCTTGCAACCCTTTCTGTCACTGCGTAAGGACACCGCAAGATTGAACCCAAAGCTAAGCACTTCTCCCATGGCAAGACAGATCAATCTAGTAGGCCAAAGTAAACTGATAATTCAAAGAGACTTGCAAAGATAACTCAATCATACATGAAAGAATTCAGAGAAGACTTAAATATTATTCATAGATAAACTTGATCATAAACCCACAATTCATCGGATCTCGACAAACACACCACAAAAAGAGTTTACATCAAATAGATCTCCATAAGAGAGGGGGAGAACATTGTATTGAGATCCAAAAGGAGAGAAGAAGCCTTCTAGCTAATAACTATGGACCCGTAGGTCTGTGGTAAACTACTCACAACTCATCGGAGGGGCAAGGATGTTGATGTAGAGGCCCTCCGTGGTTGATTCCCCCTCCGGCAGAGTGCCGGCGAAGGCTCCAAGATGGGATCTCGCGGATACAGAAGGTTATGGCGGTGGAAATTGTGTTTTGTGGTGCTCCTGGATGTTTTCAGGGTACGTAGGTATATATAGGAGGAAGAAGTACGTCGGCGGCCACCCGAGGGTCCCACGAGACAGGGGGCGCGCCCTACAGGGGGGTGCGACCTCCTATCTCGTGGCTTCCTCGGCTGCTTCTTGACTTGCACTCCAAGCTCTCCGGATCACGTTCGTTCCAAAAATCACGCTCCTGAAGGTTTCATTCCATTTGGACTCCGTTTGATATTCCTTTTCTTAGAAATACTGAAATAGGCAAAAAACAGCAATATGGGCTGGGCCTCCGGTTAGTAGGTTAGTCCCAAAAATGATATAAATGTGTAAAATAAAGCCCATAAACATCCAAAAGGGGTAATATAATAGCATGGAACAATCAAAAATTATAGATATGTTGGAGACGTATCAAGCATCCCCAAGCTTAATTCCTGCTCGTCCTCGAGTAGGTAAATGATAAAAAAGAAAAGTTTGATGTGGAATGCTACCTAGCATAATTCTCAATGTAATTTTCTTTATTGTGGCATGAATGTTTAGATCCAAATGATACAAAATAAAAGTTCATATTGACATAAGAAATAGTAATACTTCAAGCATACTAATCAAAGTAATCATGTCTTCTCAAAATTACATGGCTAAAGAAAGTTATCCCTACAAAATCGTATAGTCTGGCTGTTGCTCTATCTTCATCACACAAAGTATTTAATCATGCACAACCCCTATGACAAGCCAAGCAATTGTTTCATACTTTAATAATCTCAAACTTTTTAATTTTCACGCAATACATGAGCGTGAGCCATGGACATAGCACTATATGTGGAACAGAATGGTGGTTGTGGAGAAGACAAAAAGGAGAAGATAGTCTCACATCAACTAGGCGTATCAACGGGCTATGGAGATGCCCATTAATAGATATCAATGTGAGTGAGTAGGGATTGCCATGCAACGGATGCACTAGAGCTATAAATATATGAAAGCTCAACAAAAAAAACTAAGTGGGGTGCATCCAACTTGCTTGCTCACGAAGACCTAGGGCACTTTGAGGAAGCCCATCATTGGAATATACAAGCCAAGTTCTATAATGAAAAATTGCCACTAGTATATGAAAGTGACAACATATGAGATTCTCTAACATGAAGATCATGGTGCTATTTTGAAGCACAAGTGTGGAAAAAGAGATAGTAGCATTGTCCCTTCTCTCTTTTTCTCTCATTTTATTTTTTTTCTTTTTTTCTCTTTTTTTTCTATTCTTTGGCCTTCTATTCTTTTTCTTTTTGGCCTTTCTCTTTTTATTCTTTTTTTCTTCTTTTTTTTTAAAGTCCGAAGTCTCATCCCGACTTGTGGGGGAATCATAGTCTTCATCATCCTTTCCTCACTAGGACAATGCTCTAATAATGAAGATCATCACACTTTTATGGATTTACAACTCAAAGCTAGAACAAGATATGACTCTATATGAATGCCTCCGGCGGTGTACCGGGACATGCAATGAATCAAGAGCGACATGTATGAAAATTATGAAGGTGGCCTTGCCACAAATACAATGTCAACTACGTGATCATGCAAAAAGCAATATCACAAAAGTAATGCGTGTCATATGGACGTAACGGTGGAAAGTTGCATGGCAATATATCTCGGAATGGCTATGGAAATGCCATAATAGGTAGGTATGGTGGCTGTTTTGAGGAAGGTAAATGGTGGGTATATGGTACCGGCGAAAGTTGCGCGGTACAAGAGAAGCTAGCAATGGTGGAAGGGTGAAAGGGTGTGTATAATCCATGGACTCAACATTAATCAAAAGAACTCATATACTTGTTGCAAAAATTTAGAAGTCATCAAAAACCAAAGCACTATGCGCATGCTCCTAGGGGGATAGATTGGTAGGAAAAGACCATCGCTCGTCCCCGACCGCCACTCATAAGAAAGACAATCAATAAATAAAATTGTGCTCCAACTTCATCACAAAGCGGTTCACCATACGTGCATGCTACGGGAATCACAAGCTTCAACACAAGCATTCTTTAGATTCATAATCACCCAACTAGCATGACTTTAATATCACTACCTCCATATCTCAAAACAATTATCAAGCATCAAGTTGATCATAGCATCCAATTCACTTTCTATGATAGTTTTTATTATACCCAACTTGGATGCTCATCATTCTAGGACCAACTTTAAAACCATAGCAAATACCATGCTGTTCTAAAAGACTCTAAAAATAATATAAGTGAAGCATGAGAGACTAGTAATCTCTTCAAAATTAAGACACCACCGTGCTCTAAAAGATATAAGTGAAGCACTAGAGCAAAAACTATCAAGCTCAAAAGATATAAGTGAAGCACATAGAGTATTCTAGCAAATTCTAATCAAATAGGCTCCTCCCAAAAGGTGTGTACAGCAAGGATGATTGTGTTAAACTAAAAAGCAAAGAATAATACAATACACAACGCTCCAAGCAAAACACATATCATGTGGCGAATAAAAATATAGCTCCAAGTAAAGTTACCAATGAACGAAGACGAAAGAGGGAATGCCTTCCCGGGGCATCCCCAAGCTTAGGATTTTGGCTCTCCTTGAATATCTTGTGGTGCCATGGGTATCCCCAAGCTTAGGCTCTTGCCACTCCTTATTCCATAGTCCATAAAGCTTTACCCAAAACTTGAAAACTTCACAACACAAAACTCAACAGGAAATCTTATAAGCTCCGTTAGTGAAAGAAAACAAAACCACCACATAAGGTACTGCAATGAACTTATTCTTTATTTATTTTGGTGTTAAACCTACTGTATTCCAACTTCCTTATGTTTTATAAACTAATTTATTAGCCATAGATGCATTGAAACAAGCAAACAACACACGAAAAACAGAATCTGTCAAAAACAGAACAGTCTGTAGGAATCTGTAACTAACGCAAACTTCTGGAACTCTAAACATCCTACCAAAATAGGAAGTCCTGGACAATTTGTTTATTGAACAGCATCAAAAAGAATCAAGGCAAAATCACGTTCCTGTGATTTAACAAAATTATATTCGTGCGCGCAAAGTTTCTGTTTTTCAGCAAAATCAAATCAACTATCATCGTAGGTTATCCTATAGGTTCTACTTGGCACAAACACTAATTAAAAGATAAAAACACATCTAAACAGAAGGTAGATGCAAGATTTATTACTAAACAGGAGAAAAACAAAAAACATAAAAAAAATTGGGTTGCCTCCCAACTAGCGCTATCGTTTAACGCCCCTAGCTAGGCATAAAAGCAAAGATAGATCTAACGAGTGTCATCTTTGGCACTAAATTCATAAGTAGCACGCATGATAGATTCATAAGGTAATTTGACTTTCTTTCTTGGAAAGTGCTCCATGCCTTTATTTAATGGAAATCGAAATCTAATATTCCCTTCCTTCATATCAATAATCGCACCAATCGTTCTAAGGAAAGGTCTACCAAGAATAATAGGGCAAGAAAGATTGCAATCTATATCAAGAACGATAAGATCTACGGGCACCAAATTTCTATTTGCAACAATAAGAACATCATTGATCCTTCCCATAGGCTTTTTTAATGGTGGAATCCGCAAGGTGCAAATTTAAAGAGCAATCATCAAGATCATGGAAACCTAGAATATCACATAAAGTTTTCGGAATCGTGGAAACACTAGCACCCAAATCACACAAAGCAAAACACTCATAATCTTTAATTCTAATCTTTATAGTAGGTTCCCACTCATCGTTAAGTTTTCTAGGTATAGAAACTTCCAAATTAAGTTTTTCATCATAAGATTGCATCAAGGCATCAACAATATGTTTGGTAAAAGCTTTATTTTGACTATAAGCATGAGGAGAATTAACAACGGATTGCAACAAGGAAATACAACCATTTAAAGAGCAATTATCATAATCAAATTCCTTGAAATCCGAGATAGTAGGTTCAATGTTATCAGAAGTTGAGGATTCTCCAATCTCACTTTTACCAAATTTAGCATTAAGATCTAAAGACTCCGAATTCTTGGGACGCCTTCTAGGCAAAGTTGATTCATCATCAGTCCCATAATCATCAAAATTCATATTGCAAAACATAGATCTAATCGGAGATGCATCAATAACTTTAAGATCCTCATCATTATTTTCATGTAATTTTTCTGGTTTAGCGGCCATCTTATTGACTAAGGTGGCTTGCTTGTCAGAAATTTTGGCTATAGCATTTTCAAGCCGGGTAATTTGAGCGTTAACACCATAAAATTCTTTATTCATATCATCAAGCTCTTTGTTCATAAACCCCAAAAAACTTTTCTGTTCCTTAAGTTCTTTTCTAAAGAAATTATTATGCTCAAACTGCAAATTCATAAAGCTTCTAATATTTGATTCAATCTCATCCATCCTTCTGAGAAGGTGGTCAGGACCCTTAGGTGAAGCCATATGGTCAAACAAGCACACAAAATAAGGCAAGCAAAAAGAGAGGAGGAGATTGGGAGAGAGAAGGCGAATAAAACGGCAAGGGTGAAGTGGGGGAGAGGAAAACGAGAGGCAAATGGCAAATAATGTAAATGCGAGGGAGATGGGTTTGTGATGGGTACTTGGTATGTCTTGACTTGAGCGAAGACCTCCCCGGCAACGGCGCCAGAAATCCTTCTTGCTACATCTTGAGCTTGCGTTGGTTTTCCTCGAAGAGGAGAGGGTGATGCAGCAAGTGTAGCGTAAGTATTTCCCTCAGTTTTGAGAACCAAGGTATCAATCCAGTAGGAGGCTCCTCAAAAGTCCCACACACCTACACAAAAAGCTGAGAACTCGCAACCAACGCAATAAAGGGGTTGTCAATCCATTCACGGCCACTTGCGAAAGTGAGATCTAATAAAGATAGTATGATAAGATAAATATATTTTTCGTATTTTATAATATAGATGAAAAAAGTAAAGATGCAAATAAAAGTAGATTGAAAGCAAATATGATAAGAGATAGACCCGGGGGCCATAGGTTTCACTAGTGGCTTCTCTCAAGATAGCATAAGTATTACGGTGGGTGAACAAATTATTGTCGAGCAATTGATAGAAAAGCGCATAGTTATGAGATTATCTAGGCATGATCATGTATATAGGCATCACGTCCATAACAAGTAGACCGACTCCTGCCTGCATCTACTACTATTACTCCACACATCGACCGACTCCTGGCTGCATCTAGAGTATTAAGTCAGAAGAACAGAGTAACGCATTAAGCAAGATGACATGATGTAGAGGGATAAACTCATGCAATATGGTATAAACCCCATCTTGTTATCCTCGATGGCAACAATACAATACGTGCCTTGCAACCCTTTCTGTCACTGGGTAAGGACACCGCATGATTGAACCCAAAGCTAAGCACTTCTCCCATGGCAAGAAAGAACAATCTAGTAGGCCAAACCAAACTGATAATTCGAAGAGACTTGCAAAGATAACTCAATCATACATAAAAGAATTCAGAGAAGATTCAAATATTATTCATAGATAAACTTGATCATAAACCCACAATTCATCGGATCTCGACAAACAGACCGCAAAAGAGTTTACATCGAATAGATCTCCACAAGAGAGGGGGAGAACATTGTATTGAGATCCAAAAAGAGAGAATAAGCCATATAGCTAATAACTATGGACCCTTAGGTCTGTGGTAAACTACTCACAACTCATCGGAGGGGCAAGGATGTTGATGTAGAGGCCCTCCATGTTTGATTCCCCCCCAGAGTGCCGCGAAGGCTCAAGATGGGATCTCGCGGATCAGAAGGTTACGGCGGTGGAAATTGTGTTTTGTGGTGCTCCTGGATGTTTTCGGGGTACGTAGGTATATATAGGAGGAAGAAGTACGCCGGTGGCCACCCGAGGGGCCCACGAGACAGGGGGCGCGCCCTACAGGGGGGGCGCAGCCTCCTATCTCGTGGCTTCCTTGGCTGCTTCTTGACTTGCACTCCAAGCTCTCCGGATCACGTTCGTTCCAAAAATCACACTCCCGAAGGTTTCATTCCGTTTGGACTCCGTTTGATATTCCTTTTCTTCGAAATACTGAAATAGGCAAAAAAAACAGCAATATGGGTTGGGCCTCCGGTTAGTAGGTTAGTCCCAAAAATGCTATAAATGTGTAAAATAAAGCCCATAAACATCCAAAAGGGGTAATATAATAGCATGGAACAATCAAAAATTATAGATACGTTGGAGACGTATCAGGAGCCCCGGCGTCCGAACACGGGGGGGACAGAAGAAATTTCCTCCCGAGGTGAAAATAGTAAATATGATCTATGCCACCCACATTCCCAAACGGGAACAAAAGCGAGCACTAAGGGACGTCTATGCGATGGAGCCAGTCGCCCCAAAGTTCAACCCATGGTCAGCCTGTCCGACCAGTTTTGATCGTAGGGATCACCCTACCAGCATCCGTCACGGCAGTTCTGCCGCATTGGTCCTTGACCCAATCATCAACGGATTCCTCCTCACGTGATTCCTCATGGACGGTGGCAGTAGCCTGAACCTGCTTTATCAGGACACAGTGCGCAAAATGGGCATCGATCCTTCAAGGATCAAGCCCACCAAAACCACCTTGAAAGGTGTAATTCCAGGAGTAGAGGCCCATTGTACGGGCTCCATAACACTGGAAGTGGTCTTCGGATCTCCGGATAACTTCCGAAGCGAGGAGCTAATCTTTGATATCGTCCCTTTCCATAGTGGCTATCATGCACTGCTTGGACGAACTTCATTCGTTCGATTCAATGCGGTACCACACTATGCATACCTCAAGCTCAAGATACTAGGACCTCGCGGGATTATAACAGTCGGAAACACAGATCGCTCTCTCCGTACAGAAGAGCACACTGCGGCCCTCGCGGCAGAAGTACAAAGCAGCATTCTCCGGCAAACCACCAATCCGGCGACAACAACCCCGAACATCGTCAAGCGAGTCCGGAGTAACCTGCAACAGGATCGCCAGGCACGCCAAGATCGCGACTAGCAGTCCGGCCTCCGCCCTAGCCCCATTCAGGCAACATTTGTGCCGCGCGTACACAATTACGCACTAAAAATACCATGGGCATAGGCGGAGGCGCAACGGTGACGCGGTCCACAGTGCAGTTCAACCGCCACATACTTTAAATAACCTTCTTTCTCTTTCAGGACCCTACTTTCGGGCAGCCCCCTCAGAGAACCAGATCATCGGGCTTATCACAGGAGGGAAAACCAAGGAGGCAAAAGGCTTTGCGCACACAGGGGATACCCAGGTGGTATCTGTTAATGATCATTATACCTGTTTTACATACCCACATGCGGCCCGCCCTTGGATAGGACATGTCAAATAGTCCTATTTGCTTCTGTTTAAACGCATTAATTGTACACATACGCCCGGGCGTATTAGTCAACAGTGGGAAATAATATATAGCGTTAGCTTATTATTCCTATCTTCACATTTTCCCTACAAACGTTTACTTAATATTGAATCCGTACACTTTGGTACGTTCAGTTTGCGAGGGGCTTCTTGTGGTGCCCCATAATACAGCAAGATAAGTCCGAACACTTTCAATAGTGCGGCACCTCGAACTTATAGCATTATATGCATCAGCTCCGAATCATGTCTTGGATCAATAGTTGGGTTTGCCCGGCTCCCTTGTTTTGGTACCTTATGTTCCGTTATATCGGCTAAGGTAGCGCAGGGAGAACTACTGCGATTGTGTCCCGGTTCTTTCGGACGAGCACCTCAGTAGAGAAAGCCGAAAACTGACTGTCATGATGCGGCGAGAGCTGGTCGCTGTTTGAGAGGTCTTAAATCCTTAAAAAAATCCGCTTCAGGCGAGGAATCGGCCTTGTCCGATTTAGGCGTGTATAGCACCCCAATTCGGCTTTCCAAACTCTAGGGGCTTCGCCAAAATTTAAAATTGTAGACTTCTATGGCTAAGTGAGAGTTATAAAGCCGCATAGTCCGATTGCCTTGTTCGTTGCGCCAAACACCTCCTTCAAGGACCAAAAATTTGGATAAAGAGTGTTTGGATTTTCCACGAACACCCCAGTACTAGTTACGTGGGGCCGGAAGCCGACGACTGGCCTACTTTAAGAATTTTATAAACAGCCGCACAGACGATAATATTTTAAATCAACAAAGCGCCATATAGCACAAACAAATTCGTTTTCATATTACAAAGACGACATGAGTACATTCACTCAAAGACTGTGTCCTTGGTATATTCATCGGCCACGAGACGAGCGCCTTTCATTACGCCATCATAATATTCTCAGGGTAGCAATGTGCCTTGACCTCCGGCGGTCCATCCTTCACCAGCTTCTCTGCATCCAGCTTGGCCCAATGCATTTTCGCACGGGCACCCTCAATACAAACTGATCGCTTGATAACTTCAAGCTGCGGACAAGCATTTACCATCCGTTTTATAAGGCCGAAGTAGCTGTCGGGCAGGGGCTCACCAGGCCACATCCGGACTATGAAGTCCTTCATGGCCACTTCGGCCGCCCTGTGGAGTTCAACCAATTGCTTCAGTTGGTCACTCAGAGGCATTGGGTGTTCGTCTCCAGCATACTTGGACCAGAACAGCTTCTCCGTTGAGCTCCCCTCTTCGACACGGTAGAACTCCCTGGCATCCGATATGTTGCGTGGCAGATCTGCAAATGCCCCTGGAGAGCTCCAAATTCGGGTAAGTAAAAGAAATGCCTCCTTCACATGCTTGCTTTGCATAATGAACGCCTTACCCGTTGCTATCTTATTGGCCTCCTGGATTTCCTATTGGGCCTTTTGGTCTTCGTCCTTGGTGTCTTTCGCGCTCAGAAGGGCCTTCGCAAGCTCAGACTCTTTCGTCTTGAAGTCATGCTCCAAGGACTCAAACTTCGTGTCGAGCTCCTGGAGCTCTTGCTGTACCTCGCCCACCCTAGCATCTTGCTTTTCACGCTTAATGCGCTCCGTGGCTGCCTTGTCTTCGGCCTCGGATAGCGCTTTCCTCAGGGCCGCCACTTCGGTCGTGGCCCCTATTAAAAATCATGACGCTTTTTGTCACCAATTTTTCTCCTCTATACGACACATGAACGAGGTATCACTCACCTTTGTTCTCTTCAAGCTGCCTCTTCGTGAGGCTGAGCTCCTCTTCGGCTTGCTTCAGGTCCCATTTGAGTCCGGCGACCTCTGCTGTGCGGGCAGCAGCGGCAAGCAGCACCGCCTGCTTATTCACATAGGCACATACTGTTAGATTCCTGCGGTTTAAAGTTGACCCTCCGTTTGGCTTTTCTTTCCGAACACCAAACAGAGTATCAGGGGCTACTGTCTATTGGGTGATGATTTCTCACACTTTTGATTACTTACCTCAAAGCCTGTCAGGAGGCTGGTGCAGGCTTCGGTCAATCCGCTTTTGGCGGACCGAACCTTCTGAATCACCGTACTCATAAGAGTACGGTGCTCTTCATCCATGGAAGCGCCGCGAAGCACTTCCAGCAGATTATCCGGCGCCTCTGGCATAATGGAGGTCATCGGCACAGCCGGCTCGCCCTCCCTAGCGAGGGGCTGCCTACCCGAATCCGGAACCTTTGGAGGTTCCGATGCAGTGTCCGGCTGGGAGCCCAACTTGCTGCGGCTCTCGTCAGCACAATCCATGGGGATCTTACTCCCCATGTGCCCAGCGTCTGGAATTTCGCCTTGGGGTGTCTCCAGAGCCGCCTCCCCCTGCTCTGGTACCCTTTGGGACCACACCTCCGTGTCATCCGTGGGCCGAGGGGAGGTGGCCGTCGGGAGCGAATTCATTGTCGAATCACTCAGAGACCCATCCGAAGAAGATACCTCGGGATGGGACCTGGCCGGACTACATATGCGTGTTTGGCATTATAACATACTATGAAGATTAAGTCGCACGAAAAATATTAAAGAGTGCGGATACTTACGATCTCGCCAGGGGCTTGCCCCTGGGTAGCCACCCCTCCTCGCTATAGGCAGCAGTTGTGGAGTGGTACGGAGGGAGGGTCCGTCCCTTCTTGGACCCTTCAGCCTCCCCGGAAGGGGTGGCCTTCCTCTTCTTCCCCCCTTGTTTTCGGGGAGAGGGTTTTCCTCCTCCTCCTCCTCGTTGTCGTTGGAGGAGTGCGCCCTGGTGTCTTTGGACGATGAGTCCGGCACCACGTTGCGCCGGGAACTTCTTCTGGTCCCCATGGCCTTTTTCTTGGCCTTCTTCTCCGGCACCTCATAGGGTGCCGGAGCCAGCATCTCTGTCAGGAGTACGTCTGCTGGGTCCTCAAGTAACGGAGCCAGACAGTCGATCCGCTCTGCCGTCGCCACATATACCTGTTAAAATTAGCACATTGGCCTAAGTTTCTCCCACGAATATACTGAGGAAAGGCACATCTGGCGAAATGTAGAATGCTTACCGCATTGGCCTGGCGCCTGGCGCTGAGTTCGTGGTCCTCAGAAGTGGGGGAAGGAACTTCACTGGCCTTGAACAACACCTTCCAGGCATATTTGTGCATCGTGTCAAAGAGCTCTTGCAGTGTCTGGTGTTGGGCCGCGTCGAACTCCCACAAGTTGAATGCCCATCTCTAACACGGGAGAATCCGGCAAAACAGCATGACCTGGACCACATTGACCAGCTTGATATTCTTGGTTATCATGTTTTGGACGCAGTTCTCGAGTCCGGTCAGCTCCGCGGATGCGCCCCAGGCCAGGCCCTTCCTCTTCCATGAAGTGAGCCGCACAAGGATGCCGGATCATAATTCGGGGGCCGCCACCCAGTTGGCGTCGCGCGACTTGGTGATGTAGAACCACCCCGATTGCCACCCCTTCATGATCTCAGCAAAAGAGCCTTCGAGCCACGTGACGTTGGGCATCTTGCCCACCATGGCGCCGCCGCACTCCGCCTGCTGGCCGACCACTATCTTTGGCTTTACGTTGAAGATCTTTAGCCACAGGCCAAAGTGGGGCCTGATGCGGAGAAAGGCCTCGCACACGATGATAAACGTTGAGATGTTGAGGATGAAGTTAGGGGCTAGATCATGAAAGTCCAGCCCATAATAGAACATGAGCCCGCGGACGAATGGGTGGAGGGGGAATCCCAGCCCACGGACGAAGTGGGCAAGGAACACGACCCTCTCGTGGGGTCCCGGAGTCGGAATAATCTGCCCTGCGTCCGGCAGCCGGTGCGCGATATCTGCGGCCAAGTATCCGGCCGCCCGGAGCTTCGTAATCTGCTCCTCCTTGACGGTGGAGGCCACCCACTTGCCTCCCACTCCGGACATGTTTGGTTGTGCAGAGAAGGCGTGAACTAGGGCGCTGGAGCTTGAGGGTGCGAAAATGGATAAGCAAAGGAGGAAGAAAGCATGGGTAAAAATGGGGGATACTTATCCCTTTATAGAGGCGACGAAAACGGTGCGCCTCCCCACTTGCTCGTTAAAAATCTCTTATTTCCCAAGAACCATGATTGATGGCGCGGTTGGGTTACCCATACCCGTATTGATGAGAATCCCGTGATAAGGGGACATGATCTCTGCTTCGACAAGACGTGCCGAGGAAACTGCCTCACAATAAGTGCGGTGGCTGGTTGTGGGAAAACGGTTCGAATAATGACTCGACCATGGTGTGATCTCTTGTTATCTAAAGTTATCAGCAGATTATATTTGCGGAATATCATTCTCTCTACGATGGTATGTGAAAATCGTCTTGCAAAGCTGGACACGATTTAAGTGTTTGAGGTTTACCTTGGAGTATTCGAAGGAGGAACCCGCCTTGCAATGCCGAAGACAATCTACGTGCCGGACTCATCGTCATTGAAGCCTAGATCAGGGGCTACTGAGGGAGTCCTAGATTAGGGGGTATCCGGACAGCCGGACTACATACTTTGGCCGGACTGTTGGGACGTGAAGATACAAGACTCAAGACTTCATCCCATGTCCGAATGGGACTCTCCTTTGCATGGAAAACAAGCTTGGCGATTCAGATGTTGGATCTCCTTCTTTGTAACCAACTCTATGTAACCCTAGCCTCCTCCAGTGTCTTTATAAACCGGAGGGTTTAGTCCGTAGGACAACAATCATAATCATCATAGGCTAGCTTCTAGGGTTTAGCCTCTACGATCTCGTGGTAGATCTACTCTTGTAATAATCATATCATCAAGATCAATCAAGCAGGAAGTAGGGTATTACCTCCATCGAGAGGGCCCGAACCTGGGTAAAACATCGTGTCCCTTGCCTCCTGTTACCATTAGCCTTAGATGCACAGTTCGGGACCCCCTACCCTGTTGGGGAACGTAGTAATTTCAAAAAATTTCCTACGCACACGCAAGATCATGGTGATGCATAGCAACGAGAGGGAAGAGTGTTGTCTACATACCCTTGTAGACCGAAGCGGAAGCGATCACAATGTAGAGGAAGTAGTCGTACGTTCTCCTCGCGATCCAACCGATCCCAGCGCCGTTACTCCGGCGCCTCCAAGTTCTTGACACACGTACAGCTCGATGATGCTCCTCGGGCTCCAATCCAGTAGAGCTTCGGGGAGGGAGAGTTTCACAAGACCTGACGGCGTGGTGGCGATCTTGATGTTCTACGGCGCAGGGCTTCGCTTAAGCTTGCGACGATATGATCGAGGTGGAATATGGTGGAGGGGGCACCGACACGGCTAAGGAACGATCCGTAGATCAACTTGTGTGTTCTAGGGTGCCCCTGCCCCGTATATAAAGGAGCAAGGGGGAGGTGCGGCCGGCTTGGAGGCGGCGCGGAGGAGTCCTACTCCCACCGGGAGTAGGACTCCCCCTTCCTAGTTGCGATGGGATTGGGGAAGGGGAAGAGGGAAGGGGGGCGCCGCCTCCTCTCCTTGTCCTATTCGGACTAGGGGAGGGCGCGCCCTGCCCTGCTGGCCGCCCTTCCTCTTCTCCCTTATGGCCCACTAAGGCCCAATAACCCCGGGAGGTTCCAGTAACCCCGGTGTTCCTATAAAATCCGATTTCACGGAACCATTCCGAACTCAAATATAGGCTTCCAATATATCAATCTTTATGTCTCGACCATTTGAGACTCCTCTTCATGTCCGTGATCACATCCGGGACTCAACTTCTTCGTACATCAAAATACATAAACTCATAATATAACCGTCCATCGAAACCTTAAGCGTGCGGACCCTACGGTTCGAGAACAATGTAGACATGACCGAGACACGTCTCGGTCAATAACCAATAGTGGGACCTGGATGCCCATATTGGTTCCTACATATTCTCTGAAGATCTTTATCGGTCGGACCGCATAACAACATACGTTGTTCCCTTTGTCATCGGTATGTTACTTTCCGAGATTCGATCGTCGGTATCAATACCTAGTTCAATCTCGTTTCCGCAAGTCTCTTTACTCGTTCGTAATACATCATCTCACAGCTAACTCATTAGTTGTAATGCTTGCAAGGCTTAAGTGATGTGCATTACCGAGAGGGCCGAGAGATACCTCTCCGACAATCGGAGTGACAAATCCTAATCTCAAATACGCCAACCCAACATCGCCTTTGGAGACACCTGTAGTACTCCTTTATAATCACCCGATTCGTTGTGACGTTTGGTAGTACCAAAGTGTTCCTCCGGTAAACGGAGTTGCATAATCTCATAGTTATAGGAACATGTATAAGTCATGGATAAAAGCAAGAGCAACATACTAAGCGATCGTGTGCTAAGCTAATGGAATGGGTCATGTCAATCAGATCATTCAACTAATGATGTGACCTTGTTAATCAAATAACAACTCTTTGTCCATGGTTAGGAAACATAACCATCTTTGATTAACAAGCTAGTCAAGTAGAGGCATACTAGTGACACTCTGTTTGTCTATATATTCACACATGTATTATGTTTCCGGTTAATACAATTCTAGCATGAATAATAAACATTTATCATGATATAAGGAAATAAATAATAACTTTATTATTGCCTCTAGGGCATATTTCCTTCATCTCCCACTTGCACTAGAGTCAATAATCTAGATCACATCACCATGTGATTAACATCGATAGTTCACATCATCATGTGATTAACACCCATAGTTCACATCGCCATGTGACCAACACCCAAAGGGTTTACTAGATTCAGTAATCTAGTTCACATCGCTATGTGATTAACACCCAAAGAGTACTAAGGTGTGATCATGTTTTGCTTGTGAGAGAGTCTTAGTCAGCGGGTCTTTCACATTCAGATCCGTTATGTATTTTGCAATTTTCTATGTCTACAATGCTCGCACGAAGCTACTCTAGCTAATTGCTCCCACTTTCAATATGTATCTAGATCGAGACTTAGAGTCATCCAGATCGGTGTCAAAACTTGCATCGGCGTAACCCTTTACGACGAACCTTTTTCACTTCCATAATCGAAAACATATCCTTATTCCACTAAGGATAATTTTGACCGCTGTCCGATGATCTACTCCTAGATCACTATTGTACTCCTTGCCAAACTCGGTGCAGGGGTATACAATAGATCTGGTACACAGCATGGCATACTTTATAGAACCTATGGCCAAGGCATAGGGAATGACTTTCATTCTCTTTCTATCTTCTGCCGTGGTCGGGTTTTGAGTCTTACTCAATTTCACACCTTGTAACACAGGAAAGAACTCTTTCTTTGATCTGCTCCATTTTGAACTACTTCAAAATCTTGTCAAGGTATGTACTCATTGAAAAAACTTATCAAGCATCTTGATCTATCTCTATAGATCTTGATGCTCAATATATAAGCAGCTTCACCGAGGTCTTTCTTTGAAAAACTTCTTTCAAACACTCCTTTATGCTTTGCAGAATAATTCTACATTATTTCCGATCTACAATATGTCATTCACATATACTTATCAGAAATGTTGTAGTGCTCCCACTCACTTTCTAGTAAATACAGGCTTCACCATAAGTCTGTATAAAACTATATGCTTTGATCAACTCATCAAAGCGTATATTCCAACTCCGAGATGCTTGCACCAGTCCATAGATGGATCGCTGGAGCTTGCACACTTTGTTAGCTCCCTTTGGATCGAAAAAACCTTCTGGTTGCATCATATACAACTCTTCCTCCAAAAAACCATTCAGGAATGCAGTTTTTACATCCATTTGCCAAATTTCATAAATTGTGGCAATTGCTAACATGATTCGGACAGACTTAAGCATCGCTACAGTTGAGAAAATCTCATTGTAGTCAACATCTTGAACTTTGTCGAAAACCTTTTGCAACAAGTCGAGCTTTGTAGATAGTAACACTACTATCAACGTCCGTCTTCCTCTTGAAGATCCATTTATTTTCTATGGTTTGCCGATCATCGGGCAAATCCATCAAAGTCCATACTTTGTTCTCATACATGGATCATATCTCAGATTTCATGGCCTCAAACCATTTTGCGGAATCTGGGCTCATCATCGCTTCATCATAGTTCGTAGGTTTGTCATGGTCAAGTAACACGACCTCCAGAACAGGATTACCGTGCGGATCTCACTCTGTTTTACCTACGAGGTTCGGTAGTAACTTGATCTGAAGTTTTATGATCATCATCATTAACTTCCTCACTAATTGGTGTAGGTGTCACAGAACCAATTTACGTGATGAACTACTTTCCAATAAGGGAACAGTACAGCCATACCTCATCAAGTTCTACTTTCCTCCCACTCACTTCTTTCGAGAGAAACTCCTTCTCTAGAAAGGATCCATCTTAAGCAACGAATATCTTGCCTTCGGATCTGTGATAGAAGGTGTACCCAACAATTTCCTTTGGGTATTCTTATGAAGACGCACTTCTCCGATTTGGGTTCGAGCTTATCAAGATGAAACTTTTTCACATAAGCATCGCAACTCCAAACTTTAAGAAACGACAACTTGGGTTTCTTGCTAAACCACAGTTCATATAGTGTCGTCTCAGCGGTTTAGATGGTGCCCAATTTAACGTGAATGCAGCTGTCTCTAATGCATGATCCCAAAATGATATTGGTAAATCAAGTAAGAAACATCATAGATTGCACTATATCCAATAAAGTGCGGTTACGATGTTTGGACACACCATAACATTGTGGTGTTCCAGGTGGCGTGAGCTGTGAAACTATTCCACATTGTTTTAATTGAAGATCAAACTCGTAACTCAAATATTCGTCTCCACGATCAGATCGCAGAAACTTTATTTTCTTGTTACGATGATTTTTCCACTTCACTCTGAAATTCTTTGAACCTTTCAACTATTTCAGACTTATGTTTCATCAAGTAGATATACCCATATCTGCTCAAATCATCTTGTGAAGGTAGAAAATAACGATACTTGCCACGAGCATCAACACTCATTGGATCGCATACATCGGTATGTATTATTTCCAATAAGTCAAGAGCTTGTTCCATTGTTCCGAGAACGGAGTTTTAGTCATCTTGCCCAAAAGGCACGGTTCGCAAGCATCAAGTGATTCATAATCAAGTGATTCCAAAATCCCATCAGCATGGAGTTTCTTCATGCGCTTTACACCAATATGACCTAAGCGGCAATTACCACAAATAAGTTGCACTATCATTATTAACTTTGCATCTTTTGGTTTCAATATTATGAATATGTGTATCACTACGATCGAGATCCAATGAACCATTTTCATTGGATGTGTAACCATATAAGGTTTTATTCATGTAAGCAGAACAACAGTTTATTCTCTTACTTAAATGAATAACCGTATTGCAATAAACACGATCAAATCATATTCATGCTCAGCGCAAACACCAAATAACATTTATTTAGGTTCAACACTAATCCCGAAAGTATAGGGAGTGTGCGATGATGATCATATCAATCTTGAAACTACTTTCAACACACATCGTCACTTCACCCTTAACTAGTTTACATTTTATTCGCAACTCCTGTTTGAGTTACTACTCTTAGCAACTGAACCAGTACCAAATACCGAGGGGTTGCTATAAACACTAGTAAAGTACATATCAATAACATGTATATCAAATATACCTTTGTTTACTTTGCCATCCTTTCTTATCAGCCAAATACTTGGGGTAGTTCTGCTTCCAGTAACCAGTCCCTTTGCAGTAGAAGCACTTAGTCTCAGGCTTAGGTCCAGACTTGGGCTTCTTCACTTGAGCAGCAACTTGCTTGCCGTTCTTCTTGAAGTTCCCTCCTTTGCCCTTTTCTTGAAACTAGTGGTCTTGTTATCCATCAACACTTGATGTTCTTTCTTCATCGATTTCATCATCATGAAAAAACTCGGGAATCATTTTCATCATCCCTTGCATACTATAGTTCATCACGAAGTTCTACTAACTTGGTGATGGTGACTAGAGAATTCTGTCAATCACTATCTTATCTGGAAGATTAACTCCCACTTGATTCAAGCGATTGTAGTACCCAGACAATCTGAGCACATGCTCACTAGTTGAGCGATTCTCCTCCATCTTTTAGCTATAGAACTTGTTGAAGACTTCATATCTCTCAACTCGGGTATTTGCTTGAAATATTAACTTCAACTCCTGGAACATCTCATATGGTCCATGACGTTCAAAACGTCTTTGAAGTCCCGATTCTAAGCTATTAAGCATGGTGCACTTAAACTATCAAGTAGTCATCATATTGAGCTAGCCAAACGTTCATAACGTTTGCATCTGCTCCTGCAATAGGTCTGTCACCTAGCGGTGCATTAAGGACATAATTCTTCTGTGCAGCAATGAGGATAAACCTCCGATCACGGATCGAATCCGCATCATTGCTACTAACATTTTCAACACAATTTTCTCTAGGAACATATCAAAACAAACATATGAAAGCAACAACGCGAGCTATTGATCTACAACATAATTTGCAAAATACTACCAGGACTAAGTTCATGATAAATTTAAGTTCAATTAATCATATTACTTAAGAACTCCCACTTAGATAGACATCTCTCTAGTCATCTAAGTGATCACGTGATCCAAATCAACTAAACCATAACCGATCATCACGTGAGATGGAGTAGTTTTCAATGGTGAACATCTTATGTTGATCATATCTACTATATGATTCACGCTCGACCTTTCGGTCTCCGTGTTCCGAGGCCATATCTGCATATGCTAGGCTCGTCAAGTATAACCTGAGTATTCTGCGTGTGCAAAACTGGCTTACACCGTTGTAGATGGACGTGAGAGCTTATCACACCCGATCATCACGTGGTGTCTCGGCACGACGAACTTTGGCAACGGTGCATACTCAGGGAGAACACTACTTGATAATTTTAGTGAGAGATCATCTTAAAATGCTACCGTCAATCAAAGCAAGATAAGATGCATAAAGGATAAACATCACATGCAATCAATATAAGTGATATGATATGGCCATCATCATCTTGTGCTTGTGATCTCCATCTCCGAAGCACCGTCGTGATCACCATCGTCACCGGCGCGACACCTTGATCTCCATCGTAGCATCGTTGTCGTCTCGCCACCTATTGCTTCTACGACTATCGCTACCGCTTAGTGATAAAGTAAAGCAATTACAGGCGTTGCATTTCATACAATAAGCGACAACCATATGGCTCCAGCCGATTGCCGATAACCGGTTACAAAACATGATCATCTCATACAATAAAATATAGCATCACGTCTTGACCATATCACATCACAACATGCCCTGCAAAAACAAGTTAGGCGTCCTCTACTTTGTTGTTGCAAATTTTACGTGGCTGCTACGGGCTTAAGCAAGAACCAATCTCACCTCGCATCAAAACCACAGCGATACTTTGTCAAATAGACTCCGTT
Organism: Aegilops speltoides; assembly: GCA_021437245.1. Taxonomy (NCBI): domain Eukaryota; kingdom Viridiplantae; phylum Streptophyta; class Magnoliopsida; order Poales; family Poaceae; genus Aegilops; species Aegilops speltoides. The sequence goes on from CM038142.1 coordinate 48,369,845, forward strand.
TAACCTTCTCAAGGACCGGGCGTAGCCACACTCAGTTCAACTAAAGTGAGAGAGACAGACACCCGCCAAGAACCTTTAAGCAACGAGTGCTCATAGCGGTGAAACCAGTCTCGCGTAAGCGTCTGGCGTAATGTCGGTCCGGGCCGCTTCATCTCACAATACCGCTGAACCAAGGTATGACATGCTGGTAGGTAGTATGACTTGTATCGCCCACAACTCACTTGTGTTCTACTCGTGCAAAACATCAAACCATAAAAACCTAGGCTCGGATGCCACTGTTGGGGAACGTAGTAATTTCAAAAATATTCCTACGCACACGCAAGATCATGGTGATGCATAGCAACGAGAGGGAAGAGTGTTGTCTACATACCCTTGTAGACCGAAGCGGAAGCGATCACAATGTAGAGGAAGTAGTCGTACGTTCTCCTCGCGATCCAACCGATCCCAGCGCCGTTACTCCGGCGCCTCCGAGTTCTTGACACACTTACAGCTCGATGATGCTCCTCGGGCTCCAATCTAGTAGAGCTTCGGGGAGGGAGAGTTTCGTCGGCACGACGGCGTGGTGACGATCTTGATGTTCTACCGGCGCAGGGCTTCGCCTAAGCTTCATGACGATATGATCGAGGTGGAATATGGTGGAGGGGCACCGCTGCGGCTAAGGAACGATCCGTAGATCAACTTGTGTGTTCTCGGTGCCCCCTGCCCGTATATAAAGGAGCAAGGGGAGGTGCGGCCGGCTTGGAGGAGGCGGGAGGAGTCCTACTCCCACCGGGAGTATGACTCCCCCTTTCCTAGTTGGAGTAGGATTGGGGAGGGGAAGAGGGAAGAGGCGCCGCCCCTCTCCTTGTCCTATTCGGACTAGGGGAGGCGCGCGCCTGCCCTGGTCGGCCCTTCCTCTTCTCCCTTATGGCCCACTAAGGCCCAATAACCCCGGGAGGTTCCGTAACCCCGGTGTTCAAAAATCCGATTTCACCGGAACCATTCGAACTCAAATATAGGCTTTCAATATATCAATCTTTATGTCTCGACCATTTGACACTCCTCGTCATGTCCGTGATCACATCCGGACTCGAACTTCTTGGTACATCAAAATACATAAACTCATAATATAACCGTCATCGAAACCTTAAGCTTGCGGACCCTACGGTTCGAGAACAATGTAGACATGACCGAGACCGTCTCGGTCAATAACCAATAGCGGGACCTGGATGCCCATATTGGTTCCTACATATTCTCTGAAGATCTTTATCGGTCGACCGCATAACAACATCGTTGTTCCCTTTGTCATCGGTATGTTACTTGCGAGATTCGATCGTCGGTATCAATACCTAGTTCAATCTCGTTTCGGCAAGTCTCTTTACTGGTTACGTAATACATCATCTCACAGCTAACTCATTAGTTGTAATGCTTGCAAGGCTTAAGTGATGTGCATTACCGAGAGGGCCGAGATACCTCTCCGACAATCGGAGTGACAAATCCTAATCTCAAAATCGCCAACCCAACATCTGCCTTTGGAGACACTGTAGTACTCCTTTATAATCACCCGATTCGTTGTGACGTTTGGTAGTACCAAAGTGTTCCTCCGATGGCAGGAGTTGCATAATCTCATAGTTATAGGAACATGTATAAGTCATGGATAAAAGCAGTAGCAACATACTAAACGATCGTGTGCTAAGCTAATGGAATGGGTCATGTCAATCAGATCATTCAACTAATGATGTGACCTTGTTAATCAAATAACAACTCTTTGTCCATGGTTAGGAAACATAACCATCTTTGATTAACAAGCTAGTCAAGTAGAGGCATACTAGTGACACTCTGTTTGTCTATATGTTCACACATGTATTATGTTTCCGGTTAATACAATTCTAGCATGAATAATAAACATTTATCATGATATAAGGAAATAAATAATAACTTTATTATTGCCTCTAGGGCATATTTCCTTCATACCCGAGATCCGCCGGTTTTGACACCGACAGTGGGCCCATCCCAGTTCACTCCAAAAACGCGTCCCCCGGCACCCCCAGGTGCCTCCCAGGGCGCCGGGTTTGGCCTAGGTCTGCCGGCGCCAGTTTCGGCCCAAACCGGTGAAAAACAGGCTCCTGAGGGCACGACTGAAGGAAATATGCCCTAGAGGCAATAATAAAGTTATTATTTATTTCCTTATTCATGGTAAATGTTTATTATTCATGGTAGAATTGTATTAACCGGAAACATAATACATGTGTGAATACATAGACAAACATAGTGTCACTAGTATGCCTCTACTTGACTAGCTCATTAATCAAAGATGGTTATGTTTCCTAACCATAGACATATGTTGTCATTTGATTAATGGGATCACGTCATTAGGAGAATGATGTGATTGACATGACCCATTCCGTTAGCCTAGCACTTGATCGTTTAGTATATTGCTATTGCTTTCTTCATGACTTATACATGTTCCTGTAACTATGAGATTATGCAACTCCCGTTTGCCGGAGGAACACTTTGGGTGCTACCAAACATCACAACGTAACTGGGTGATTATAAAGGAGTGCTGCAGGTGTCTCCAAAGGTAAATGTTGGGTTGGCGTATTTCGAGATTAGGTTTTGTCACTCCGATTGTCGGAGAGGTATCTTTGGGCCCTCTCGGTAATGCACATCACAATAAGCCTTGCAAGCAATGTAGCTAATGAGTTAGTTACGGAATGATGCATTACGTAACGAGTAAAGAGACTTGCCGGTAATGGGATTGAACTAGGTATTGGATACCGACGATCGAATCTCGGGCAAGTAACATACCGATGACAAAGGGAACAACGTATGTTGTTATGCGGTTTGACCGATAAAGATCTTCGTAGAATATTAGGAGCCAATATGGGCATCCAGGTTCCGCTTATTGGTTATTGACCGAGAATAGTTCTAGGTCATGTTTACATAGTTCTCGAACCCGTAGGGTCCGCACGCTTAAGGTTTCGATGACAGTTTTATTATTATTTTATGAGTTTTGATGTACCGAAGGAGTTAGGAGTCCCAGATGAGATCGGGGACATGACGAGGAGTCTCAAAATGGTCGAGACATAAAGATCGATATATTGGACGACTATATTCGGAGTTCGGAAAGGTTCCGAGTGATTCGGGTATTTTTCGGAGTACCGAAGAGTTACGGAATTCGCCGGGAGTATATGGGCCTTATTGGGCCATACGGGAATAGAGGAGAGGCCCAAAGGAAGGAGGCCTGCGCCCCCCTCTGGTCCGACTGGACAAGGGGCGCAGCCCCCCTTTCCTTCTTCCTCTCCCCCTCTTTCCCCTTCTCCTACTCCAACAAGGGAGGTGGGATCCTACTAGGACTAGGGAGTCCTAGTAGGACTCCACACTTGGCGCGCCCCCTCCTAGGGCCGGCCTCCTCCCCCCTTGCTCCTTTATATACGGGGGCAGGGGCACCCCATGACACACAAGTTGATCTACGTGATCGTTCCTTAGCCGTGTGCGGTGCCCCCCTCCACCATATTCCACCTCGGTCATATCGTCGCGGAGTTTAGGCGAAGCCCTGCGCCGGTAGATAATTATCATCGTCACCACGCCGTCGTGCTGACGGAACTCATCCCCGACACTTTGCTGGATCGAAGTCCGGGGATCGTCATTGAGCTGAACGTGTGCTGAACTCGGAGGTGCCGTACGTTCGGTACTTGGATCGGTCGGATCGTGAAGACGTACGACTACATCAACCGCGTTGTCATAACGCTTCCGCTTACGGTCTACGAAGGTATGTGGACAATACTCTCCCCTCTCATTGCTATGCCATCACCATGATCTTGCGTGTGCGTAGGAAATTTTTGAAATTACTACGCTCCCCAACAAAGGGCATCCGAGCCTGGTTTTATGCGTAGATGTCATATGCACGAGTAGAACACAAGTGAGTTGTGGGCGATATAAGTCGCATCGCTTACCAAAGATGTCATACTTTGGTTCAGCGGTATTGTGAGATGAAGCGGCCCGGACCGACATTATGCGTACGCTTAAGCGAGACTGGTTTCACCGTTACGAGCACTCGTGCTTAAAGGTGACTGGCGGGTGTCTGTCTCTCTCACTTTAGTTGATCCGAGTGTGGCTACGCCCAGTCCTTGCGAAGGTTAAAACATCACTAACTTGACGAACTATCGTTGTGGTTTTGATGCGTAGGTAAGAACGGTTCTTGCTAAGCCTGTAGCAGCCACGTAAAATTTGCAACAACAAAGTACAGGACGTCTAAATTGTTTTTGCAGGGCATGCTTTGATGTGATATGGTCAAGACATGATGCTATATTTTATTGTATGAGATGATCATGTTTTGTAACCGGGTTATCGGCAATCGCGCAGAACCATATGGTTGTCGCTTATTGTATGAAATGCAACGCTTCAGAATTGCTTTTACTTTATCACTAAGCGGTAGCGATAGTCGTAGAAGCAATAGATGGCATAATGACAATGATGCTACGATGGAGATCAAGGTGTCGCGCCGGTGACGATGGTGATCACGACGGTGCTTCGGAGATGGAGATCACAAGCACAAGATGATGATGGCCATATCATATCACTTATATTGATTGCATGTGATGTTTATTCTTTATGCATCTTATCTTGCTTTGATTGACGGTAGCATTTTAAGATGATCTCTCACTAAAATTATCAAGAAGTGTTCTCCCTGAGTATGCACCATTGCGAAAGTTCTTCATGCTGAGACACCATGTGATGATCGGGTGTGATAGGCTCTACGTTCAAATACAACGGGTGCAAAACAGTTGCACACGCGGAATAGTCAGGTTAAACTTGACGAGCCTAGCATATAACAGATATGGCCTCGGAACACGGAGACCGAAAGGTCGAGCGTGAATCATATAGTAGATATGATCAACATATTAATGTTCACCGTTGAAACTACCCCATCTCACGTGACGATCGGACATGGTGTAGTTGATATGGATCACGTAATCACTTAGAGGATTAGAGGGATGTCTATCTAAGTGGGAGTTCTTAAGTAATATGATTAATTGAACTTAAATTTATCATGAACTTAGTCCTGGTAGTATTTTGCAAATTATGTTGTAGATCAATAGCTTGCGTTGTTGCTTTCATATGTTTATTTTGATATGTTCCTAGAGAATACTATGTTGAAAGATGTTAGTAGCAATGATGCGGATTGGATCCGTGATCTGAGGTTTATCCTCATTGCTGCGCAGAAGAATTATGTGCTCGATGCACTGCTAGGTGACGACCTATTGCAGGAGCAGATGCGCACATTATGAACGCTTATTAGCTCAATATGATGACTACTTGATAGTTTAGTGCACCATGCTTAACGGCTTAGAATCGACTTCAAAGACGTTTTGAATGTCATGGACCATATAAGATGTTCCGGTATTGAAGTTAATATTTCAAGCAAATACCCGAGTTGAGAGATATGAAGTCTCCAACAAGTTCTATAGCTAAAAGATGGAGGAGAATCGCCAACTAGTGAGCATGTGCTCAGATTGTCCGGGTACTACAATCGCTTGAATCAAGTGGGAGTTAATCTTCCGATAAGATAGTGATTGATGAATTCTCTAGTCACCATCACCAAGTTACTAGAACTTCGTGATGAAATATAGTATGCAAGGGATGACGTAAAATTTTCCCGAGCTCTTCATGATGTTGAAATCGACGAAGGTAGAAATCAAGAAAGAGCATCAAGTGTTGATGATTGACAAGACCACTAGTTTAAAGAAAAGGGCAAAGGGAAAGAAAGGGAAACTTCAAGTAGAATGGCAAACAAGTTGTCACTCCCGTGAAGAAGACCAAAGCCGGACCAAAGCATGAAACTGAGTGCTTACACTGCAAAGGAAATGGTCAATGGAAACAGAAATGCCCTAAATATTTGGTGGATAAGAAGGATGGCAAAGTGAACAAGGGTATATTTGATATACAGGTGTTTGATGTTTTCCTTACTAGTGTTTATAGTAGCCCCTGAGTATTTGATACTTGTTCGGTTGCTAAGATTAGTAACTTGAAACAGGAGTTACATAATAAACAGAGACTAGTTGAGGGGAAGTGACGATGAGTGTTGGAAATAGTTCCAAGATTGATATGATCATCATCGCACACTCCCTATACTTTCGGGATTAGTGTTAAACCTAAATAAATGTTATTTAGCTTTTGCGTTGAGCATGAATATGATTTGGTCATGTTTATTGCGATACGGTTATTCATTTGAAGTTAAAGAATAATTGTTATTCTGTTTACATGAATAAGACCTTCGATGGTTATACGCCCAATGAAAATAGTTTGTTGGATCTCGATCGTAGTGATACACATATTCATAATATTGATGCCAAAAGATGCAAAGTTAATAATGATAGTGCAACTTATTTGTGGCATCGCCGCTTGGGTCATATCGGTGTAAAGCGCATGAAGAAACTCCATAAAGATGGATTTTCGTAATCACTTGGTTATGAATCATTTGATGCTTATGCGAACCGTGCCTTTTGGGCAAGATGACTAAAACTCCGTTCTCCGAACAATGGAACAAGCTACTGACTTATTGGAAATAATACATACCGATGTATGCGATCCAATGAGTGTTGATGCTCGTGGCAAGTATCGTTATTTTCTGACCTTCACAAGATGATTTGAGCAGATATGGGTATATCTACTTGATGATACATAAGTCTGAAATAGTTGAAAGGTTCAAAGAATTTCAGAGTGAAGTGGAAAATCATAGTAACAAGAAAAATAAAGTTTCTACGATCTGATCGTGGAGACGAATATTTGAGTTACGAGTTTGGTCTTCAATTAAACAATGTGAAATAGTTTCACAGCTCACGCCACCTGGAACACCACAACCTTATGGTGTGTCCGAACATCGTAACCGCACTTTATTGGATATGGTGCGATCTATGATGTCTCTTACTGATTTACCACTATTGTTTTGGGGTTATGCATTAGAGACAGCTGCATTCATGTTAAAAGGGCACCATCTAAATCCGTTGAGACAACAGCATATGAACTGTGGTTTAGCAAGAAACCCAAGTTGCCGTTTCTTAAAGTTTGGAGTTGTGATGCTTATATGAAAAAGTCTTTCAACCTGATAAGCTCGAACCCAAATCGGAGAAGTGTGTCTTCATAGAATACCCAAAGGAAACTGTTGGGCAATCCTTCTATCACAGATTCGAAGGAAAAACATTCGTTGATAAAAATGGATCCTTTCTAGAGAAGGAGTTTTCTCGAAAGAAATGAGTGGGAGGAAAGTAGAGCTTGATAGGTAATTTGTACCTTCTCCCAAATTGGAGAGTAGTTCATCACAGAAATCAGTTCCAGTGATTCCTACACCAATTAGCGAGGAAGCTAATGATGATGATCATGAAACTTCAGATCAAGTTACTACAAAAACCTCGTAGGTCTTCCGGAGTATGATCCGCACCAGAGTGGTACGGTAATCCTGTTCTGGAAGTCATGTTACTAGACCATGATGAACCTGCGAACTATGTGGAAGCGATGATGAGCCCAGATTCCACGAAATGGCTTGAGGCCATAAAATCTGAGATGAGATCCATCTATGAGAACAAAGTATGGACTTTGATTGACTTGCTCGATGATCAGCAAGCCATGTTAAATGAATGGATCTTCAAGAGGAAGACGGACACTGTTAGTAGTATTACTATCTACTAAGCTCGACTTGTTGCGAAAGGTTTTCGACAAGTTCAAGGTGTTGAATACGATGAGATTTTCTCACTCATATCGATGCTTAAGTCTGTCTGAATCATGTTAGCAATTGCCACATTTTATGAAATCTGGCAAAAGGATGTCAAAACTGCATTCCTTAAAGGATTTATTAAAAAAGAGTTGTATATGATGCAACCAAAAGGTTTTGTCAATCCTAAAGGTGCTAACAAAATGTGCAAGCTCCAGCGATCCATCTATGGACTGGTGCAAGCATCTCAGAGTTGGAATATACGCTTTGATAAGTTGATCAAAGCATATAGTTTTGTACAGACTTACGGTGAAGCCTCAGATTACAAGAAAGTGAGTGGGAGCACTACAAGATTTCGATAAGTATATGTGAGTGACATATTGTTGATCGGAAATAATGTAGAGTTATTCTGCAAAGCATAAAGGAGTGTTTGAAAGGAGTTCTTTAAAAGAAAGACTTCAGTAAAGCTACTTACATATTGAGCATCAAGATCTATTGAGATAGATCAAGACGCTTGATAAGTTTTTCAATAAGTACATACCTTGACAAGATTTTGAAATAGTTCAAAATGGAACAGTCAAAGAAAGAGTTCTTGTCTGTGTTGCAAAGGTATGAAATTGAGTAAGACTCAAATCCCGACCACGGCAGAAAATAGAAAAGAATGAAAGTCATTCCCTATGCATCAGTCATAGGTTCTATAAAAGTATGCCATGCTATGGACCAGACCTATTGTATACTCTACCCTGGTTTGGCAAGGGAGTACAATAGTGATCTAGGAGTAGATCACTGGACATTGGTCAAAATTATCCTTAGTAGAATAAGGATATGTTTCTCGATTATGGAGGTGACAAAAAGGTTCATCGTAAAGGGATACGTCGATACAAGTTTTGGCACTGATCAAGATGACTCTAAGTCTCAATCTGGATACATATTCAAAGTGGGAGCAATTAGCTAGAGTAGCTCCGTGCAGAGCATTGTAGACATAGAATATTTGCAAAATACATACGGCTGAATGTGACAGACCCGTTGACTAAGCTTCTCTCACGAGCAAAACATGATCACACCTTAGTACTCTTTGCGTGTTAATCACACAAGCGATGTGAACTAGATTATTGACTCTATTAAACCCTTTGGGTATTGGTCACATGACGATGTGAACTATGGGTGTTAATCATATACAGATATGAATATTGATGTTAAATCACATGGCGATGTGAACTAGATTATTGACTCTAGTGCAAGTGAGAGACTGAAGTAAATATGCCCTACAGGCAATAATAAAGTTATTATTTATTTCCTTATTTCATGATAAATGTTTATTATTCATGCTAGAATTAAATTAACCGAAAACATAATACATGTGTGAATACATAGACAAACATAGTGTCACTAGTATGCCTCTACTTGACTAGCTCATTAATCAAAGATGGTTATGTTTCCTAACCATAGACATATGTTGTCATTTGATTAATGGGATCACGTCATTAGGAGAATGATGTGATTGACATGACCCATTCTGTTAGCCTAGCACTTGATCGTTTAGTATATTGCTATTGCTTTCTTCATGACTTATACATGTTCCTGTAACTATGAGATTATGCAACTCCTGTTTACCGGAGGAACACTTTGGTGCTACCAAACGTCACAACGTGAATCGGGTGATTATAAAGGAGTACTACAGGTGTCTCCAAAGGTAAATGTTGGGTTGGCGATTTCGAGATTAGGTTTTGTCACTCCGATTGTCGAAGAGGTATCTCTGGCCCTCTCGGTAATGCACATCACTATAAGCCTTGCAAGCAATGTAGCTAATGAGTTAGTTACGGAATGATGCATTACGTAACGAATAAAGAGACTTGCCGGTAACGAGATTGAACTAGGTATTGGATACCGATGATCGAATCTCAGGCAAGTAACATACCGACGACAAAGGGAACAACGTATGTTGTTATGCGGTTTGACCGATAAAGATCTTCGTAGAATATGTAGGAGCCAATATGGGCATCTAGGTTCCGCTATTGGTTATTTACCGAGAATTGTTCTAGGTCATGTTTACATAGTTCTCGAACCCGTAGGGTCCGCACGCTTAAGGTTTCGATGACAGTTTTATTATTATTTTATGAGTTTTGATGTACCGAAGGAGTTCGGAGTCCCGGATGAGATCGGGGACACGACGAGGAGTCTCAAAATGGTCGAGATGTAAATATCTATATATTGGGTGACTATATTCGGAGTTCGGAAAGGTTTCGAGTGATTCGGGTATTTTTCGGAGTACCGGAGAGTTACGGGAATTCGCCGGGGAGTATATGGGCCTTATTGGGCCATACGGGAATAGAGGAGAGAGGCCAAAAGGAAGGAGGCCTGCACCCCCCCTCTGGTCCGAATTGGACAAGGGGCGCAGCCCCCCTTTCCTTCTTCCTCTCCCCCTCTTTCCCCTTCTCCTACTCCAACAAGGGAAGTGGAATCCTACTAGGACTAGGGAGTCCTAGTAGGACTCCACACTTGGCGCCCCTCCTAGGGCCGGCCCTCCCCCCCTCCTTTTATATACGGGGCAGGGGCACCCCATGACACACAAGTTGATCTACGTGATCGCTCCTTAGCCGCAGCGGTGCCCCTCCACCATATTCCACCTCGATCATATCGTCATGAGTTTAGCGAAGCCTGCGCCGTAGAACATCATCATCGTCACCACGCCGTCGTGCTGACGGAAATCATCCCCGACACTTTGCTGGGTCGGAGTCCGGGGATCGTCATCGAGCTGAACGTGTGCTGAATTCGGAGGTGTCGTACGTTCGGTACTTGGATCGGTCGGATCGTGAAGACGTACGACTACATCAACCGTGTTGTCATAACGCTTCCGCTTACGGTCTACGAGGGTATGTGGACAATACTCTCCCCTCTCATTGCTATGCCATCACCATGATCTTGCATGTGCGTAGGAAATTTTTTGAAATTACTACCTTCCCCAACAATGACTGGGCCGACTTTTGGCCGCCGACGCCAAAAAAACGCCTGGGGGGCTGTTGGGGGCGCAGCTGGAGATGCTCTTAGATGATATGGGTTCATTGGGGAAAACAAAACTGGGAGGGATTCCATCCAACACTAGTGCTTTCGTATCACGTAGCTAGTCAAGGAGATCTTGCAGTTGATTGATGATGGCTCAATATTGCTAGATTAGATATTTCTCAAATTATGTCCATCGATCTATTTAGAGACATTACAACCATGCACTATTCTGGCTCTCTCGGGCTATTAACATTTTCAGCTGTTAGATTTGGACTTGTGTGAGTTTATGACCATTAGATCCCCTTTCATTCTTGTCTTGTTTTCTGTTGTCGCACTGTTCCCGCTAAATGGGCTGGGCCACTGCTCTGGCAACAAAATTCCCGATCTGCTGTTAATTGGGCCTAGTGGGCCTCGAATCACCATCACCCGCTCTCTGGCAAGGCCTCCGCAGTGATAGGGTAGCAAACTATCGCATGTTGTTTGGATTCCACTAGCCGGGGATTGAGGAAGCGTTAATGGCAATGGATGCGCCGCGTTCGCCTCGGCGAATAATTGCAGGCCCGTTATCATGGCGTTCCTTGCTCTTCCTCTACTCCTCTCTACCATCCCTACGATCCCGTTGTTCCCTCCTCACCCTCCTAGCCTCCTCCATACTTTGATGGATACCGTCTCAGGCAGCCATGGCTAACCGATTAGGTTGCTCTTCCTCATCTTGGTTCTGGTAGTACCTCCTACATCACATCTCGCTAGGTGGTGACGGCAGCAATGGCGTATTCCTCTCCTTGATCCCTTCCTCTTTTTCTATGTTGTAATGAACGCGCCTACTGGAGCGACCAGGCTGCCAGGGAGACAAGGCGAGGGAGCACGATCTCGTCATTCAGAAGGCTGCAAAGGCAGCGCAAGGAGTTGCTCCCCTGCATCATGGAGGTGGTGCATGAGGAGGATGAATGCAAGTGCTCCAATTCTAGGTATCCAAATTCCAGTAAAAACTAGCAACACACGTGGCCACGAAGTATCCATGCTAATTAGATGATTCTGTTGGAGATATATGGGTATTAAATTGACGTTGCATTTTTTTGTCTTCAGTTTCTGCGTGAAAATTTCTTCATATTGTGCTTGTATTTAAGCGTAAATCTTATTTCCCTTTTTTGAAAATTTGTAGTACATATATAACCAGTATCAATAAGAATGTGAATGAAGGTCCTCATGGATCCTCTCACAGATGGACTAAGGTTCGACAAGGCAAAAGCATTCTGAAATTCCACATACATAGTCACTAAACTCATACAATATGAATGTGCATTAACTACACAAAATGAAATTAATTAACCTTAAACGGAGGCCAGTGTAAATAGTATCCATGAGTAATCGTTGTTGTGGTAGAGTGGATCACCTGGAGAGCACAAGGCTTTAGTGTTGTAACCATTTTGTACTTTCGTTCTTCCTTTCTTTCTTAAAGGATAACAAACAAAGCTCTTGCTTGTTCTGCAGACAAAAGATCAGTGAGTCGAAGAGGTCAAGCTTTCATGCATTACTTCTCTTTTCATGTTTTTGACCTGTTTACTGTTGTAATGATGGACATGCTAATCTCCAGTGAGTGGAGATGTAAGAACAACAAAACAGCTTGCCTTCTGGTATTAGTTAATTGTGCTATTGCAATCTCCATCCAGTTCTCATGTTTGCACGTTGAAGAATGCATGCCTAATTTTGAGTAGAGATGCCATTTGATTGAGAAGAGGAAACCAAGAATGGAGAATGCCATTTGTTTACTTGACAACATCTATACTTCATTGTTTGTTTAGTGTACTTCTAACATAGCTTGACATTTCATCCATGTACATCGATATTTTTGAATTCTGCAGTAAATAGCTGAACCTATTGATCGTAGTACCATATATTTGTGAAAGGGTCGAGAAGAGGTGTCTAGAGAGGGGGGTGATTAGACCATCAACAAATAAAAGTGGCAGTTTTTAAGTTTTTCAAGTTGAGGTGGTAGATTAGCACGATTTCAAACATTCACAATACAATTCAAGCAAGCATGCAAAGAGTATATGAGCAGCGGAAAGTAAGTCGTGCAACTTGCAAGAGAGTAAAGGGATGGAATTGGAGTGTGCAAACGCAATTGGAGACACGGAGATTTTTGGCGTGGTTCCGATAGGTGGTGCCATCGTACATCCACGTTGGTGGAGACTTCAACCAATGATGGGTAACGGTTGCGCGAGTCCACGGAGGGCTCCACCCACGAAGGGTCCACGAAGAAGCAACCTTATCTATCCCACCATGGCCATCACCCACGAAGGACTTGCCTCACTAGGGTAGATCTTCACAAAGTAGGCGATCTCCTTGCCCTTACAAACTCCTTGGTTCAACTCCACAATCTTGACAGAGGCTCCCAAGTGACACCTAACCAATCTAGGAGACACCGCTCTCCAAAAGGTAATAGATGGTGTGTTGATGATGAACTCCTTGCTCTTGTGCTTCAAATGATAGTCTCCCCAACACTCAGCTCTCTTTCACAGATTTGGCTATGGTGGAAAGATGTTTTGAGTGGAAAGCAACTTGGGGAAGGCTAGAGATCAAGATTCTTGTGGTTGGATTGGAATATCTTGGTCTCAACACATGAGTAGGTGGTTCTCTCTTAGAAAATGAATGTTGGATGTGTAGGCATGTTCTCATGGCTCTCCTCACGAATGAAGAATGGGGGGAGTGGTATATATAGCCTCCACATAAAATCTAGCCGTTACACACAGATTCCCAAACTTGGTGGGACCGAATGGTGCAACTCGGTCAGACCGATTTAGGTCAAAATGTGAACGTTAGAGTTTTCGGTGGGACCGACAAGGTCAACTTGGTGGGAACAATGTGCAAGGGTTAGGGTGAAACCTCAACTCGGTTTGACCGATTACACTAACTCGGTGGGACCGATTTTGGTAATAAGCAAACTAAGTATTGGTCAAGCAAACTCGGTGGGACCGACTGAACAAACTCGGTGAGACTAAAATTGTTGCAATAGGTCACAGAGAATTTGCAAGCCCATCTCGATAAGACCGAGATCCCATAGGTGAGATTGAACTGATTAGGGTTTTGCATTGGCTGTTATCAGATGAACTCGGTGGCGCCGGATAGATAAAGTCGGTGGGACCGAGTTTGACTTTTAGGTTTGGGACATATATGGATATGAGAAAGTGGTTGAGGGCTTTGGAGCATATCACTAAGCACTTTTAGCAAGCAAGCCATTACGCAACACCTCATCCCCTTTTAATACTATTGGCTTTCCTATGGACTCAATGTGATCTTGGATCTCTAAAATGAAAATTTAGAGTCTTGAGCTTTTGCCAATATTTGTCCTTAGCATCTTGAAGGGGTTCCACATCCTCTTGTCCATGTCCATGCCACTCCAATGTTGAACTTATCTAAAATATACTAGGTAGAAATATTAGTCCAACAAGAGATATGTTGACATTAATTACCAAAATCACCCAGGGAGCACTTGTGCTTTCAATTTGTCTTGTTTATTTCCATATCTTTTGGTTTTTAGGTAGCAACAATTCATATGCATAGTTTGTAATCTGGATTTCTATTTCCCCTCACGTCCTTTTAATGAAGACAAGCCTAGTTTTGCAGAAACAGAGTCTTTGATCATCTACTTGACAACATTCAAACTTTTTAAATATTTTATATGAACCTCAAGAAGTATCTACCATGTACTTTCAATATTTACAATATGCTCTTTTACTTACCATATGCCCTTTTCCTGCATTTTTTTCATCTACACCAGGTTAAGTGACTAAAGGAAATCCAATGACTATATATGCAGGGGTCAACAAACTATCAAGTTCAATATACACGAGCCTATCAGCATCTCAAATTTATGTTGTTGTATATATCGTCGTCCTTTGGTTTTCTTGTGCTCATCATATAGATTATCTTCCTCTGAATCATGTGGACCGTTTTCAGATATATAGTGTAGTACTGCATGAAGGTAACACATTAGGTACCAATGTATTTAGCTCTCTAATTTGTGAGTGCCTGTGTTTATACTGTGGTACAGAATCTGAATCTAATTTTCTCGATGTCCTGCCAAGCTATCCTACACAAAATATTATTAAATCTCACAAGCTAGCCTCAGTCAAAAAGTTTTTTCTATTTTGTGAGTTCTTGCGTTTTTATCGGGTTATAGAATCCGAATCAAATTTCTTCGATGTCCTCGCAAGCTATCCCGCACAATATATTTTTAAACCTCACAAGCTAGCCTCAGTAATTTGTTTCCTGCTAGATGGTGGCATATAACACTATTATCTATGGCTTGCTTAAGGAAGGCAAATGTTAGGTTAGGCATGCAGATCGATGGAATGTTGCAACAAGGGATTGTGCGTGATGGGTTTGCATTTCTTATGTTGATTCTAACTTCTCATGTTTTACAAAGGATGTTTTTTGTGTGATTCTCAGATTACATTCAGAAAGCATGCATTAATTGCTTCTAAACTCCAACTATCGTTATCCTCCAGATGAAGAATTGATACCTTTTCGTACACTTAAGCCAATAGCCATGGTGCCTTACTGTGATTTTCCTAATTTTATACTCAACAAGCATTGCTTGTTAGCTTTCTGCAAGAGTAAGGCAAAGTCAACAGCCTTCTACCATGGACACAAACATTCCAATAAAACCTTCTAATTCTTACTCCCTCCTTCCATCTATATAGAGCCTAATGCGTTTTTCAAGACCGCCTTTGACTATTGACAAGATTAATAGTACATGAGATGTATAATGTGAAAATTATATCATTAGAAGGTCCTTTCACATACAAATTTGACGGTATGCTTTGTGTAAGTTGCATGTCATATATTATTGCTCTAACATTTGGTCAAAGTTAGCCTCGAAAAATGCATTAGGCTCTATATAGATGGAAGGAGGGAGTAGGTGAAATCGAGGAGGCAAAGCCAAATGGTGAAAGACGATGACGCTGAGAAGGAGTTGGAGGTGGCACCAGTGAAACAAAATGCGGGAAATAATGGCAATCATCAGAGCAACTGAAGAATGCCAAACCCATGAGCCATCCTAAGGACTATTTCATGTTCAGGATAGGAGAGTTATAGAAACTAAAATCAACCTTCTCAAAAATGGTACAACTATGTTTGTGGATAGTCTATTATTATATCCTCAGTTTGTCAAGTGGCCTACTGTTGATTTATCGTAATGTAATGGCTACATGAATTAACACGACATTAGCCTTATGTGTATCCACTGCCATATTATCCTATAATTCCAGGTGAGCATCAAAATCATTCTTGATGTTTTTTGAATAACATATATGCTGATATTGGTATGTTGATGTTCATCATCTTTGCACTCTTGGTTTTGTTTTGAATTATAGAATTACAATGGTCTGCAAAGGAATTGAACCTCATGGTCCATGAGCAACTGCGCTGCGCCAATACACACAACCCATGTCAGTCATTTAGAGACCCCCTATGTAGATCATGGAGCTCTTTTATTGGGTCATGTAGGGTTTGTAACCCAAGAAAATATATATAATAACTGGAATTTATTACTCCCCACCATGGACACAAACATTCCAATAAAACCTTCTAATTCTTAGGTGAAATCTGAACACCGCATAATATGTTATTCTTAGGTAGCCTGTTGGAAAGTAAAATCTATGCAACAATACCAAATATTATACATGATCTAGCTAGTAAGCATAATTATGCAATCCTTGTGGGGCTCCCTATGATTTTCAAAGCTCTGCATCTAGCAGTTGGATCTAGGATCCAATGATCCAGATGCTTGGTAGCACGGGCGCATTAGAAAGCCACCCTCTGTCCATCGCAGATCCCGAACCGGCCCCCGCCGCCACTCACTCACAGATCCCATTCCTCCCGCGACCTGGAAAGCCCTAGCCCATAGGCGCCACCGCCGCTGCCTCCTCCTCCTCGCAGCCTCTTCGCCACCCTCACCCCTCCATCTCTGGCCATGGATGATTCCCTCCACCCGGTCCTGCCTAGCTAACTTCACCCCGTTCGTCCCCTCGACACCTGTAGCACCCTCATCATTGGTACCTTTCTGATTCTCCCACTTCCACATTTGTCTCCGCCTAGAGGAGCACACCGGGGGTAAAAGGATGGCAAATCCTGGACAGAAGAAGATATCACAATTTGGCAGCGTTTTAACAAATTTTGTTGGATGTTGTTGGCGTGTTCGGGCTTTTCTTAGGTGTTTTTGTGGTAACCACTTTCGCACCCGTGGATCCTAGGTTGATGACCCCCATTGTTGGTACAACTGATTGTCATACTGGTTGTCCCACTGGTTGTGTCCTAGTGCTTCTCCTGTAGTTCCTACTCCTTAATTAATTTGGCCTCTTAATTGGTGTAACTTTTAGCTTCAGGGCTAATTAAAATAAATATAATTATTTATACTAACAATAAAGTTTTATTTATAAATCACTTTTGTCAAATCAGCATAATAGATATTATATATTGTAAATTTAAATTATATGCCTATAATAAATGTTACATTTTTTCTATTCGTTGAGCAATTAAAAATATATTGAAGACAATATCGAATGTCTATCTTTAAACACCATTTGCATGAATTAATTTTTGCATTTTGCGTGAACATATTGTGTGTGCGTGTGTGTCGTTAAATACCATAGCAGGGAATTCTAAATAGTATGGTTTATGGAATATCTTGATAGCACCCTTTATATTTTTATATACACGAATAGAAACATGTGGAGCATATATGCTTATGAGGAGTTTGTCACTGAATCATTGGCCTGATGTTTTTTTTGATAAAATAATGGCTTCAATAATCTTTTGATGATGTGTTGTATTTGACACTAAAATAACATTCTCAAGGTAAGCGATGATGGGTAGTCAAGCTACCACATCGATGTGTTGTGTGTATCGCATAACAGGTCATATGAGCCTGGATATGCACTGCCCCAGGGGCCCACACATAGCACAATGGCCAAGGTGGGTGTGAAAGAATGGTTTCTTGTGCTGGTACGGAAGTTTGAATTAACTCTGTTGCCCAAGCCATCCCTACATTCAGCATGAGGTTTTTCAAGTTGACAAAGAAGGTGTGCAAGGGCCTCGTTTCTTCTTTCGCTAAGTATTGGTGGAGTAGTTCCCTGGATCGTAATTCTATGCATTGGAAGGCTTGGGGTGCTATGACAACACCGAAAGATAAGGGGGGCATGGGATTTCGGGATCTTGAGCTGTTTAACATAGCTCTTCTCGGCAAACATGGATGGCGATTGATGACAAATCCAGACTCACTTTGCGCCAGAGTTCTCAAAGGTAGACATTTTCCCACCTGTGATTTTATGCAAGCAACAGCCCCACGCTTTTCCTCCGCAATGTGGCGTGCTATAATCGCGGGGAGAGATGCTTTGCAAGTCGGTCTTATCAAACATATTGGAGATGGCAGGACGGTCTCTATCTGGGATGACAAGTGGATCCCCGGCACCATTTCTATGTCTCCGACAGTCAGAAGCAATAATGCACATTTGCATTATGTTTCAGACCTTATTGATACTGCTAATTGGTCATGGAAATCGGATGTGATATGTCAAAACTTCATCACCCCCGACGCGATGCTATTCTTAATATCCCTCTGAGGCGAGGCGGGTCGATGATGTGCTTGCATGGGCTCTTGAAAGATCGGGCTGCTATACTGTAAAATCAGCATATCGTTCTCTAATGACTCATAACGAGCATCTTGCTCTAGAGGAAGGGACGATCATCGAGCTTCGTCGACAAACAAACAGTTATGGTCCCGGTTATGGAAGCTCGAGGCTTTGCCAAGGGTGAGAGTGTTCTGGTGGCGGGTCTTGCATGGGATTCTTCCGGTTGAAGCAACTCTCATGTACCGTCACATCACAACCGTTGGCACCTATTTAACTATGCCTTCGTGCACAGGAAGACATGAAGCATGCACTATTGGATTGCACCCATGCCAGAAGTTTTTGGAACGCAACACCGGAATGGCTTGATATTAAGCGACGGAGCTGCACCCACTCACCTGGTCACGGGATTTCATATGCGATCCTATGTTCTCCGAGTCTGAGAGAGCAAAGCTGGTAACTGTCATGTGGGCAGTATGGACCTCTAGGAACAATGCCACACATGATAAGAAGGAACTTGATCATGTTCAATCCATGAGGAAAACCCAAGAAGCTCTAGCTGTGCTTGAGCTACCCCGTGATCATGCACGAATTCTTCCGGGACATGGCTGGAGACCACCGGACTTGGGTTGGATCAAGATCAACACTGATGGTAGTGTGGCAATGGAAGCTAGAAGGGGTGGGACAGGAGGGGTCGTGAGAACCCGCTCATCCTTCCTAGCTGCACGGTGTAAACCTTACCGGGAATCATAGATCCTCTCATAGCCAAAGCTCTTGCTCTACGCGATGGCGTTCTTTTGCACATCTCCGAGGCTACGCTGAAGTGTTTTCGAGTCTGACAATTTGGAGATTGTGAATCTCTAGAACTCGCATCACAATGATCGTGTGGTGGTGGCGGCTATCTTGTCCGAAATTGGGGAGCATGTTCTCTTCTTTAAGTCTTTTGTAATTCAGCATGTTGGTAGATCAGCTAATGTTTCTGCTCACCTTTGTGCTAAGCAAGCTAGCACTCTAGATGTCACAGAATGTTGGATTTACTCTACACCGAGTCTTCTTGTAACCAGCCTCTCAGCAGATAATGCTGGAGCAGTATGTGTTGAATAAAGAGCTCCCAATTTCCTCGCAAAAAAACAGAGCACAATGGCCTATAATTGGTATACACTCTTAGTTTCTAATGAAGGAAGCATTGTGGGTTAGTTTACGAAGGGGGCACAAGTTCTACACATATACTTCTTCTATTGGTGGACATTCAGGGATTAGAGCCGCATATCATAGAATCAAGAAGATATTCTATTGGGCCAATTTGAAAACTATTGTGGAAGAGTATGTGTAGAATTGCCATGTGGGGTGTGAGAGCAAAAGCTGAGCACTGTCATATCTAGGCTTATTGGACCCACTTCCAATTCTCTATATGGCATGGAGTAATATATCAATGGTTTTTGAAGAAGGTCTGCCTATCGAATGGAAAAGAGGTGACCCTAGTGGTAGTAGATTGATTAACAAAATACACTCACTTCATACTACTAGCACACCCATTTGTTGTGCACACTATGGTGCAAACATTTATAGACAACGTCTCTAAACTCCGTGGGCCACCGCCACCTCATGTTGTTCCTCAGAAGGGTTGTTCTAGAGTCTGTTTGGGGCTCCGGAGAGGGGGCATTTGCCATCATCATCATCACCAACCCTTCTTCATCAATAATTCCATGATGCTCACCACCGGGAGTGGGTAATTCCTTTGTAGGCTTGCTGGGTGGTGATGGAGTTGGATGAGATTTATCATGTAACCGAGTCAATTTGTTAGGGCTTGATCCCTAGTATCCATTATGTTTTGAGATTGATGTTGCTATGATTTTGCTATGCTTAAAACTTGTCACTAGGGCCCAAGTGTGATGATTTCATATCTGAACCCTTTATGTTTTCATGAATATATTTGAGTTCTTGATCCTATCTGCTAGTTGTATGCACTTGTTATTGTTCTGATCCGTAGACCCCCAAAGTGACAATAGTTGGGATACTCTCTGGGATGACTGTAATTCTAGGAGTTCATATATTTACCATGTGTTAATGCTTTATTCCGGCTCTCTATTAAAAGGAGGCATTAATATCCCTCAAATTTCCTTATGGACCCCGCTGCCACTGAAGGGTAGGACAAAAGATGCCATGCAAGTTCTTATTATAAACATATATGACTATATGGAATGCATGCCTACATTGAATTGATGAATTGGGGTTATTGTGTATCGCTCTAGGTTGTGTCTGTTATATGATGAATGGCATCCAACACAAATATCCATCGTTGATCCAATGCCCACGCTTTGCTCATATTGATCTTTGCTAAGTTACTACCGTTGTTGCCGCTGCTGTTACAATCACTACAAAACTGCTACTGCTACTTTCACCATTATTGTTGTTGTTGTTACTATTACTATCAAAACTATCATACTAATGTGCTACTAAATACTTTGCTGCATATATTTAGCTCTCTAGGTGTGGTTGAATTGACAACTCAATTGTTAAGACTCATAAATATTTTTTGGCTCCCTTTGTGTCGAATTGATAAATTTGGGCGAAATAATACCCTCGAAAACTGCCGTGATCCCATATACTTGTGGGTTATCACACCCCACGATGCTCATGGTTATAGCATCATGGTGGACGTAGGCGGCTTGTCCCCGTACAGATCCGTCATCGATCTGACATCCACCGGCACCATTTGGGTTTCGGGCTCCGACGAGGAAGAGTAGGGCATGGGAGAGGACGGCGCCTCGAGTCCCATGAGCCAGTTCGTGTCACATGCCCTACTACCTTGCCGGCGACCGGACCAACACTCTGAGGAGCGCAGTCAGCCGCTGGACATGGCCAGGGCAGAGCCGGGCGAGCGGGGAGCGCAACCGGAGGAGTTCCGCTTAGGTTTGATTTCATGTTGCATATAATAATATAGATTTGAGGTATCCGGATGTGGAATGCATTTTTTGAGGCGCATTTGTCACTGTCCGCAGACGCGTCCGCGGGCATTTGAAGGGTCGGATTTATCAAATCTGGTTATAGATGCTCTAACCATTAACCAGGGGAACTATGTCTATCTACCTCGTCCTGCGCGGGACGATAATGGTGTTGTTTTCAGCTAGGTGTTGCCGTCTCGCACAGCGTTTGCACAGGAAGAGGTGGGGTGTTGTACTCCGCGGACAGTATCTTCTCGGCAACGATCCGGTTGGCCGCCTCGGTGTAGTGCACCCCATCCCAGCTGATGCGCCTGCCTCCCTCCGGCTCCGAGCAAGCCTTCACCTTGGCGGTCCCGCACGCCGCGGCCGGCTCGTAGTTGTACGGCGGCCCGCCGGCGCCGCAGCACGCCGTCAGCGGGCTGCCGAAGCCGTGCGCAGTGTGGTTGGCCAAGAGGCCGTACTTGATGGCATACATGTCCACGCCGACGATCGCCGCGCCCGGGAGCTCCGCGGCCAGGTCGTCCCGGTGGCGGCGCAGGCGCGCGTTGAGGGCCTCGGCGACGCCGTTGTGGCGGGCGAGGCACCCCGCGCCGTCGATATCGCTGCCACCTCGCCGTGTGCGGTGCTGTGCCAGCGTACTGGGCAGGCACCCGAACGGCCCCGTGTTGTAGAGCACGAACTTGCGCCCGCCGGCCTCGTACACCGTCTTGGACGACAGATGAACAGAACAGGAGATTACTATCATTTTGTTTGCACCCGTGTTGCCAACACAATCCATCTGAAGTCTTTGGAGTGGCGATGGCCGGGACGACGGTCTCTAGGATGCGTTCTTGCGTGAGGTTGGCGGTGAAGGCGAGAGAGATGTCGTTCTGGCCAATGTCGAACGTGTACACGGCTTGTCGGAACTCCTTGTCAGTGATGCCAGACCCGAGCCCTATGCAGCCCGGACAGATGACATTAGTTTTGTTGTTGGTTCATGCATCCATGTCCATGGACGACGTACGTACCTAGCGGGAGGAGCTCCGCCGTGCGGGCCTTGAAGTGCCGGAACTGGCGCAGCTGCGTCGGTAGGCTGAACTGCCCGGACTCTGCGGTCTGCGCCGTGGCGGCGCCGGCGGCGGCGAAGTTGGCCCCGTGGCGGAAGGACACGCCCGACGACTCCAGGTACGGGCTCAGGTAGTCCAACCCCATCCTCTCGCCTGCACGCCAAACTGAACTGATCAGTCTTGTACTCTTGCTGCGTGTGCATAATCCAAGGTGAACACATGCATAGTCCAAGCGTGCATAGACGTACAGAGGAAGTCAATGTAGAGGCGGCCGTCGGAGAACTGGCCGCTGGGTCGGCCGAGGAAGAGGCGGCCGTGGGGCCTGTGAAGCCGGAACCCCGCGCCGGCGGCGAGCCCTCCGGTGTCGGAGTTGGAGTCTCCGAAGTTGAACAGCACGCATCTCCCAGGACTACGACCATGGCCAGCAGCAGCATGTTGTCGTGGCAAGAAAGACCAGCTGATGATGGGCAGGAGCTTGCTCGACGTCCCCGCGATGGCAATGCTTAGCACGACTGCCACGGCGAGGAACCGGAGCACCGCCGGCCCATGTCGATCAGCTGAAGCGTGAGAGCTGGTCAGCTCCATGATTGGCAGCTATCCCAGTGAGTTAATTACTACTAATAGGGGCAGTGCCAGTACTGTACCATATGCATATGGGTCCGTCTATGTCACATCTAGATGTGAGATAATATCTCGCATCTAAGTATTATGTCAGCACTACCTCATTTTTTTTGTTTTTCCTGTTTGATGGATGTGTACTCATGTCACATTTAGGTGACATCATCATCAAAATTACATCCTCTTACGCATTTTTCGTTGACGTGCTTGTTGACCACAGTCCCGCGTCGTGGTTGTGGCGATCCAGTCGTTTCCTGTGTCGCATGTGTAGGTGAGCTGCCACGGGCTAGAATCGATCAAATTGATTGCTTGGCTAGGCTAGCTTCGGCCATTGAGCAACTAGTACTAGTATGTTCCGTCAAAGAATCGATCAGGCTGCTTGTAGCTAGCTTGTACGTACACAAATATTTCTTCGTGCCAATTCAAAAAATAATCGAGACAATTAAAAAATGTTGATGCATTTTTTACTTGTTTTGTGCCACACAAAAAATCACGCGCCCACTGTGTCACAACTCGGACAAAAAAAGTCGGACCCCAGTTACGGGTTGATGGTGGACTTGCAATTGGGACAAAAGGAAATTCAGACCCAGGTTGCGAGTTGAGGATGGGCTTACAACTGAGAAAAAAGGTCGGGCCCCAGTTACGAGTCTAGTGTGGACTTGCAACTGGAAAAAAATGTCGGGCCCCAGTTGCGAGTCTAGTGAGGACTTGCAACTGGAAAAAAATGTCGGGCCCCAGTTGCGAGTCAATGATGGCCTTGCAACTGGAAAAAAATCGAGGCCCAATTGCGAGTTAAGGGTGAACTTGCAACTGGGACAAAAAAAAGTCACGCCCCAGTTGCGAGTCGACGGATGGACTTGTAACTAGGACAAAAAAAGTTAGACCTAGTTGCGAGTCGAGAGTGGACTTGCAGCTGGGACAAAAAAAAATCCACCCCGGTTGCGAGTCAAGGGCGGACTTGCAACTGGAAAAAAGAATGGGCTCAGTTGCGAGTCAAGAGTGGACTTGCAGCTGGGACAAAAAAAGATCAACCCCCAGTTGCGAGTCAAGGGTGGACTTCAACTGGGACAAAAAGAGATTGAGCCCAGTTGCGAGTCGACGGTGGACTTGCAACTCGAAAAAATCAAACGACACCTCCTGTCCAGCGGCAACACAACTCGTCATATACGTGCAACTCATCTCCATCGATATGAACTCGCCGAACTCCTTGATAACGAACGGAAACGCAAGGCACAAATTTTTTTCCGCCCGCTCTCGCCGCAATTCTCCTCCGCCAGTGACGATCTCAACTGCAACAGAAGAATAACACACTTGAACTCTTGGACGCACCTTACAAGAAGTCATGTGCACACCTTGACGACAGCTCACAACTTTGTCGCCTCTTCCTCGCTCCCATTGCCTTGTTTGCGATAATGTCCTTGCCGTCTTCTCCAAGTCGTTCCGCTGAACGACAATCACCTGTCGCCTCGCTTGCGATAGTGTCCTCGTCACCTTCTTGTCGCCGCCCGCCGAACGACAACCGCCTGACGCTCCACGTCGCTGCACCACCCAGCGACTATATCGCCCGCTCCTCCTCGTCGCTACACCAGCGACTGTATTGCCTGCTCTTCTTCGTCGTTGCACCACCCAACGACAATATCGCCCGCCCCGAGGCGCTAGTCGGGTCGCCACCCCGGGGCAAGCACAGCTTCACCGCGACCTTGCTCTAGATACCAATTGTTGGAAATTCGCCACAGGATCGATCACATAAAATCACACGAACACACGGGCACAAAAACTTTTAGCCAAGGGCCCTTGTCGTGCCCTCTTTTCTCTTTATTAATTTTTGTATTTTCTCTCCACGATGTTACAATAGCCATGGTCTACCCGTGTATATATATACATGTTCAGCCAAGCCCTCACGTCCAACTCTTCCTAGTTCTGCTCGGACACCTACTTGGACTTTGAACCGACTTAAACTACTACTACTTGATTCACGTACTAATCCCAACCGGACTCTACTAGCTCGTACTCCTATTGGACTCACACGTGGGCATACAAACCCAGAACACTATCTCACATGGCCACTAATTCTTACCAAACTACAACTAGAGACCAGCTTAATTCTAATACTTGCCAAGACTAACTCACGTGTTGTTTGGATTACCCAACAGGCGGTGAAGGCGAGAGAGATGTCGTTCTGGCCAATGTCGAACGTGTACACGGCTTGTCGGAACTCCTGATCAGTGATGCCAGACCCGAGCCCTATGCAGCCCGGACCGATGACATTAGTTTTGTTGTTGGTTCATGCATCCATGTCCATGGACGACGTACGTACCTAGCGGGAACTGAAGTGCCGGACCTTGAAGTGCCGGAACTGGCGCAGCTGCGTCGGTAGGCTGAACTGCCCGGACTCTGCGGACTGCGCCGTGGCGGCGCCGGCGGCGGCGAAGTTGGCCCCGTGGCGGAAGGACACGCCCGACGACTCCAGGTACGGGCTCAGGTAGTCCAACCCCATCCTCTCGCCTGCACGCCAAACTGAACTGATCAGTCTGCACTCTTGCTGCGTGTGCATAATCCAAGGTGAACACATGCATAGTCCAAGCGTGCATAGACGTACAGAGGAAGTCAATGTAGAGGCGGCCGTCGGAGAACCGGCCGCTGGGTCGGCCGAGGAAGAGGCGGCCGTGGGGCCTGTGAAGCCGGAACCCCGCGCCGGCGGCGAGCCCTCCGGTGTCGGAGTTGGAGTCTCCGAAGTTGAACAGCACGCATCTCCCAGGACTACGACCATGGCCAGCAGCAGCATGTTGTCGTGGCAAGAAAGACCAGCTGATGATGGGCAGGAGCTTGCTCGACGTCCCCGCGATGGCAATGGTCAGCACGACTGCCACGGCGAGGAGCCGGAGCACCGCCGGCCCATGTCGATCAACTGAAGCGTGAGAGCTGGTCAGCTCCATGATTGGCAGCTATCCCAGTGAGTTAATTACTACTAATCGGAGCAGTGCCAGTACTGTACCATATGCATATAGTTGCACGCTGCATCTATACAAAGTGAGTACTAATTTGAAAACTTTGGTAAACGCCTAGAGCCCTAAACGCGGTAACGAGCTCTCGTTGACTGTGGCAGCAATATGCCAACTAACTTGATGTACTCCCTCCGGTCCTTTTTACTCTGCATATTAGGTTTGTCTGAAGTCAATCTCATCCAACTTTAACCAAGTTTATATAAAAAATTATTGACATTTACATAACAACACCAATATCATTAGATTCATCTCGGAATATATTTTCATATTATATTTATTAGATATTATAGATGCTAATAATTTCTAATATAAATTTGGTTAAACTTAGCTAAGTTTGACTTTCGGCAAATCCAATGTGCAGAGTAAAAAGGACCGGAGGGAGTAGTTATTGCCAAGCTGACAATAAATCACTGATCGCGCATGGTTGCAAATGGAATCTATCTACCATAGAGCAAATTAAAACAGCTGACACCTTCCATAGGTTAGAATCATGGCACATGTGCCTCCAGGGTTATCCATCGATCCATCGATGATAATTTTGTTTAGTAGCAAGTCAAATGGGTCGATATATATTAACAGTTTCACGATCAATCAATTAATATACGTGATCCCGCTTGTTAACAGATTTTTTTTAACACGGTACAAAGCAGATACCCACATGCACGCACATACATTCTTCCCTACAAATGATCATACGCACGCACACCTTACCCCTATGAGGAACGAGGCGAGAGAGTGAGAGTAAGTGACTGTGGGGAGAGGAAATACTGAGCAAAACTGTTCACTCAGTTCGAACAGCTAGCGAATGAATTCAAAAGATGATGTGGCGTCCAGGGTGCGCTTAAATCCGTGTGGTGTGATCCAACGGCCAGAACAACGTTCACTCGGAAATCAAAACAAAACTGATGTCAGAAATATAACATTTCCCAAAAAAATTGGTGAAGTTTCCAACAAAAGCATAGATGGGAAAGGACGTGGCATATAAACATGTGAAATGCACATAATGTGTGTGTTCTTCATACCTCTATCAAATGGTTGAAAATTACATGGTAAATAGAATGAAATGCATGTCTCTTTTTTAAAAAAAATGTTTAAACTTCCTGCTCTAAATTCCATGCATTTGCAAAACTCATAATGTAGCATATGAAAGTTACCTTCTCATATTGCAAAGGATATTGTTGAATAATCAAACTACCATCATGCATTGGCATAGCAATAACATAGACAAACCATTAAAAAATACAATGACATGTACTAAGTTTCCAGTTAATACAATTCTAGCATGAATAATAAACAGTTATCATGAAATAAGGAAATAAATAATAACTTTATTATTGCCTCTAGGGCATATTTCCTTCACTGTCTTTTTCCACTGTTTCGGATTTCATCCTTACAAGGAAATTGTCTTGTTTTATGATGACCACAGTACAATAACAGCCTACCATTTGAATAGCTCAAAGATCCGTTATTTGGGAAAGGTGGAAAGCTTCTACAACGACATCAGAGAGTGGTTTCCATATGCCGCATGTTGGGTGAGGGATATACCTAGGAGCTGACATATGTGCAATTTGGATTGCAACTGACGCGGCTCGGTTCTGCTATACTTGTATCTTTCCTCTCTCACGGATAATCTTAATGACCATGTCCCATGTACATCAAAAAATATCGTACGCATTAGGTTTCACTAGGACAATAACGAAAATATCGTATGCATTAGGTTTCACAGTCGAGCTACCGGATATCTCCAACAATAACGAAGATAGGGAGGTCGGACACCTTGCTCGCCATGCAAGGTTGTCCTCGACTTCCTTCAGGGGCGACAGCCCCAAAGATCATGACATATCCGACCTCTTCAAGGAGGCCGCACACCCGCTAGGTCGAAGATCTTTGAAGTCGGATGTCTCCAACAACAAACAAGTTGGGGAGGTCGGATACCTTGCCATGCACATTCGACCTTGATTTCCTCCTAGGAAGACAAGCCCGACAGATCGTGTCATCTCCGACAACGCAAGCCGGCACATGATCATTTTCCTCAAAAGGATACTCAAGACATCACCGAGCAGTCCAAGATGACGCGTTCGATTCGACATCAACACTGGTGCAGTCAAGCCACCGACGGAACAATACTTAGAGGGTGCTCAGGAAGCCACACGCCTGGCGAACCCGAGTGCTCCCAATGTCGGATTCATGAAGGCACGCCATGACTATCGTCAAGACAACAGGAGCCTGCCTGGATTCTCACTCTGAAAGATAAAAGACTCCAACTCCGGACGCGCTCAGGGGCTAGTGATGGTGCAATACACCGGGGTACCCGACCTCCAAGGAACATGGCCGCTCCGCTGGCCTCGGAGCCCAGTCATAGTATGGGCCCCTGACCACTAACGGTGGACCTCCTCTAGAAGGATATACCATTACTTGTACCATAAGATTTGTACTCTAGTAGTTGACTTGAACATCAAGCGACGTAAACCGACTTGGGCCATGTAACCCTAGCCCTCACCCATCTATATAATGGGAGGTTGGGGCCTCCCAAGTCGGCGACCAATAGAGAAACAATCTCTCCAACCCCTCTCAAACTGATCTCAAACAGATCCACCATATGTATACATCATACGAGTCATATCAATATAATACAAGCATGATGTAGGGTATTGCTCCATCATGAAGATCTGAACTGAAGGAAATATGCCCTAGAGGCAATAATAAAGTTATTATTTATTTCCTTATTTCATGATAAATGTTTATCATTCATGCTAGAATTGTATTAACCGGAAACATGATACATGTGTGAATGAATAGACAAAACAACATGTCACTAGTATGCCTCTACTAGACTAGCTTGTTAATCAAAGATGGTTATGTTTCCTAACCATGAACAAGGAGTTGTTATTTGATTAATGAGGTCACATCATTAGTAGAATGATCTGATTGACATGACCCATTCCCTTTGCTTAGCACACGATCGTTTAGTATGTTGCTACTGCTTTTATCCATGACATATACATGTTCCTGTAACTATGAGATTATGCAACTCCCGTTTGCCGGAGGAACACTTTGAAGGAAATATGCCCTAGAGGCAATAATAAAGTTATTATTTATTTCCTTATTTCATGATAAATGTTTATCATTCATGCTAGAATTGTATTAACCGGAAACATGATACATGTGTGAATGCATAGACAAAACAACATGTCACTAGTATGCCTCTACTAGACTAGCTTGTTAATCAAAGATGGTTATGTTTCCTGACCATGAACAAGGAGTTGTTATTTGATTAACGAGGTCACATCATTAGTAGAATGATCTGATTGACATGACCCATTCCCTTAGCTTAGCACACGATCGTTTAGTATGTTGCTACTGCTTTTATCCATGACATATACATGTTCTCGTAACTATGAGATTATGCAACTCCGCTTGCGGAGGAACACTTTGGTGCTACCAAACGTCACAACGTGAATCGGGTGATTATAAAGGAGTACTACAGGTGTCTCCAAAGGCAGATGTTGGGTTGGCGATTTCGAGATTAGGTTTTGTCACTCCGATTGTCGGAGAGGTATCTCTGGGCCCTCTCGGTAATGCACATCATCAAGCCTTGCAAGCACTACAACTAATAAGTTAGTTGTGAGATGATGTATTACGGAACGAGTAAAGAGACTTGCCGGTAACGAGATTGAACTAGGTATTGATACCGACGATCGAATCTCGGGCAAGTAACATACCGATGACAAAGGAACAACGATGTTGTTATGCGGTCCGACCGATAAAGATCTTCGAGAATATGTAGGAACCAATATGGGCATCCAGGTCCCGCTGTTGGTTATTGACCGTGAATAGTTCTAGGTCATGTCTACATTGTTCTCAAACCGTAGGGTCCGCACGCTTAAGGTTTCGATGATGCTTATTATGAGTTTATGTATTTTGATGTACCAAGGAGTTCGAGTCCCGGATGTGATCACGGACATGACGAGGAGTCTCGGAATGGTCGAGACATAAAGATTGATATATTGGAAGCCTATGTTTGGAGTTCGAATGGTTCCGGCGAAAACGGAATTTATCGAGTACCGGAGGTTACCGAACCCCGGGAGGTAAATGGGCCTCGATGGGCCTTAGTGGAAAGGAGAAGGGCAGCCCAAGAGGGCTGCGCCCTCCCCTTCCCTAGTCCTACTAGGACTAGGAGAAGGGGCCGACCCTCTCTCTTTCCCCCCCAGGAATCCTAGTCCAACTAGGATTGGGGGAATCCTACTCCCGAGGGAGTAGGACTCCTTGGCGCCCAAGCTTGGCCGGCCGCCCTCCCCTTGGCTCCTTTATATACGGGGCAGGGGCACCTTGAACACACAAGTTGATCGTGAGATCGCTCTTAGCCGTGTGGTGCCCCTCCACCATATTCCACCTCGGTTATACTGTCGCAAGCTTAGGCGAAGCCTGCGCCGTGAAACATCAAGATCGCCACCACGCCGTCAGGCCGACGGAACTCTCCCTCGACACTCGGCTGGATCGAGTACGAGGGACGCCATCGAGCTGTACGTGTGTCAAGAACTCGGGGCGCCGGAGTAACGGCGCCGGATCGGTCGGATCGCGAGGAGAACGTCGACTACTTCCTCTACGCTGTGATCGCTTCGCCGGGTCTACAAGGGTATGTAGACAACACTCTCCCTCTCGTTGCTATACATCACCATGATCTTGCGTGTGCGTAGGAAAATTTTTGAAATTACTACGTTCCCCAACAAAGGGCATCCGAGCCAGGTTTTTCTATGGTTTGATGTTTTGCACGAGTAGAACACAAGTGAGTTGTGGGCGATACAAGTCATACTACCTACCAGCATGTCATACTTTGGTTCAGCGGTATTGTGAGATGAAGCGCCCGGACCGACATTACGCGTGCGCTTACGCGAGACTGGTTTCACCGCCACGAGCACTCGTTGCTTAAAGGTGACCGGTGGGTGCCTGTCTCTCTCACTTTAGTTGAACTGAAAGTGTGGCTACGCCCGGTCCTTGAGAAGGTTAAAATGGAGTCTATTTGACGAAGTATCGCTGTGGTTTTGATGCGTAGGTGAGACTGGTTCTTGCTTAAGCCCGTAGCAGACACGTAAAATTTGCAACAACAAAGTAGAGGACGCCTAACTTGTTTTTGCAGGGCATGTTGTGATGTGATATGGTCAAGACGTGATGCTATATTTTATTGTATGAGATGATCATGTTTTGTAACCGGTTATCGGCAATCGGCAGGAGCCATATGGTTGTCGCTTATTGTATGCAATGCAATCGCTTCTGTAATGCTTTACTTTATCACTAAGCGGTAGCGATAGTCGTAGTAGCATAAGTTTGGCGAGACGACAACGATGCTGCGATGGAGATCAAGGTGTCGCGCGGTGACGATGGTGATCATGGTGGTGCAACAAGATGGAGATCATGAAGCACAAGATGATGATGACCATATCATATCACTTATATTGATTTGCATGTGATGTTTATCCTTTTATGCATCTTATCTTGCTTTGATTGACGGTAGCATTATAAGATGATCTCTCACTAAATAATCAAGAAGTGTTCTCCCGAGTATGCACCGCTGCCAAAGTTCGTCGTGCCTGCACACCACGTGATGATCGGGTGTGATAAGCTCTCGTCCATCTACAACGGGTGCAAGCCAGTTTTGCACACGCAGAATACTCGGGTTATACTTGACGAGCCTAGCATATGCAGATATGGCCTCGAACACGGAGACCGAAAGGTCGAGCGTGAATCATATAGTAGATATGATCAACATAAGATGTTCACCATTGAAAGCTACTCCATTTCACGTGATGATCGGTTATGGTTTAGTTGATTTGGATCACGTGATCACTTAGATGACTAGAGAGATGTTTTTCTAAGTGGGAGTTCTTAAGTAATATGATTAATTGAACTTAAATTTATCATGAACTTAGTACCGATAGTATCTTGCTTGTTTATGTTTGATTGTAGATAGATGGCTCGTCTGTTGTTCCGTTGAATTTTAATGCGTTCCTTGAGAAAGCAAAGTTGAAAGATGATGGTAGCAATTACACGGATCGGGTCCGTAATTTGAGGATCATCCTCATTGCTGCACGTAAGAGCTACGCCCCGGATGCACCGCTAGGTGACAGAACTGCTTCTTTGAGCAACGCCAGATGTTATGAACGTCTGGCGAGCAAAGCGATGACTACTCTATAGTTCAATGTGCCATGCTTTACGGCTTAGAACCGGGACTTCAACGACGTTTTGAACGTCATGGAGCATATGAGATGTTCCAGATTTGAAATTAATATTCCAACAGTAATGCCCGGATTGAGAGATATGAAGTCTCCAATAAGTTCTATAGCTGCAAGATGGAGGAGAATAGTTCATTAGTGAGCATATACTCAAAATGTCCGGGTACTACAATCACTTGACACAATTGGGAGTTAATCTTCCGGATGATTGTGTCATTGATGAATTCTCCAATCACTACCACCAAGCTACAAAGGCTTCGTGATGAACTATAATATGCAAGGGTTAGTAAAGACTATACCGAGCTCTTCGCAATGCTAAAGGCTGCGGAGGTAGAAATCAAAAGGAGCATCAAGTGTTGATGGTCAACAAGACCACTAGTTTCAAGAAGAAAGGCAAAGGGAAGAAGAAGGAATCTCAAGAAGAACAGCAAGCAAGTTGTCGCTCAGAGAAGAAACCCAAGTCTGGCCCTAAACCTGAAACGAGTGCTTCTACCGCAAGCGACCGTCACCGAAGCGGAACTGCCCCAAGTATTTGGCGGATAAGAAGGATGGCAAGGTGAACAAAGGTATATGTGATATACATGTTATTGATGTGTACCTTACTAGAGCTCGTAGTAGCACCTGGGTATTTGATACTGGTTCTGTTGCTAATATTTGCAACTCGAAACAGGGACTACAGATTAAGCAAACTCTGGCAAAGGACGAGGTGACGATGCGCGTGGGAAATGGTTCCAAAGTCGATGTGATCGCGGTCGGCACGCTACCTCTACATCTACCTTCGGGATTAGTTTTAGACCTAAATAATTGTTATTTGGTGCCTGCGTTGAGCATGAACATTATATCTGGATCTTGTTTGATGCGAGACGGTTATTCATTTAAATCAGAGAATAATGGTTGTTCTATTTATATGAGTAATATCTTTTATGGTCATGCACCCTTGAGGAATGGTCTATTTTTGATGAATCTCGATAGTAGTGATACACATATTCATAATGTTGAAACCAAAAGATGCAGAGTTGATAATGATAGTGCAACTTATTTGTGGCACTTGCCGCTTAGGTCATATCGTGTAAAGCGCATGAAGAAACTCCATGCTTGATGGACTTTTGGAGTCACTTGATTATGAATCACTTGGCACTTATGAACCGTGCCTCATGGGCAAGATGACTAAAACACCGCTTCTCCGTACTATGGAGAGAGCAACAGATTTGTTGGAAATCATACATACAGATGTATGTGGTCCGATGAATGTTGAGGCTCGTGGCGGATATCGTTATTTTCTCACCTTCACAGATGACTTAAGCAGATATGGGTATATCTACTTAATGAAACATAAGTCTGAAACATTTGAAAAGTTCAAAGAATTTCAGAGTGAAGTTGAAAATCATCGTAACAAGAAAATTAAGTTTCTACGATCCGATCGTGGAGGTGAATATTTGAGTTACGAGTTTGGTCTACATTTGAAACAATGCGAATAGTTTCAACTCACGCCACCCGAACACCACAGCGTAATGGTGTGTCCGAACGTCGTGAATCGTACTTTACTAGATATGGTACGATCTATGATGTCTCTTCAGATTTACCGCTATCGCTTTTGGGGTTATGCTCTAGAGACAGCCGCATTCACACTGAATAGAACACCGTCAAAATCCGCTGAGACGACACCTTATGAACTATGGTTTGGCAAGAAACCAAAGTTGTCGCTTTCTTAAAGTTTGGGGATGCGATGCTTATGTGAAAAAGCTTCACTGATAAGCTCGAACCCAAATCGAGAAATGTGTCTTCATAGGATACCCAAAGGAAACAGTTGGGTACACCTTCTATCACAGATCCGAAGGCAAGACATTCGTTGTTAAGAATGGATCCTTTCTAGAGAAGGAGTTTCTCTCGAAAGAAGTGAGTGGGAGGAAAGTGGAACTTGATGAGGTAATAGTACCTTCTCCCTTACTTGAAAGTAGTTCGTCGCAGAAACCAGTTTACGAGACACCTACACCAAGTAGTGAGGAAGTTGATGATGTTGATCATGAAACTTCGAGATCAAGTTACCGCAGAACCTCGTAGATCAACCAGAGTAAGATCCGCACTGAGTGGTACGGTAATCCTGTTCGGAAGTCATGCTACTAGATCATGATGAACCTACGAACTATGAAGAAGCGATGGTGAGCCCAGATTCCATAAAATGGCTTGAGGCCATGAAATCTGAGATGGGATCCATGTATGAAAACAAAGTGTGGACTTTGGTTGACTTGCCCGAGGGTAGGCAAGCAATAGAAAACAAGTGGATCTTCAAGAAGAAGACCGACGCGACGGTAATGTTATCGTTTATAAAGCTCGACTTGTCGCAAAAGGTTTTCGACAAGTTCAAGGGGTTGACTACGATGAGACCTTCTCACCAGTAGCGATGCTTAAGTCCGTCCGAATCATGTTAGCAATTGCCGATTTTATGATTATGAAATTTGGCAAATGGATGTAAAGACTGCATTCTGAATGGATTTACGAAGAAGAGTTGTATATGATGCAACCGAAGGTTTTATCGATCCAAAAGGAGCTAACAAAGTATGCAAGCTCCAGCGATCCATCTATGGACTGGTGCAAGCATCTCGAGTTGGAATAAACGCTTTGATAGTGTGATCAAAGCATTTGGGTTTGTATGCACTTTTGGAGAAGCCTCAGATTTACAAGAAAGTGAGTGGGAGCTCAGTAGCATTTCGATCTTATATGTGGATGACATATTGCTGATCGGAAATGATATAGAATTTCTGGATAGCATAAAGGGATACTTGAATAAGAGTTTTCAATGAAAGACCTCGTGAAGCTGCCTACATATTGGGCATTAAGATCTATAGAGATAGATCAAGACGCTTAATTGGACTTTCACAAAGCACATACCTTGACAAAGTTTTGAAGAAGTTCAAAATGGATCAAGCAAAGAAAGGGTTCTTGCCTGTGTTACAAGGTGTGAAGTTGAGTCGACTCAATGCCCGACCACCGCAGAAGATAGAGAGAAATGAAAGATGTTCCTATGCTTCAGCCATAGGCTCTATCATGTATGCAATGCTGTGTACTGCACCGATGTATGCCTTGCCATAAGCCTAGCAGGAGGTACCAAAGTAATCCAGAGTGGATCATCGACAGCGGTCAAGAACATCCCAAATACCGAAAAGGACTAAGGATATGTTTCTCGATATGGAGGTGACAAAGAGCTCATCGTAAACGGTTACGTTGATGCAAGCTTTGACACCGATCCGACGATTCTAAATCGCAGACCGGATACGATTTACACTAAACGGAGGAGCTGTCGGTTGGTGCGCTTCTAAACAAAGCGTCGAAGCGGGATCTACATGTGAAGCGGAATACATAGCAGCTTCGAAGCAGCTAATGAAGGAGTCTGGATGAAGGAGTTCATATCCGATCTAGGTGTCATACCTAGTGCATCGGGTCCAATGAAAATCTTTTGTGACAATATCGAGCTATTGCCTTAGCGAAGGAATCCAGATTTCACAAGAGGACCAAGCACATCAAGAGACGCTTCAATTCCATCCGGACTTAGTCCAGATCGGAGACATAGAGATTTGCAAGATACATACGGATCTGAATGTTGCGCACCGCTGACTAAGCCTCTTCCACGAGCAAAACATGATCAGCACCAAGACTCCATGGGTGTTAGAATCATTACTATGTAATCTAGATTATTGACTCTAGTGCAAGTGGGAGATCAAGGAAATATGCCCTAGAGGCAATAA
Organism: Aegilops speltoides; assembly: GCA_021437245.1. Taxonomy (NCBI): domain Eukaryota; kingdom Viridiplantae; phylum Streptophyta; class Magnoliopsida; order Poales; family Poaceae; genus Aegilops; species Aegilops speltoides. The sequence continues at coordinate 48,405,753 of CM038142.1, forward strand.
TAAAGTTATTATTTATTTCCTTATTTCATGATAAATGTTTATCATTCATGCTAGAATTGTATTAACCGGAAACATGATACATGTGTGAATGCATAGACAAAACAACATGTCACTAGTATGCCTCTACTAGACTAGCTTGTTAATCAAAGATGGTTATGTTTCCCACCATGAACAAGGAGTTGTTATTTGATTAACGAGGTCACATCATTAGTAGAATGATCTGATTGACATGACCCATTCCCTTAGCTTAGCACACGATCGCTTAGTATGTTGCTACTGCTTTTATCCATGACATATACATGTTCCTGTAACTATGAGATTATGCAACTCCGCTTTGCGGAGGAACACTTTGGTGCTACCAAACGTCACAACGTGAATCGGGTGATTATAAAGGAGTACTACAGGTGTCTCCAAAGGCGATGTTGGGTTGGCGATTTGAGATTAGGTTTTGTCACTCCGATTGTCGGAGAGGTATCTCTGGGCCCTCTCGGTAATGCACATCATCAAGCCTTGCAAGCACTACAACTAATAAGTTAGTTGTGAGATGATGTATTACGGAACGAGTAAAGAGACTTGCCGGTAACGAGATTGAACTAGGTATTGGATACCGACGATCGAATCTCGGGCAAGTAACATACCGATGACAAAGGAACAACGATGTTGTTATGCGGTCCGACCGATAAAGATCTTCGAGAATATGTAGGAACCAATATGGGCATCCAGGTCCCGCTGTTGGTTATTGACCGTGAATAGTTCTAGGTCATGTCTACATTGTTCTCGAACCGTAGGGTCCGCACGCTTAAGGTTTCGATGATGCTTATTATGAGTTTATGTATTTTGATGTACCAAGGAGTTCGAGTCCGGATGTGATCACGGACATGACGAGGAGTCTCGGAATGGTCGAGACATAAAGATTGATATATTGGAAGCCTATGTTTGGAGTTCGGAATGGTTCCGGGCGAAAACGGGAATTTACCGGAGTACCGGGAGGTTACCGGAACCCCCCGGGAGGTAAATGGGCCTCGATGGGCCTTAGTGGAAAGGAGAAGGGGCAGCCCAAGAGGGCTGCGCGCCTCCCCCCCCTTCCCTAGTCCTACTAGGACTAGGAGAAGGGGGCCGGCCCCCTCTCTCTCTTCCTCCTCCGGAATCCTAGTCCAACTAGGATTGGGGGAATCCTACTCCCGAGGGAGTAGGACTCCTTGGCGCCAAGCTTGGCCGGCCGCCCCTCCCCTTGGCTCCTTTATATACGGGGCAGGGGGGGCACCTTGGAACACACAAGTTGATCGTGAGATCGCTCCTTAGCCGTGTGCGGTGCCCCCTCCACCATATTCCACCTCGGTTATACCGTCGCGAAGCTTAGGCGAAGCCTCGCGCCGTGAAACATCAAGATCGCCACCACGCCGTCGTCTTGACGGAACTCTCCCTCGACACTCGGCTGGATCGAGTACGAGGGACGCCATCGAGCTGTACGTGTGTCAAGAACTCGGGCGCCGGAGTAACGGCGCCGGATCGGTCGGATCGCGAGGAGAACGACGACTACTTCCTCTACGCCAGATCGCTTCCGCCGGTCTACAAGGGTATGTAGACAACACTCTCCCCTCTCGTTGCTATACATCACCATGATCTTGCGTGTGCGTAGGAAAATTTTTGAAATTACTACGTTCCCCAACACACTTTGGGTGCTACCAAACGTCACAACGTAACTGGGTGATTATAAAAGGAGTACTACAGGTGTCTCCAAAGGCAGATGTTGGGTTGGCGTATTTCGAGATTAGGTTTTGTCACTCCGATTGTCGGAGAGGTATCTCTGGGCCCTCTCGGTAATGCACATCATCGAAGCCTTGCAAGCACTACAACTAATGAGTTAGTTGTGAGATGATGTATTACGGAACGAGTAAAGAGACTTGCCGTAACTAGATTGAACTAGGTATTGGATACCGACGATCGAATCTCGGGCAAGTAACATACCGATGACAAAGGGAACAACGATGTTGTTATGCGGTCTCGACCGATAAAGATCTTCGTAGAATATGTAGGAACCAATATGGGCATCCAGGTCCCGCTGTTGGTTATTGACCGTGAATAGTTCTAGGTCATGTCTACATTGTTCTCGAACCGTAGGGTCCGCACGCTTAAGGTTTCGATGATGCTTATTATGAGTTTATGTATTTTGATGTACCGAAGAAGTTCGAGTCCCGGATGTGATCACGGACATGACGAGGAGTCTCGAAATGGTCGAGACATAAAGATTGATATATTGGAAGCCTATGTTTGGAGTTCGAATGGTTCCGGCGAAAACGGAATTTACGGAGAACCGGAGGTTACCGGAACCCCGGGAGGTAAATGGGCCTCGATGGGCCTTGGTGGAAAGGAGAAGGGCAGCCCAAGGTGGCGCGCGCCCCCCCTTCCCTAGTCCTACTAGGACTAGGAGAAGGGGCCGCCCTCTCTCTCTTTCCTCCGGAATCCTAGTCCAACTAGGATTGGGGAATCCTACTCCCGAGGGAGTAGGACTCCTGTATGCGCCCTCCCTTGGCCGCCGCCCCCTCCCCTGGCTCCTTTATATATGGGGGCAGGGGGCACCTTGGAACACACAAGTTGATCGTGAGATCGTTCCTTAGCCGTGTCGGTGCCCCTCCACCATATTCCACCTCGGTTATACTGTCATGAGGCTTAGGCGAAGCCTGCGCCGTGAAACATCAAGATCGTCACCACGCCGTCGTCTTGTGGAACTCTCCTCGACACTCGGCTGGATCGAGTACGAGGGACGCCATCGAGCTGTCGTGTGTCAAGAACTCGGGGCGCCGGAGTAACGGCGCCGGATCGGTCGGATCGCGAGGAGAACGTCGACTACTTCCTCTACGCTGTGATCGCTTCGCTTGGGTCTACAAGGGTATGTGGACAACACTCTCCTCTCGTTGCTATACATCACCATGATCTTGCGTGTGCGTGGGAAAATTTTTGAAATTACTCGTTCCCCAACAAAGGGCATCCGAGCCTAGGTTTTTCTATGGTTTGATGTTTTGCACGAGTAGAACACAAGTGAGTTGTGGGCGATACAAGTCATACTACCTACCAGCATGTCATACTTTGGTTCAGCGGTATTGTGAGATGAAGCGCCCGCACCGACATTACGCCAGACGCTTACGCGAGACTGGTTTCACCGCTCATGAGCACTCGTTGCTTAAAGGTGACCGGTGGGTGCTGTCTCTCTCACTTTAGTTGAACTGAGTGTATACGCCCGGTCCTTGAAGAAGGTTAAACGAGTCTATTTGACGAAGTATCGTTGTGGTTTTGATGCGTAGGTGAGATCGGATCTTGCTTAAGCCCGTAGCAGCCACGTAAAATTTGCAACAACAAAGTAGAGGACGCCTAACTTGTTTTTGCAGGGCATGTTGTGATGTGATATGGTCAAGACGTGATGCTATATTTTATTGTATGAGATGATCATGTTTTGTAACCGGTTATCGGCAATCGGCAGGAGCCATATGGTTGTCGCTTATTGTATGCAATGCAATCGCCCTGTAATGCTTTACTTTATCACTAAGAGGTAGCGATAGTCGTAGTAGCATAAGTTTGGCGAGACGACAACGATGCTACAATGGAGATCAAGGTGTCGCGCCGGTGACGATGGTGATCATGGTGGTGCAACAAGATGGAGATCATGAAGCACAAGATGATGATGACCATATCATATCACTTATATTGATTTGCATGTGATGTTTATCCTTTTATGCATCTTATCTTGCTTTGATTGACGGTAGCATTATAAGATGATCTCTCACTAAATTATCAAGAAGTGTTCTCCCGAGTATGCACCGCTTGCCAAAGTTCGTCGTGCCCGGACACCACGTGATGATCGGGTGTGATAAGCTCTCGTCCATCTACAACGGGTGCAAGCCAGTTTTGCACACGCAGAATACTCGGGTTATACTTGACGAGCCTAGCATATGCAGATATGGCCTCGAACACGGAGACCGAAAGGTCGAGCGTGAATCATATAGTAGATATGATCAACATAAGATGTTCACCATTGAAAACTACTCCATTTCACGTGATGATCGGTTATGGTTTAGTTGATTTGGATCACGTGATCACTTGGATGACTAGAGAGATGTTTTTCTAAGTGGGAGTTCTTAAGTAATATGATTAATTGAACTTAAATTTATCATGAACTTAGTACCTGATAGTATCTTGCTTGTTTATGTTTGATTGTAGATAGATGGCTCGTCTTTGTTGTTCCGTTGAATTTTAATGCGTTCCTTGAGAAAGCAAAGTTGAAAGATGATGGTAGCAATTACACGGATCGGGTCCGTAATTTGAGGATCATCCTCATTGCTGCACGTAAGAATTACGCCCGGATGCACCGCTAGGTGACAGCCTCTTCTGCCGAGCAACGCCAGATGTTGTGAACGTCTGCGAGCAAAGCCGATGACTACTCTATAGTTCAAGCAGCCATGCTTTACGGCTTAGAACCGGACTTCAACAACGTTTTGAACGTCATGGAGCATATGAGATGTTCCAGAGTTGAAGTTAATATTCCAACAGAATGCCCGGATTGAGAGATATGAGATCTCCAATAAGTTCTATAGCTGCAAGATGGAGGAGAATAGTTCATTAGTGAGCATATACTCGTAATGTCCGGGTACTACAATCACTTGACACAATTGGGAGTTAATCTTCCGGATGATTGTGTCATTGATGTAATTCTTCAATCACCGCCACCAAGCTACAAAGGCTTCGTGATGAACTATAATATGCAAGGGTTAGTAAAGACTATGCTCGAGCTCTTCGCAATGCTAAAGGTTGCGGAGGTAGAAATCAAAAAGGAGCATCAAGTGTTGATGGTTAATAAGACCACCAGTTTCAAGAAGAAAGGCAAAGGGAAGAAGAAAGGAATCTCAAGAAGAACAGCAAGCAAGTTGCTGCTCAGAGAAGAAACCCAAGTCTGGCCCTAAACCTGAAATCGAGTGCTTCTACCGCAAGCGATCGGTCACTTTGAAGCGGAACTGCCCCAAGTATTTGGCGGATAAGAAGGATGGCAAGGTGAACAAAGGTATATGTGATATACATGTTATTGATGTGTACCTTACTAGAGCTCGCAGAGCACTGGTATTTGATACTGGTTCTGCTGCTAATATTTGCAACTCAAACAGGACTACTGATTGCTTAACTCGCAAAGGACGAGGTGACGATCGCGTGGGAAATGGTTCCAAAGTCGATGTGATCGCGGTCGGCACGCTACCTCTACATCTACCTTCGGGATTAGTTTTAGACCTAAATAATTGTTATTTGGTGCTGCGTTGAGCATGAACATTATATCTGGATCTTGTTTGATGCGAGACGGTTATTCATTTAAATCGAGAATAATGGTTGTTCTATTTATATGAGTAATATCTTTTATGGTCATGCACCCTTGAGGAATGGTCTATTTTGATGAATCTCGATAGTAGTGATACACATATTCACAATGTTGAAACCAAAAGATGCAGAGTTGATAATGATAGTGCAACTTATTTGTGGCACCGCCGCTTAGGTCATATCGGTGTAAAGCGCATGAAGAAACTCCATCTTGATGGACTTTTGGAGTCACTTGATTATGAATCACTTGGCACTTGCGAACCGTGCCTCATGGGCAAGATGACTAGAACACCGCTTCTCGGTACTATGGAGAGAGCAACAGATTTGTTGGAAATCATACATACTGATGTATGCGGTCCGATGAATGTTGAGTCTCGTGGCGGATATCGTTATTTTCTCACCTTCACAGATGACTTAAGCGATATGGGTATATCTACTTAATGAAACATAAGTCTGAAACGTTTGAAAAGTTCAAAGAATTTCAGAGTGAAGTTGAAAATCATCGTAACAAGAAAATTAAGTTTCTACGATCCGATCGTGGAGGTGAATATTTGAGTTACGAGTTTGGTCTACATTTGAAACAATGCGAATAGTTTCAAGCAACTCACGCCACCGGAACACCACAGCGTAATGGTGTGTCCGAACGTCGAATCGTACTTTCATCGATATGGTACGATCTATGATGTCTCTTCAGATTTACCGCTATCGTTTTGGGGTTATGCTCTAGAGACGGCCGCATTCACACCGAATAGAACACCGTCGAAATCCGTTGAGACGACACCTTATGAACTATGGTTTGGCAAGAAACCAAAGTTGTCGTTTCTTAAAGTTTGGGGATGCGATGCTTATGTGAAAAAGCTTCAACCCGATAAGCTCGAACCCAAATCGGAGAAATGTGTCTTCATAGGATACCCAAAGGAGATCATTGGGTACACCTTCTATCACAGATCCGAAGGCAAGACATTCGTTGCTAAGAATGGATCCTTTCTAGAGAAGGAGTTTCTCTCGAAAGAAGTGAGTGGGAGGAAAGTGGAACTTGATGAGGTAATAGTACCTTCTCCCTTACTTGAAAGTGGTTCGTCACGAAACCAGTTTACGAGACACCTACACCAAGTAGTGAGGAAGTTAATGATGTTGATCATGAAACTTGAGATCAAGTTATCGCAGAACCTCGTAGGTCAACCAGAGTAAGATCCGCACTGAGTGGTACGGTAATCCTGTTCGGAAGTCATGCTACTAGATCATGATGAACCTACGAACTATGAAGAAGCGATGGTGAGCCCAGATTCCATAAGATGGCTTGAGGCCATGAAATCTGAGATGAGATCCATGTATGAAAACAAAGTGTGGACTTTGGTTGACTTGCCCGAGGGTAGGCAAGCAATAGAAAACAAGTGGATCTTCAAGAAGAAGACCGACGCCGACGGTAATGTTATCGTTTATAAAGCTCGACTTGTCGCAAAAGGTTTTCGACAAGTTCAAGGGGTTGACTACGATGAGACCTTCTCACCCGTAGCGATGCTTAAGTCCGTCCGAATCATGTTAGCGATTGCGCATTTTATGATTATGAAATTTGGCAAATGGATGTAAAGACTGCATTCTGAATGGATTTCGGAAGAAGAGTTGTATATGATGCAACCGTAAGGTTTTATCGATCCAAAGGGAGCTAACAAAGTGTGCAAGCTCCAGCGATCCATATATGGACTGGTGCAAGCATCTCGGAGTTGGAATAAACGCTTTGATAGTGTGATCAAAGCATTTGGGTTTGTACAGACTTTTGGAGAAGCTCAGATTTACAAGAAAGTGAGTGGGAGCTCAGTAGCATTTCGATATTATATGTGGATGACATATTGCTGATCGGAAATGATATAGAATTTCGGATAGCATAAAGGGATACTTGAATAAGAGTTTTTCAATGAAAGACCTCGGTGAAGCTGCTTACATATTGGGCATTAAGATCTATAGAGATAGATCAAGACGCTTAATTGGACTTTCACAAAGCACATACCTTGACAAAATTTTGAAGAAGTTCAAAATGGATCAAGCAAAGAAAGGGTTCTTGCATGTGTTACAAGGTGTGAAGTTGAGTCAAACTCAATGCCCGGCCACTACAGAAGATAGAGAGAAAATGAAAGATGTTCCTATGCTTCAGCCATAGGCTCTATCATGTATGCAATGCTGTGTACTGCACCTGATGTGTGCCTTGCTATAAGCCTAGCAGGAGGTACCAAAGTAATCCAGAGTGGATCATCGGACAGCGGTCAAGAACATCCCAAATACCGAAAAGGACTAAGGATATGTTTCTCGTATATGGAGGTGACAAAGAGCTCATCGTGGCGGTTACGTTGATGCAAGCTTTGACACCGATCCGACGATTCTAAATCGCAGACCGGATACGTATTTACACTAAACGGAGGAGCTGTCGGTTGGTGCAGTTCTAAACAAAGCGTCAGAAGGGATCTACATGTGAAGCGGAATACATAGCAGCTTCGGAAGCAGCTAATGAAGGAGTCTGGATGAAGGAGTTCAGATCCGATCTAGGTGTCATACCTAGTGCATCGGGTCCAATGAAAATCTTCTGTGACAATATCGAGCAATTGCCTTAGCAAAGGAATCCAGATTTCACAAGAGGACCAAGCACATCAAGAGACGCTTCAATTCCATCCGGACTTAGTCCGATCGGAGACATAGAGATTTGCAAGATACATACGGATCTGAATGTTGCGCACCCGCTGACTAAGCCTCTTCCACGAGCAAAACATGATCAGCACCAAGACTCCATGGGTGTTAGAATCATTCTTGTGTAATCTAGATTATTGACTCTAGTGCAAGTGGGAGATCAAGGAAATATGCCCTAGAGGCAATAATAAAGTTATTATTTATTTCCTTATTTCATGATAAATGTTTATCATTCATGCTAGAATTGTATTAACCGGAAACATGATACATGTGTGAATGAATAGACAAAACAACATGTCACTAGTATGCCTCTACTAGACTAGCTTGTTAATCAAAGATGGTTATGTTTCCTAACCATGAACAAGGAGTTGTTATTTGATTAATGAGGTCACATCATTAGTAGAATGATCTGATTGACATGACCCATTCCCTTTGCTTAGCACACGATCGTTTAGTATGTTGCTACTGCTTTTATCCATGACATATACATGTTCCTGTAACTATGAGATTATGCAACTCCGCTTGCGGAGGAACACTTTGGTGCTACCAAACGTCACAACGAATCGGGTGATTATAAAGGAGTACTACAGGTGTCTCCAAAGGCGATGTTGGGTTGGCGTATTTCGAGATTAGGTTTTGTCACTCCGATTGTCGGAGAGGTATCTCTGGCCCTCTCGGTAATGCACATCATCAAGCCTTGCAAGCACTACAACTAATGAGTTAGTTGTGAGATGATGTATTACGGAACGAGTAAAGAGACTTGCCGTAACGAGATTGAACTAGGTATTGGATACCGACGATCGAATCTCGGCAAGTAACATACCGATGACAAAGGAACAACGTATGTTGTTATGCGGTCTGACCGATAAAGATCTTCGTAGAATATGTAGGAACCAATATGGGCATCCAGGTCCCGCTGTTGGTTATTGACCGTGAATAGTTCTAGGTCATGTCTACATTGTTCTCGAACCGTAGGGTCCGCACGCTTAAGGTTTCGATGACAGTTATTATGAGTTTATGTATTTTGATGTACCGAAGAAGTTCGGAGTCCCGGATGTGATCACGGACATGACGAGGAGTCTCGAAATGGTCGAGACATAAAGATTGATATATTGGAAGCCTATGTTTGGAGTTCGGAATGGTTCCGGGCGAAAACGGGAATTTACCGGAGTACCGGGAGGTTACCGGAACCCCCCGGGAGGTAAATGGGCCTCGATGGGCCTTGGTGGAAAGGAGAAGGGGCAGCCCAAGGTGGCGCGCCCCCCTTCCCTAGTCCTACTAGGACTAGGAGAAGGGGCCGGCCCCCCTCTCTCTTTTTCCTCTCGGGAATCCTAGTCCAACTAGGATTGGGGAATCCTACTCCCGGAGGGAGTAGGACTCCTGTATGCGCCTCCCTTGGCCGCCGCCCCTCCCCCGGCTCCTTTATATACGGGGCAGGGGGCACCTTGAAACACACAAGTTGATCGTGAGATCGCTCCTTAGCCGTGTCGCGTGCCCCTCCACCATATTCCACCTCGGTTATACCGTCGCGAAGCTTAGGCGAAGCCTCGCGCCGTGAAACATCAAGATCGTCACCACGCCGTCGGTCGACGGAACTCTCCTCGACACTCGGCTGGATCGAGTACGAGGGACGCCATCGAGCTGTACGTGTGTCAAGAACTCGGGGCGCCGGAGTAACGGCGCCGGATCGGTCGGATCGCGAGGAGAACGTCGACTACTTCCTCTACGCCAGATCGCTTCGCCGGGTCTACAAGGGTATGTGGACAACACTCTCCCCTCTCGTTGCTATACATCACCATGATCTTGCGTGTGCGTAAGAAAATTTTTGAAATTACTACGTTCCCCAACATGAACCTGGGTAAATCCACATCTTGTGTATACCCCAATCTGCTCCTCTATGTGCGCTCCGCCCCATGAGGAACCCTATGCAGGGATCTGACGGATTTCAGCTCTGTCAATGGGCATTTAACTAGTAGTTCCAACCTCAGAGTTCTTGGAAGAGAACAAGCCAATATAAGCACAAACAACTAGCATCATAAAGATAAACAATAAGGGCATCTCCAACGCTAACCCCCAAACCTGACACCATATTCGTCCGCGGATCAGCTCGGATCGATGTATGGACAGTGATGCGGGAGCCGACCATCCAATCACATTGGTAGGCCTCTCGGGGCTTTCTGTATTATTTCTTGGAGATGCACAGGGCTTGCCAGGGTTAAAACTCTATATCGCACTGTGAGGCCGACAGCGACCGCACTTACAGGCGTCGTCTCCTTCTTGAAGCCGTCGTTGCGGGTCCTCTGCACCTTCCACGTTGTTCCTTCTTGAAGGCACCCGTCTCTTTGCGGTGACTCATTTACGGTTGAGGTCCCAACGACTTTCTTTTTTTTCCCTACTTTTAGTTTGTTTGGAGTGGTCTGTGGTTATGTAGCTGTTTAAGCACCCTTGTATCTTGTTCTTAGTGTGTGTACTGTGTTGCCGGGTTGTATGATGATCGTTGCTTTAACTATAAGGCACGGGCCCTTTTGGGTAACGGTGATGGCAAGTGTGCAACACACATCCACATTGTTCGTGTGGCTCTCGATTGGATCGAGTTTCCTAGTGGTGAGTACTCCCTCCGTTCCGATTTATTCGCCGTGGTTTTAGTTCATTTAAAACCACGACGAGTAAATCGGAACGGAGGGAGTACATGGTTATTGGGTCTCACTCCGATGAGCCGTACGTGTCGACCACAGAGTAATGCACACGCACGCATGATGCATGATTGCAGCTTTAGCTCATTAGTAATTACTAGCAAAAGAGTCCGTGCGTTGCAACGCGAGAGAAAACATAACACACGCTCTTAACTCAACAACCATCACTCAAGACCACAATAGGTCCATCTCCTTTATTTTTGCGAGGCATCATATTTGTGTTGCCGCTTATCCTCCTTCTCACCCTCAGCGGCGATGGCCTCGGTGTTCACACAAAACAACAAAATACGTGTGTTGAATATGGTTAATCCTAAGGCGTCTCTCCCCCCCCCCCTCTCTCTCTCTCTCTCTCTCTCTCTCGCGCGCGCGCGATGAGAAATATGTTGTTTCCCCTTGCGACATTTTTCAGAGGTATGCATGTGTAGTTATCGATGTTTTCTTTTTTCTATATAGTTATAGTGGGGTGTTTATTTGCAATCTGGATTGCCGCAGGTATGAAAAAAACGGATCTTGCGCTATAAATTATAAGTTTGCTTCCATAACAATATTATAAACATCATATTTAGATTCCACATATTTTTCTAATAAAATTTCATATATAATATGTTAAAATTGAAGTTACGGTTTAAAAGATATAGATATTTTAGAAAATCATTTGGTTTGACTCAAATATATTCCAAAATAATATTTAAAAATACTTAACAGTTAAAAATAATCTCATATTCACATTATACATATTTTTCAAACCAAATTTCATATATAAGATGTTCAAATCGGAGTTACGGTTTAAAAGATATGGATGATTTTAAAAAGCATTTGTTTGACTTAGAGCATCTCCAACGGCCATTGAACGACGCTGCTGTAAACGCAGCTTTAGCGCTGCTGACGTTTTGCAGCGCTCCAACAAGCGGGGAAAATCACGCTGCTGGAACGCTTCTTGCTGCTGAAAAGCGCCACTCGTCGCCATATTTTGGCACCGCTTCGCGCCTATAAAATGCGGCGCGCGCGCGCTCTCTCGCACCTTCTCCTCTCTCTTCGTCTTTTCGCCACGCTACCACCACCGACGCGCCTCCGCCGCTCAGCGCTCCGCCACCGACAGCGTCCGCCGCTGCAGCGCCCGCCCGCCCGCGCCACCATGCCGCCGCCGCGCGAGAGCGTCCGGCTACATGGCGTCCGCTTTCTTCACCGGCGTGTACACGCGGAGATACGCTCCGGCGCCTCGACTTCGGCCTCGGCACGCATCGAGAGACGGCGCGCAACGCCGCCAGCGTCTGACGCGGCGGCGTGGCGCTTAAGCCGCCCGCTGCGGCGGATGAATTTTCAAGACGTGTACACGCTCCAGCAAGCTCTCGACGCGCCCTCCGCTTCGCTCGCACACAACGGAAGACCATGCGAGCACGCCGAAGCGGCAACGCCGCCTCGCCGCTTCAGAGGACGAGAAGGTCATGGCGGATGCGCATCCGACATCGCTGCGCAGGGGCGATCGTTCTTCGCGCCGGACGATGATCGGTGGCTGGACATCTGGCTAGACACCTCGGACGACACCGCCGAGGATGATAGCGATGATAGCGACGTAGAGTAGTTTCTATCTAGTTGCGCCGTAGTTTATCTATGCTTTCTACTATCTATGTAGTTGCATCGATGTAAAATACCTTTGTATCGTTTTCTATTTTATGCAATCTATCTAGTTTTTATTATTTTATCTATGCGTTCGAAAATTAAAAAAAATGCTTTGTGCGCGCTGCATTTTTGGGCGCTGCTTGATGCCTGCTTACATTTTAGCGCCGGTTCTTTGAGCGCGGCGAAGACGCCATGCAAACCAGACCTTAGCTACAAGCTTAACCTGGTTTTTGTGCTTGCGGCTATAGCGCGGCCGTTGGAGATGCTCTTAAATATGATCCACGGATGAATTACCTAAAACATCGGGGTGTTTCGAAAAATGTAAAATAACGGTTCAGATGTGACTTAACTCCGGCCGGTGGGTTGATTTTAAGAAAAGATAGGGACTTTTGTGTAAAATACGAAAATAATGATTCGTTTTAACTTAAAACAGGTCTGCGGGTTGAATTCTCTGAAATAAAGGGACTTTTCTGAAAAATTCCATGACGGACGAAAGAAACCCAATTTGCTTTATTATTAGGTAAAGATAAAGATAAAGACTAGTATAAGGTATTTTTTTTTGCGGTTAATTACTAGTATAAGGTAGCTAGTCAGAGATTAGGGTTCTCGAAGCCGCTCGCATTTCCGCTCCACCGCCCTCGCCCGGAGGTTAGCTACGCTCGTCAGGTCATCCTCGCCGGCCGTGCCGTGGCTCGTAGGGAGCAGCCCAGCACGGTGCTGACGAGTGCCTAGCTAGCATCTTCCCGGTAGTACATGTATGCATGCGTGTGCCGGCCCGGCCAGGTCGGACCTATCTTGTATGAACGCGTGTAGCACTACAAATGAAACTGTATTTCAGTCCGGTCCCCGCGTCTCCGGCAGCCGGCTCGAGTTGACATTTTGTGGGGGATGCATGTGCTGTGCTGTGCCCTGAGCTGCATGCATGCTGCCATGTTCTCGATGGAACGTTGCCTTCAAGGCGAGCTGCTAGCTTTGACTCTGCTGTGTGAACTGTACTGTATACTGTAGTGATTACTGATAATAAGCGATATGAACCCTGCACGACAGGGAACGCACCGATCACTCCTAATTTAATCCGTGCAATGTACTTTCAGTCCGCCAAGGCTGAACGTAGTACGTGGCTTCGAAATTCCGGGAAACACGGGTATTAGCTACGTGGCTTTGACAAAATGGATCACAGATGATTAAACAAACGGTGCAGTGACCGTTGGTGCACGCCAACCGGGGGCGCGGTTATGGATATAGGTGACCCCGTCTTCCGAGCGATCGTACCCGTTCTCCAGTTAAAATAACCGAATGCTTTGAACGTATAACTGGCATACGATGTCACTGTTATACTACTCTTCTCAATAAGGCACTGGACTAGTGCCCGTCAACGTCCGTAAGCTTTGTAGAGTACGTACTATATATTCTTGCCCATGCTGGATTGGATATACCACGTCACGGCCAGGACACCGACGCGCTGTCGGCGAACGTTGGATGGCCGGCGGCTCGCGATCACTGGCTTAGTTAATTGTTCCATGTGGCATCAGCCCGTGCCGACGAGGACGCGCACACTGTACCACGTCAAGCTAGCTAGGACCCGCGCGTGCACATGGAACTGGACGGTGCACGCGACGACGATCTCGACACGACGAGGCCGACGCGCACGTACGCGATACCTAGCTAGCGGTAAGGATCGACGCTGGCCGGCCAGAGTCTTGCATGCATCCCGATCAAAAATCAAATCCAGGCTCGGTCCATAGTTGACCGCGAGCCGGCCGGCCTCGGCGAGCTGCACCGATCGAGGAGCTCGATCTCGCCCTCGTCCGGCGGCAAGCTAGCCACGCTTTCCAGGCCGATCAGTCCGCGCCGTGCCATGGCTCGCACGGAAGGAGCAGCGGTGTGTTGACGGAATAGACGAGGAACCAGTGTAATAACTAGGGCACATCTACACGCGTCCATCTGGACGTACACAGGTACACTATACCATGCCAAGGCCCCGCGCGGCCCGGGTGCGCACGCAGTGACCGCGACGATGATCTCTACACGCACCGGCCATGCGCGCATGTCAGCCATCCCGATCGCGCCGGTCGCCGGCAGTGTCTCCACAGGTCGCTGCCGGCCGATCGCCCCGATCCATACTCGACCGTGCCACGGCGAGATCAAAGTCAAATCCAGGCTTGGTCGATACTTGACCACGGCGCCGGCCTGCAGCCTTGGCGAGAGCTCAGCTCAATCTCGCCCTCGTTCGGAGGGAGGCAAGGTAGCTATCTACGTTTTCCAGGGCACTCCATACCGTGCCATGGCTCCTAGGGAAGGACAAGCTACAGCGGTGTTGACGAATTAGACAGCCGTTGTAGGAACGACGACGACGGTCCCGCGGAAGTTGGCCGGCTGTCGCGGCCGTGCATATGGACGCGCCACCGATACGATTTGGACATGCCGAGGACGAAACGGGAGCATCATCGTCCGGCCGGGCCACCGGGCGGACGGAGCCTTTCACGTCGACAGGGAAGCAGGACAGCCGTCGACGGAGAGCGATGCACGCGCGCGCTAAGTCCAAACGAAAGAAACGGACCATCTCCCGTTTTGGTTGGTCGCCTTGTCTCCATCATCGCTTGATCTTGCTCGAGTGAGCTACCAGATACTCTACTAGGTGTTGGTCGCAAAGTAGGACAAACTCATGGCACGTACTCAGTAGACAGCAAGGGGAACACCACCCAACAAGGCACTGAATCGAGAATGAATATCCAAAGGGATACGGCGATCACAGGTGACACCACAGGATCTACAAGCACTAGTAGAGGGAAAATTATCTTACTAGTAGCTTCCAAAACGCTTCGGCCACGCATACGTGTACGTAGCAGGTCGATCTATAAACATAGTAGTTGGACCAACCGCGTGCTTGCACGTGCTTACAAAATCCTTCCTTATACAAACCGAAAAACACTATGATGACAATATATGATCAAAAAGAAAGAACACTGTATATGATTGATTGATCTACAATACCAAAACATGTAGATACTGAATCGACGACGATATTACGTACTGAGGAAATCTCTGGTTGTGGATTCCTAGGTATTTATTAGAACATACGCCTAACTGGGAGGCGATGACTACGCAGCCGAGGGCGCCGGGAAGGACTTGACGGCGACGACCTCGGCGAGGGCAGCACGAAGCGGGTCGGCGGCCTCGTCGGCGGCAGGCTTGTAGTTGAGGCTCTCGTCGTCGTAGATGGCCCACCATTTCTTGACCAGCATCTTGATGTCCTCCCTGTCCATGTTGGCCTCCTCGCCGGTGTACCTCCACGGCTTCGAACCCTGCATGCCATGGAAGCATCGATCATGATCAAGAACAGAGCATGGTGAGGGTGATACAAAAAAGTGCAAAGGTTTGAAAGAACGTACCGCGGCGCAGTAGTGGACGACCTTGACCTTGTGGAGCTGGATGTTGTCGGGGTGCCTCCAGAGCATGGCGAGCACGAGGTTATACACCGGCGGGATAGGCTTGTACACGTCCCTGAAGAACATGTTGAGGAAGTCCTGCTCGGCGAAGGGGGTGGGGTCGGTGACGACGAGCCTGTCGAGGAGGGCCTTGGCAGTGGCCATGCTGGGCTCGTGCACGAACATGCCGGCGTTGAAGTAGAGCGGGGGCGGGGGCACGCCGAGGTCGCGCTCCGGCCAGACAACCCGGTCCGGGCACTGCTGGCAGTAGCCGATCTCGTACTGCGGGGTGTGGCTCCACGTCTTCTCGCAGAAGCAGTCCTTGACGGCGTAGAAGCTGCCCATCTCGAGGTCGAAGAGGTGGTCGATGTTGTCGTACACCTGGATGTCGGCGTCCAGGTACACCATCCTCTCGTACTCGACGAACTGCATGCATACACCATCGTCGTCAGCGTCAAATTAGCAAAAGATGGATCTAGCTAGTAATAGTAGGTTATGTATTTACCTCCCAGATGCGGAGCTTGGAGTAGTTGATGACGTAGTATGCCATGGCGAACTGGGTCTGGCTCTCCGGAGGGTACACGGGCACGATCTCGCGGACGACGCAGCCTTGGGCGAGCAGCTTCTGGCGGTGGTCCTCGGGGACGTCGGGGAGCACGGCCACCACGAGCGGGTAGGCCGACTTGACGGCGCGGAGGCCCTTGGCCAGGCCGACCACGCCCTTCCAGTAGTCGCCGGAGCCGGCGAGGAAGGTCACGTACGCCGCCTTCTTGGGCTCATCCTCGGCGATCCGCTTGAGCATGGGAGCCATTGTTTCTCTTGTCTTGCTTCAAATCAAAGGATGGATGGGATGGGTTTGATGTGTGTTGTGGACTTGTGCTTGTTTGATGGATGCTTGGTGGTGGTGCGGGCTGGTGTTTATATAGGCAAGGGGGGCGTGGGTGGGTCGAGGCGTCGGGCGGCAGATCAGGCCACGAAATGGAAAGCGTACAAAACTAAAGGGAGCCTGGATTCATGGATTGGAATGTCTGAGAAAGACTTTCCTAGTTACTACATTTTCTTCACCCGTTCATTTCGTTTTTACTCTTGGGTGGACATTTTTAGAAAGATCTCCCTATCTCTTATCTTGGGTGGATCGGGTAATAAGTGGTTTGGGTGTGATACTAGGTAAATCACCGTCCATTTCTACCGCTATGATGTGATTTGTCAACGGATGGATATTCTATTTTGACTTCGGTATATGCTACTACTAGTCTATTAAGTAGCATGTTCTAGATGGGAAAGAGATAATCAAGCGGTTTACACTATATATCCAATCCGGATAATGTTCACCGACCCATTCGAAATGTCCAACCCAATTGGAGCAGGAGCCCGGGAGGTACGCCGGTTTTAGGGAGGGTGAAATTTCCATTCCAATTGAAGTCTAGCTCCTCCAACCGACCTCTTGACCGAGACGCGTCCGTCCGGTGAAATGTACACCGTATTTCTTTCCACGCCTTCATGTGCTGTCAAATCAGCCCGCATCCATCGCAATAAAATGTCTCCGCGACAGCCCGGTGATGGACGTAACCTTGGCCGGTCGAGCAACTTTCAGACGTGGCCCATGCACAGGAAACCATGTGGATGGAGGCATCGACGGACGGCGAGATAATTAATCAGCACATGGCGCGGTCAAATGAACCAAGGACATGGTGCGCTATCAGGTTATTAATTAAGGATAATGTAACCATGATCAGCTTGAGCCATGCTCCTGTTATCCAGGGCAAAGTATAGTACTACAGTATAGTGGTACTGGTGCGTACGTGTAGCGATGCAAGGTGAGGGTACGTGGGCAATGCCCCGCTTCCGTGGAAGAATCGGACCAGATCCCAGCTAACTCCTTTGGACGCACTCAACCGGCAGCTAGTGCTACGTACTAGTACACACACTGGTCAGCTCATGGCCGGTGCGGCAGTTGGCGTCGGCACTGTTCTCCGGATAACGTACGTGGTGCGTGTGACCGGTTAATTAATTAATTGACAACTACCCACCCGCAAAAAAAAAATATTAATTAACAAGTGCAACCACACCGGGAGGCCGACGCGGCAACAAAGAGACGTATTTGTTTTCTCCCGTCGACGCCACGTCGCCCTCCGTCGAGTTGCGATCGGCCGAGCGGTTTTTCGTCGTCACCAGTGAATGAAAGAGAGGAAAAATGGCGGGTGTCCGGCGAGCGAGATTTGGACGGCGAAAGCGCAGTCCGGAACGTGCCTGGCACTTGGCAGCGAAGATGGTTTATAGCAGGTAGGTCGTAGGTAGGCTGATCGAGCTCGTCTGGTTTGTTCGTTGACGGCTCTCTCGTCGCCGGTCACCCGTAGATCGTGGGCGTGGCCGGCGCTTGCGCGTGTGCGGCCCTATCCATGGAGATGGAGGTGGATATGTTATTCATAACGATCGACCGTTTGGAGACGAACGACGCTGCGCGCGTATCCTGCAGCAGCTTTTTTTTAAAAAAAAATTATCCTGCAGCAGCAGCATGCTGTGGTTCAGTTGGCCCGTCCAGTACCGGATTTCCTCCCTGCGAACTGATAGGCCTGGCCCGTCTAGACAGACATACAGGTCCGCTGCTCACACTCTGATGCTTATACAAAAACTTGAACGGACAGTCGAGAATGCAGAGTATACTTGAATGATAACGCAGGAAGGCCAGATTTCCCAGCTCTAATCCCATCTTTGCATCGGTGAAGCGTGAGCAAAAGAAACCTCAGGAAGCTCCTCCACAGACAACACCCCATCTGTGATTGACCTGGGAAGAAAGCTGTCATGTGACCCGTAACAACTAACAAAGCTAATGGGGAATATAGGAGGTACTTGGAATCACAAATACCCGTAAACATCGGTCCAGCAAGCCCAGCATCAACAGCTTCTCAGATGTAGCAACACTTCACTCGACTCCTAAACCCTGCAAAGGTGTCATTTTATCTTAATTTTTAACCTTTTTACGCGCCATGGAACAAAAAAAATATATACTCATTACACTATTTACCTTTGGGAAGAATGGCTTGATGGCTGCCTGCACCAGTTTCCGCAAACTATTACTCTTCTGTAGTCAGATGGCTCAGCCTGGTCGATGCTTGATTTTGCTGGCTGGAGACTTCATCAGATTGGCTTCAAGAAGCTTTCGCCAGCAGACTAATCGGGGCAGGAGAAGCCGTGGCCACCCTGTATTCAATGTCAACACTCTTCCTAATTTTGGAAGCTGGGGTAGACCCTGTTGGTATTCGACGAAATGATAACTCAGATGATTGTCTGCACTGGGACTTCCAACTAGCTGCATCACTTGTCTCCAGGGGATCACAATCCATGACCATCTTGTCTTCATCGAGCTTTCCTGAAGCACCGCATGTAGAGCTTGAGAAATTAACATGCTGCATTTGACGCGCTAGAACTGCATACTGGCTCTTCTTCTGTTCTAGGACTAGTTGATGGACCTTTCAGATCAACACATTTATTCTGCACTTCGGATATCCCATTGGGCGCTGCGCTGGCTTGTCAAGGTCCTGGGCTCCTGGCAGGCATCAAAGCCACAATCGATGTTGGCATCGATAACTGGTCCAGATAATTCTGTGCTTTTACTGCATGAAGTCCATCTTCTTCTGCTTCAAAGAAATAGATTGGCAAAGACTACATCACACTGTCTCCACTGCTACACTGCAGCTGGTTCTCCCTCTAGAGATGCAACAAGAGCATTCAGTTCCATACTGCACCGGTGCCACACAAATTCTCTGTCCATTTCAGATGAACATGTAATATTTGCATGGTTCAAGCAAGACAAACGGTTTGGCGAGCATTGGCAACTGATAGCAGATAAATGAAGATCATAAAAGCATGAAAAGCATTTGCGCTCCGCTGAATGGTGAATCATAACCCTGATCCATCTTCTTACATTGCAAAAGAGCATTCGCCTCCCGTGCTGCATCTTCCATTTTAATTCTTCTCTATAACATTGGAGCCAAACATATAAGTAATAGTTATTTTCTTCGAGAGAGAACTGACAAATAATAAAGACCAGAATGAAGTACCTTAATTGCACTTGTGAGCACTCCATTTTTTCCACAGGTATCCAGCCATATATATGTTCCTTCTGACCACTCTTGCAGTTGTGAAGGTTCATCCATGTCTGAGAGCTGCTTGTGCACTTGTGAGCAATAATTTGTCAAGTGATATTGATGTCTTGCTCAGCTGACCTCTGTAAGCTCAACAGCACATTGTCCATGAGCAGCCAGTCCAGGGGAGCAACATTTACAGCGTCTGCAAAATTGAAGCCACAGATGAACCCAGAATGGTAAGCTCATGGTAATGTCAGAACAAACTCGCCTGAATTCTGAACAACACAGTAAACAGGAATTCCTTCTGATTTTAGAACAGAAGGCGATAATCTGTGTTACCTGTACAGATGAATTCAGAATGAAAATGGATGAAGGTGCAAATATATTTGCATAATGCAGGAGGGTAATGATTGTTTATGTTTGACGAATATGCTGCATGTTGGCGGAAATTAACAATAAGACAGCTCTAATAGTATGTCCGACTAATAATTTTTTTTTGACGGGCCTACGGCGGGCTTACGCCGGCCTGAACCATTTCATTATAAGATAGAGTACATTTACAAAGGTTGAAGGTGGGGGAGGGAGAGATTACAAAAATAGATGGGTTACAATCTCATAGATAAGTGGAACAACATAGTACACCAATCCCGCAGAAGGTTCACGGCCTGCTCATTGCAGCATCTATTGGACCAAAGCATGAGGTCGTCTGCAGCTGAGCGGGCGATGAGGTGGATAGGTTGCAAATCCTGCCGAAAAACTTTTGCATTTCTTCTTTTCCAGATATTCCAGAGGATAGCAATGATGACCGTTGATCGTGGTCTGTTGGCCAGGTCCATGCCCCAAAGATGTTGAAAGTCCGATGGTACTGACGCAGCAATAGAGCTCAGTTCCTGCCAAAGAGGGCGAAGATCGGGGCATTGAAGGAATAGGTGACTCGTTGATTCAGAGGCTGGGCAGAACGGGCAGCAGTTGGAGTCAGATATGCCCCTGTTGAAGCGTCTTTCGTTGGTGAAGAGTCGATTTTTACTTACTAGCCATAGAAAATTTTTGCATTTGTTGGGTGCATAATTTTTCCAAATGGCCGGAGCGAAGTGGTCGATTGGCTTGTCGCTCCAAATAGCCTTGTAAGCCGAGTTGCAAGCCAGCGGCTTGCCGTCGATACGTCCAATTCGTTTGTCAAGTACCTGCACATTCAAGGAGACAGTTGCCAGCATAGCGCGTAGGTTTTCTAGTTCCAACTCAGCGACATGAGAAAGGCGCGGTGCCAAATCCAGATTAAAAGTAGGAATGCTTAGTACCCGGGCCACAGTGGCCGAGGGTCGGAGCGTATGGGAGAAGAGAGCAGGGAAAATTGTTGCGAGATTTTGGGTGGAGTTTTGAACCCAAAGGTCCAGCCAAAAGGCGGTGGTCATACCATTGCCAACCTGCACCTTCGTTACGGAACGAAAAAATTTTAGCCCCTTGGCCATATCATGCCAAACGCTAGATTCAAAAGGGTGAGGAGTATCAAGGTCCCGGCTATCTGACCATCCATACTTGACAGCAAGGTGGGAGGAAGCCCCAGAAGCAAAAGTTGAGTGAATCTTATTTAGGTGTGAAAGCAGTAGGCAAGAGTTTAAGTGGTGTAGAGAAGAAAAACCTAGACCCCCTCGAGAGAACGGCGCACATACAAATTCCCAAGCCACTTTACACTGTCCGCCCGAAACTTTATCCTGACCCGCCCAGAAGAAGGCCCGACAACGTTTATCGATTTCCTGGACAATACCCATAGGAAGCCGGAGAGCGGTCATGGCATAGATTGGTAAGGCTCGAAGCACTGTCCTAACCAGAACAGCACGGCCTGCTAGGGTGAGGAGAACACCTCGCCAACCCGCGAGACGACGATCAATCTTGTCAATAATGAAGAAGAAATCTTTTATGTTTAATTTGTTGGTGGAGAGGGGAAGGCCAAGGTAGGATTGAGGGAACGATGCAACCGCGCAGCCAAAACTAGTTGCAAGTTGGGATGCGAGATCCAGATCAACATGGATGGGAGCAAACGTGCTTTTGTGAAAATTAATCACCGCACAGTGGCGTTTGAGAATTCAAGAAGGATAGTTTTAGAGTTTGAAGTTGGTCATGGTCAGCTTGCGAAATAATAAGGGTGTCGACAAGATATCGTAGAACCGGGCAAGGAATGCTCGGATCGATCGGGTGAGCTAGAAGGCCATTAGCGGATGCCTGAAGGATCAAACGTTGCAACACATCGGCGACAATAATGAAGAGATAAGGAGAGAGCGAGTCGCCTTGGCGAAGCCCCTGTCTGCAATTGATCCATGGGCCAGGTTTACCATTAAGGAGCACAGCCGACTGGCTAGTCTGATTAAGATTATGAATCCAATCGCACCACACCGGCGGGAAGCCCTTCGCTTTCATAATGGCAGACAAGGCCGCCCAAGACACGGAGTCAAAAGCCTTGCGGAAGTCTAGTTTTAGAACGATAGCTGATTTTTTTCGTTTGAAGCAAGTTTGAACAATATCAGCAGCATACAGAAAATTATCAGCGATACCTCTCCCTTTAATAAAACCGGATTGGTCCTGGTGAATGATTGAGGAGATAAAAGGTTGAGCTCTAGTGGCTAGACACTTTGAGCTGATCTTGATGACACAATTTTGCAGGGAAACCGGCCTAAAGTTGTCTGGGGTCGTAGCTCCAACTTTTTTTGGAAGAAGCACAATGAAGGCTTTGTTGATCCTGGCTAACTCCGCGCAGCCCTTATGAAAATCGTTCATGAGGTCGAGCAAGTCAAGCTTGATAAGATCCCAATTAACTTTAAAAAAGGCTGGCCCGAAGCCGTCCGGCCCGGGGCTCGCATTTACGTTCATGCTCAGAATAGCTAATCTAATTTCGTCCAGAGAGAAAGGCCTAGTAAGCGACAGAGCTTGAGAAGTGGTTAGTTTAGAGCCAAGCAAGAGGTTATCGAGATCAAAATTAATTACAGATGGAGCTTGAGTTCCTAGTAGACAGCTGAAGTAGTCGTGCAGCACGGCAGCTTTTCCATTATGGGAGGTCACGTCCGTCCCATTGACATGCAGACTGGGAATTTTATTTTTGCGAAAACGTACAGAAGCACACACATGCATATAAGCTGAATTTTCGTCTCCAAGAGTGCACTCTCTAATTTTTGCTCGCTGGCGCCAGTACGCAGCCAGAAGTTTGTTAAGACGATGTAAGGCGACTTTTACTGCAATACGCAGTTTAAGTTCTAGGGAGGAAAGAGGGCGAGCCTCCTCAAGTTTGTCAAGGACGGAAATCATCGTAGTGCAGTTTGTAGCATGCTGCCTAGGCGCCTTAGTGTTGACTACCCACTTTTTTGCCATATTCCGAGTACGTTTTAGTTTCAGGCAGATACGGCCTGCAGATCCCAACGATCTATGATTTGGTCCAACACTTGTCCAATTTGAAGCGATTTGCTGAACAAAAGAGGGGTTTGAAAGAAGGTGGTTGTTTAGACGGAAAATTGAAGGCTTGGGGATATCGGTGGTAGCCGTCAAGAGGATGGGAACATGGTCGGAGGTAGTGCGTGTAAGGGATGAGAGAGTTGAGTCTGGGAACAGATTGGTCCACAATAAGTTTACAAAAGTTCTGTCTAAGCGAACAAGGATCGGGTTGTCCTGTTGATTGGACCAAGTGTAAAGTCTATCCAAGAGAGGAACTTCCTGAAGGTGTAAGGAGTTGATTGCAGAAGCGAAAATGCTGGCTTCATTAGCGTTGAAATTAGCTGAAGATTTGTCGGACGGTCTTAAGACAAGGTTAAAGTCCCCCATAATCGTCCAAGGACAATTAATCATTTGAGACAAGTGGAATGAGAGAGTCTAGAAAGTCTGATTTAGAAGCATGGTCACAAGGCCTGTATACATTTGTTACCACAAAGGAAGTGTCATTCGCACGAAAGGAAAACCAACAAGAGATAGCGTAACGATCAATCTGAACTTTAGTGCACTCAAGATTTGCATCATCCCACGCAGTTAGGACCCCACCAGAGGCGCCAATAGAAGGCAGAAAATGGTAAGTTCAAGACCGAGAGGAAGGAAAGAGATTGCTTTGAAAGATGAGATTTCAAGTTTTGTTTCCTGTAAACAAATAATCGAAGCCGAAGCTGATTGAAGGCCTTTTTTAATGTCAGTGCACTTGTTAGGCCTCCCTAAGCCTCGGACATTCCATGAAGTAATTCTGATTGAACTATTCATGGGGATCAAGAGAGAACAACATAAGGTAATTCGAAAGGTAGCAGGGATCATCCAATGTCACGGTTACACTGAGAAACAGGGACGAAGGGAAATACGGACCAGAGGCGTACAAGGCACCCACACAAAAAGTAGCAACACCAAAGAGCGACAAAGATGGTCTAAGCAGCATAAAATAAAAAAGAGGGTGGAGGTAAAGTAGCTGAAACTAAAACTAAAATTGGAAGGGGAGTCGCTGCTGCGAGGAGAAGATTGCCAGAAGTAGTAGCACCGCGGCTGGCCGCGAGGAGAGAGGCCGTCACACATCGTCAAACTCCGGGGCCACCTTGTTTAGGTCGATCTCGGGGATGCCGCAAGCGTCCGCAAACTGCAGCACATCCTTGCGCGGAAGAGGAGGGGTTCCTTCCGCGGCCAGCTCCAGCAGCTCAGTTGCCGGCAGCAGGCCCTTGGAAGGAGCTGAAGGGCGGTCAGCGAACTTCTGTTTCTTGCGCAGGGTAGCTTTCTCCAGCATGGTGAGACGGGTTGGCTGTTCAGCAGCCTTGAGACGAGCACTCCGGCGGGTGTAGACGATGGTTGTTATGCCAGGAGGAGGCAGCTCGGAGGTGATCGCAGTAGGCGGCTGCGCGACGACCGCAGGCTCCGGCGGCGCCTGAATCAGCAGGGCAGGAGCAGGGGCGTCGACAGGGAGCAGGGGGGCGCTGGAGTCGAATAGCTCGATGGCCTCCATGACCTTGTCCTCTCCGGAGATGACATGGCGAAGCCGCGCCACGCCACGGAGCGTAACACGCCGGCATCTCGCTATCGGCTTGCGCGCCGCCCACCGTGCCCACCTGCTGAGATAGCCAATCGAGCATGCAGCAAGATTGGCCACCACAAGGCGAGGTGAGCCAGCGGGACGCATAGGGATGCGATAGAAGCCCCTCTCGCCGTTTTGGCCGGTGACGCGTACGTCGAAGAAGCCAGCGAACAGCTTGACGTCGACGGACTTGGGGCAGGCGTCGAGCGGCATCGCGACGACCAGGGGCTTGTGATTGGCCATCATGGTCGCCCCACCCGGAAGCTGCACGACGCGGTCCGGATGGAGGATATCCGTGGGCGGCGGCGGTGGAGGCGCCAAGTCCGCATCCATCCCGGCCGGGAAATCACCCCCTCCACCGCCATAGTGGTCGTCGTCCCCTCCGCCACCGTTGGAGTTGTCGTCGTCGTCGGTGGCGACAGGGAAAGACGGGTCTGGTGGCAGCTCCTCGGAGCGCACGACCAACACCGAGGCGATAGCACCAAGGCCCGAGAAGCCGTGAACAGGGATAGAGTGAGGGACATCAGTGAGGGTGCGGCTTTTGACAGAGATCAAAACGGCCGAGTAGTCAACCCCCGTAAGGCACACCGGATCAATCTGGATAGGGCAAGCGAAAGGGACGACAGAGTTGGTTATAGTATCAGGGAACCAATATTCCATGGGGAAATCCTCTAAGTTCAAGGCAGAGACAGTGCCGAGGCGAAAAAGGAAGCGATTGTCCGTTTCATCATGGCGAACCAGGTGGACAGAGTTGATTGGGCAGTGGAAGGGGGCAGAGAGGACAGAGAGTTCCCTTTCATAAGACGAGCCAAAGATGACTAGGCCCGCACCTTGGGATGAAGCCCTAATAGCCACTTGAGGGTCTCCACCCCCAGTTTGCAAGGCCCTGCGGATCATGGCTTGTGGGGAAGGGTGTGGTGGGTTGACATAGGCTAGGGCAAGGTTTTGGAAGTGTTCAAGAGGGACATAAGGCATGAAAACATTGGAGTAATCGCGACGATGCCTTGGCGGTGAAGGAGGAAACATAGAAGGGATTGAATCCGAATCAGTGGATTCTTCCCCTGATTCAAACTCAACCTCCTCAGGATCCTCCTCCTCATCTTCATCAACTTCACCAAGGCCCACTTGCTCCGGAAGGCAAAAACACGGGAGGGTGGAGTTTTGGGTGGGGGACGTGTTTTCTTCGTCCTCAGAGGAGATCACGATGGGAACGGGGATGAAATCCGCCATTGGTAAAGGTTGAGGTGCAGGCGCAAGGGTGGGAGAGGAGGACGAGGTGCTCAAGGAAGAGGGAGAGCGAGAGCTGTGGGGGTGGGATGAGGAGATGCTCGGGTTGGGGTGGGGGATTAAAATAGCGAGGCAATGGCGTTGGGTATGGCCCGAGTGCCAGCAGCGGCGGCAGCGGATAGGATCTCTGCAGTCCTTGACCTGATGATCCAGAGCTAGACATCGATGGCAGCGTTTCATGAAGTTAGGGTTTTTTGGAGGAGAGATAGAGCGTGATGGCGGTCGAGGAGGAGCCTGCATGCTATAAGGAGGGGAGGCGAGGGCGCGAGCGTACGAAACCTGTGGTGGGCCAGTGGGCTGGGAGGGCAGAGCGCTCGGTGGGCGAGGAGACGGCCGGCAGAGCGATGAAAAGTTTTCGATTTCGACGTAGTCACATCCCGTGAGCAGTCGATTGCATGGCGTACTCGCGCAGAGGAGGGGGGGCAGCGAGGAGGCTGAGGTTGACCCTTGCAAAGGGCCCGCGGGCTTTGGCAGGATTCCAGGGGCTAATAGATCTAATATGGGATACCTCCTGCGCTGGATGGGCTTGGGCACGTGGCCGCAGATGGTTGGGTGCATGCTGGGAGCCATGCAGGCTAGCACGTCGGGGGTGATGGCATCGAAGGTAAGCCAAGGCAGCGGGCCTGCCGGCCTTGGCAGAACTCCAGCAGCTAGCACGTCCAGAACTTGAGCACGCGGGGCAGGCTTTACTGCGCGAATCAGGCACGCCGCGTCGGGTCGCACAGCGGTTAATTGACGAGGGACGAGAGAGCCGTCACGAGGGGGCCTAGTACGAGCTGAAGCAAGGTCAGAATGACATGGGGGGCGCTCCGAGCCGAGCGGAAAGGAGGCCGATGAGCACGGCCGGCATGCCGGGCCAAGGGGGCTGTCACCATTGTCAGGTGCCGCAGCGCGCGTGGAGGAGGTTGCAGATATCGGAGAGTCGGCATTGGTTGCAGCAGATGCAGCATCAGCATCAGCAAGCTGATGTGGGGAGGTAGAGCCCACAGCAAGGGGACAAGGAGCAATGAAGAAACGCTTTGGTACAGCCGAGTCAGCAGGAGGTACCGCGTGGAAGGTAACCACGATGCCGCTATAGTTAATCCCTTCCAGAGATAATACAAACTGAGCAATGCGCTTACTAGCAACTGAAACCGAGAATAAGCATGGGCTAGACTGACGAACACAAGGAGTTTCGAAAGCAGAGCCTAACCAAGACTTAAGCAACAAAGCAATGGCGTCCACGTGCGGCGCCGGAGAAGGCAGCAACACTTGAACCCAAATCGATTCCGGAGTCGCCGAAGATGGCGCCGGAGCGATGGGGAAACATACCGGCGAGGAGAAGTTCGTCAGCGCGTAGTGAAGGAGAGCATCGCCTGGCGTCCGCAAGAACTGGGAGAACGGCCCAACTTGACAGCGACGAAGCATATCCGGCGTGGATGCGGAAAGGAACCCCGGCCTGAACGGAGTTGCCAACCGCAAGTCGTCGCCCGCCGCCATCGAGACCGAGGGCGGCAGCCGCTCCAGGCCGTCCACCCGCGGCGCGCCCATTGTGGCCACCGCAAGCCCAACGCCGACGTGGTCGGGTGGTGCCGAAACCGACAAGGAAGCCCGCGAGCCACCGCCCAAGATGGCGGAGGGAGGCGAAGCGGTGTTCGTCGCCGCCGAAGCAGATGGCGGCGAAGAGAG
Source organism: Aegilops speltoides (assembly GCA_021437245.1). Lineage (NCBI taxonomy): Eukaryota > Viridiplantae > Streptophyta > Magnoliopsida > Poales > Poaceae > Aegilops > Aegilops speltoides. The sequence goes on from CM038142.1 coordinate 48,433,597, forward strand.
AGCCCGCATGCTAGCGGACGGGAAGGTGGCCGCCGCGGCCGGAGTGGCCGGCGGCGCGGAGCTTGCGCTGACGCCTACCAGTCGCCTACCAGTCGCCTACCAGTCGCCTACCAGCCGCGATGGCCACTCTGGAGCCCAGCTTCATGAAACTTCATCTTTGCCCTCCGACTAATAATCTAAACTACAAATCCTGAAAAAAATAGATAAAGGAAAAAGCAGGCAAAGATACAGTAGAAATTAAGATTCAGGGAACATGAAACAACACAGTAGAAATTAAGATTCAGGGAGAAAACCCTGACTGATTAGATTCATTTGTATGTTTATGGGATGATGCTGTACAACAGACACAACGTCGATTGGCTGTGAGCACTACCACAAAACCCTCCTTGTCAGCAGCTACGACAGGTTTATCCCAGTATCAAAACTGAGGGGAAAAAAGAGAGGCAAAATCCTCAACCTCCGCAGGGTTCAAAATTTGATTCTGAATCTACATTGTTCAATGCCGGAGATGAAGACAACGAGGCTGCTCACGTATGCTGCAGCAACGGCAGCAGAATGTAGTCCAGGTCGTGCGTCCTGTATCGGCCCAGTCTCCCTGACTGATAGGCCTGGACCGCCTAGACATACACGCCTGCCGCTCACATTCAGAAACTTGCACAGACAGCCGACAATTACTGAATAATAAAGCAACAACACCAGATTTTCCAGCTCGATGTTGCTTCTCCCGCACTATCCCAACTTTGCAATGGTAAACGTGAGCAAGAGAAACCTAGGAAGCTCCTCCACAGACCACAGCAACCTGTGATTGATCTGGGACATGTGACCCCCAATAAAGCAAATGGGGTCAAAAGACTGAAAATAGGAGGGATTTAGAATTACAAATGACTGCACCAATTGCCGCCAACTATTACTCTTCCGTAGTCAAGTGGCTCAGCCCGATGCTTGATTTTGCTGGCTGGAGGCTTCATCAGATTGGCTTGAAGAAGGTTCAGCTAGTTGACTAACCTGGGCACGCAAAGCCTTGGCCCCATTATGTTCACTGCCAACATCAAACAGTTTCTTAGTATCCGAGAAGGACATGGAAACTCAGATGAATGGCTCAAGGGTTGTGTGCACCGGGAATTCGTACTAGCTATGTCACTTGTTCCCAGGGACTCGCAGTCCAAGACCATCTTGTCCTTGCTAAGTTTTAACCTAGAGCACTGCATGTAGAGCTCGATAAATTAACATGCCGCATCTGATGTGCTAGAACTGCATACCAGCTCTTCTTTTATTCTAGGACTACTTGATGGACCCTCTATGTTCAGATCAACACATTTATTCTGCACTTCAGATATCCCCCGGGGCACTGGTTTGTCAAGGTCCTCGCAGCCATCAAGGCTGCAAACGATGTTGACACCAGTAACTGATCCAGATAATTCTCTGCTTTTACTGAAGACCATCTTCTTCTGATGCATACAAATAGATTGCCACATTAATTGTACTAGTGAGCATTCCATTTTTTTTCACAGGTATCCAGCTATATATATTCCTTCTGCCCACTCTTGCAGTTGTGAAGATTCATCCAAATCTGTCTGTGAGCTGCTTGTGCAGTTGTAGGTAATAACTTGTCATGTGACAGTTATGTCTTGCGCCACTGATCTCTCATCTCTGGCCTTGTCCATGGGGCAGCCAGTCCACCGGAGCGACATTTACAGCCTCTGCAAAGTTGAAGCCATATATTTGCATAATGCAGGAGGAGAATGATTCCTCATGTTAACGATTATGCTGCATGTTCGCAGAGATTAGCAATAAGACAGCTCTACCAAAATAGTTTATCCGACTAATAATCTAAAAATCACTAAAAATATGATAAAAAAGCAGGCAAAGATACATGAGCGTTGCAAAATTAACAAAAAAATATTAACATGAAACAACACAGTAGAAAATTAAGATTCATGGGGAAAACCCTGACTGATTTGATTCATTTGTATGTTTATGGGATGATACTGTACAACAGATACAACATTGATTGGCTGTCAACACTACCACAAAACTCTCCTTGTCAGCACTCAGCAGGCACTGCAGGTCTATTCCAGTATCAAAACTGAGAAGTAAAAAGAAGAGGCAAAATCCTCAACCTCCACAGGGGAACAAAATCTGATTTTGAATTCTACATTGTTTCAGTGCCGGAGACAAAGACAAGCACAGATTGAGAAATCTTCAAACATCTGGCATCATCTGGTCCCAGGATCTCAACAGTTTTGCAAGCTCCGCGACATGACAGGCCAGAAGGCTTGCACCTTTGTCACCTAAGTGATGCTTAGCTCCTCTTGCCTTTTGACTCAATCCCAACTGTCTGTCCTGGGTTCCTCGAGAAAGCGCCATATGATCATGATGTGGCCTGCAGGTGGTGGTGTCTGGAGAGCAGCACTCTTTCCACTCAGAAATATGCTAGGCCATCGTGTATAGAAACTCATCGACTGACGCTAGGGTTCCGCGTGATTCATTTTATTTCTCGCAGCCCATCAGCAGCAGAGGGAAGTACACAACCACGCTTCATTTGCTCACTAGGTAGCTGAAGGATCTGTATCACAACCACCATCAGCGCCGTGCACTCAACAAGTTCCTCTTGAATCAGCTCCAGTTGGACAGCTCTCCAACGTCTTCTTCACATGAAAAACAAATGGCCCCATCTTCGAAAAACATGTTGCATACCGCACATCTAATGTGATGCAATAGGTGACTGCTATGACAAAATGATCACAGGAATGATGGACCTTCAACCGGCAAATCTAGTTTCCAATCCTCTTCCCAGGCCCTTCCTCTAGTACTGCCACCATGCTATATGTACACCGGTAAGCAACTCTACTGAATGCCCTAAAGGTACCAACTTGACATTGGAGGATATAAGACTATTTTCTCAAGACACTTCATTGTCACACTCTTCACTCTTTGAAGTATTCACTATTCAGACCCAGGAGCCCTTAGAGATATAGATGAAATCATTGCAACTGCCTACAGAACTGAATATAGCCTGTTCATGTGCAGAGAAGTTTGTATCATGGAAAGTCAGAAACAAGCTCTTGTTCCTGCCCTGCAATCATAGTTTACATTCAGAACAAAAAGATATGGAAGAATAAACAGTCAAATGGACTAAGAACATGGAAATGCAAGGTGTCAGTCAGTTCATTTGGTACAGGCGGCAAAAATAGGGACAAATTGACAGCAGTTACATGCAATGCAGAAGTACTGTCTACGCAGTTCGCATCGTGATATGTGAAGTGCAGCTTCAAGTAGCTAACTACAATGATCATGAAACACTGGAGTGTGGATTCAAACTATAGCATAGGAGTTATATATAGCACATATGTGATGCACCTGATCTATGTTTAAACCTTCAGGCTTATATTCTTCTAAACCTAGCTGCTAAGAACATATGTGATGCACCTGATATTGCAACTTCCACAACAGAAAATCTAGGTATTAATAGAAGTGATTTGTTTTGTTATATAGTGATGAGGTATTTAGATCAAAGTTACAACTTGATGGTTTTATGATGGAAATGTTCTCTTTCACTGTATACAATTGAAGTTGAATGAAAAGCAGTGCCAGAAGTCATATGCACCTCAGATTATATTGTATACTGAAGGCAGCAGCTTTGCAGACTTTCTCATAAAAAAGTTGAGAGCTCAGGACCAACATTAAACTTGTTGTAGATGCATTGGAGACCACACCTGTGATTTTTAGAGATGTGTTATACAGTGCATTGGACAAATATGCATGTACGAGAGATTCGAAAAAATTAGGCATGAACCAACTTAAATCAAACAAGATTTTATAAAGTCATCACTACCTTACATTGCTTTTGGTAATGTTTATCAGGTGTATGTCTTCAGCTAGAATCTGAAAAGATTCTTAGCTATTATAACAAGGATTATATTGGCTCTCCAGCTCTAAAAAAATTAAAGACAGTCCACTTGTTCAACAGGATTGCCTTCGGTTCACAATTACTCCCTCCATTCTAAATTAAGTGTTGTGATTATAGTTTAAATTTGTACTAAAACCACAACACTTATTTTGAAACGGAGGGAGTAAATGTCTGTTGTTTACATCTCAAAGGCTAGCACAATGCCCATAAATCAGAAGGTCAAAAGGAGGATTACCTTGTCCATTGCTACTTTTACGTGTCTGCCATGGTCTGGACGTCTGGTCCAGCTATGCATAAAGGGAGGAGGGCATCCATGTTGTGTGTAACTGCAAAGTGACGAGCTTAGAATCAACTATCGAAGCTCTGGAGGTAGGTGCACAGAGGTGGCAGAGGCAGGACACCTTCTAGTGGCTAAACCTCTCCAAGAACTTGGCTGCTACTTGTTCTTCAATTTAAGCACACTTATCAACCTTTCAGAAACTTCTCTGTCAAGAATGATTCCATTTTCCATCATATATTCCCATACCTCATAAGATAGTGTAGATCTCCCCTCGTCCAGGAGGCCGTTGATCAAATACTTGAATGTCAAGCTATCTGGTTCTACTCCCTGTGTCCTCATATCCTTGAAGAGATCAAAGGCTTCCATTGCTCTTGAGTTTTTTCCAAGCCAGTATATGAGTGTATTATAAGTAACAGTGTCAGGTAAGATTTCCTTCTGAATCATATGCGAGAATATTTTCTGAGCACGTTTGAGATCACCAACCTTGCACAGGTGATGAAGCATTATATTGTACAGATTAACATTAGGGTCAATCTGAGCCTTCAGCATCTGCTCAAAAAGTTCTTCAGCTATATTATAGTATCCTACACTAGAAAGACCATTGATCAGAGTCCCATATGTCACAGCATCAGCTTGCATTCCCTTGTAATCCATTTCCTTGAATAGCTCCAGTGCAGATTTTACCTTTTTGGCCTTGCAAAATGCATCAATCAATATGTTACAGGATACAATATCACAGAACCCACCAACTTCCATATGATCAGAAACAAAAGCAAATGCCTTGTCCAGTTGATGAGTTTTGCAGAGCCCTTTCAACAACTGATTATAGCTGTATCGGTCAGGATTTACACCGCTTGTTTCCATCTTTGTTATCAATTTTTCAGCTTTCTCTATCATACCTATAGTGCAGTAATGGTTCAAGAGGATATTATATGTAACAACATCTGGCTCACATCCGTTTGTCCGCATGAATGATATGATGGTGTAGGCTTTATCAATGCTCCCAGCTCTCCAGAAGCCACTTATTAGGGCGTTGTATATTGAGACATTCAGTTCTATATTCAGACTTAACATCCTTGATGCCAGTTCAAAAGCCTCTTCAACCTTGCTATTCTTGCACAGCCCAAAGATCAGTGCACCACAGGCAACAACATCTGGTTTAAGGCCCATCTTCACCATTTCTTCCCAAAGTCCAACTGCTTCTGAGAACCTCTTATTGTTACATAAGCAGCCAACAACTGTTGTATAAGTCACAACATCTGGGCTGGTTCCTTTCCCCCGCATCTTCTCTACCATCTCCAGAGCATCATGTAACCTGTTCTGTTTACACAAATAATCGATGTATATATTACAGGCCCAAATATCTGGAGAACAACCAAATCTATCCATGTCAACCAGAAGCTCCTCTACAAGCTCAATCCTATTTGATTGACACAATGCAGAGATCCACCTTGAGTAAGTGAATGGAGTCAGACAAAAACCTTTCGAGAGCGCCATGCCATAATACTTCTCCACCAAATCAAAGCAACAGTTCTTAATTAGAACACCTATGTACCTATTGTAATCGATACCAAACTCACGGCAACCAGACATGACCATCTCATCAAATGTCTCTATGACCGAATCAAACTTGCCAGCTCGGACATAACCAGACAAAAGGATCCGATATAGCGATCGATGCAGTGCCACCCCCTGGCTCCTCACTGTCCCCAGGAACTCCGACAACAGAGCAAAATTTCCATCCACAAACAGCAAGCTCACAATGTACGCTATTGCAAACTGGCTATGATCGAATCCCGGACGGGACTCTGCCCACCAGTAAAACCGCACCGCTGTCTCAGAGTCCGACAAGCCCCGGACCACCAAGTTGACAACAAAAGGATCCAGCTCGACGTCGAGCCTCTCCAGCTCCACTGACTCTGAACACGTACCAGATTCAAGTGCCCGCAAGATGACACGGCTGATGTCCATCCGGACTGGGCGGAAAAGATCTGACAGCCGGCAGAGAGAACTCGCAGTGGCATCGTTGCTGCCGCCACTGAATCGTGCCCGCCTCGATGAGAGTATCCAGGAAACGGTGTGAAGAATGCAGAGCCTGCTGATATTAGACAACCCAGATGGTCGTCTGGCCAAGAACATAACAGAACTCCCTCAGGGAACTTACGTCGAACACCTTGTGCGCCACTGGCTGGCGGCGACGCAGAAGAAAGAACGCCGGATGCGGCGCCACCGCGGTGTCCGGGCTGGATTTGCCGCGAATCCGCGCGCCGAGAAGGAGCGCGGGGTACCGAGCCAAGGTGGATGTGCCGCCGTGGGCGCCGGCTCGGCGCCGGCAGCCTCGAGCTGGATTAGATGCCCGGCCTCTGCTTGGTACGGAGGGATGCGGAGGGGGATGCGGAGGGAGATGCTGTGGGAGGGGGGCAGGCGGCGGAGAGCAGGGGACAGTAGTAAATGGTGAGCGGTGGGTGTCCGCCGGCAAGACGGCGCGCGGCGAGGCAGTGCCTCAGTCAAGTCTGGGAGAGGAGAGGAGAGAGACGGCGTGCGTGCGCGATCGAGTTTGAGGTGGAATGGAGGCGGCCCCGGCCTGTCCGTTTGTTGGAGCGCGGCCCAGTCTGTGTGCTGACCCTCTACGGCCCGTCTGTTCATTTTGCGGATCTGCAACACGGCGAAGGGCTGGATGCCTGGATGGGACCTGTATTCCTGATTCTCAAAAAAAAAAAAGGACCTGTATTCCTTTGAGCATTTTTATGGTCAATAAAGTGTTCGCAAATCTAAAAAAGAGCAACTAGTCTTATGTATTTAACTTTTGAAAGTCGTAAGGTGAACATAGAATCGCATAAGTTAGCCAAGTTTCCACTCTTGTTAGGACTGGGACGCCATGTGCGGTTTGGTCAATTCCATGGTCGAATGTGTATCCCACAACTTGTGGTTTTTTATGAATAAAGCATGGTTATCACCCCTAAAAAAGCAACTAGTTAACTGGAGTAGTTAAGGGTTATCCTTGTGGGAGCCCCGCAAGGGTATTTTGGTGGGCCAAAAACGCGTAAAGAAATGTGTTCAGCCGTTGTCACGTGTAACACTTGTGCTGAGCGTTGTCTTTAGCATTTTTTGGTTTTTGAAGGTCTTTTTTTTGGCTTTCTGGTTTCTATCTGGGTTTTTCATATTTTGGAGAGAAAAATATTTGCATGAAAAAGGTATTTTCACAAGAAGCACATATTTACTTCTCATGAAGGAACATATTTGATTTCTAAGAAGCACAGTTGTGTCTCTTGGAAAGCCAAAAAATGTGCTTTTTTTTCTTCCAAGGGAAGTATAGATCTGCTTCTCATAGAAGCCCGGGTTGAATAAACGAATCTATGAAAATAAAAAAACTTTCAAGTTGTGACAAGTGGCGCACATGTAGTGCACCATTTGTTAATGTCCGTGAAAGTGGGAGAGAGCTTTACAATGGGTACCCCTTAACAATCTCAGGATAGAAACCTAACATGTACTCTCTCGGCATGTCCTCTTAATAGGCCGCTCCATTGTGGTTCTTTTCCCACAATTTTTATTCTTTGTTATTTACTTTTATCTTTACTTTTTTCTATTTATTGATATTTTTATTTTTATTTTCTTATCTTTTTGATTTTTAGTTTTCATTTCTTTTTTATATTTTCTTCTATTTTTAATTTTAATTTTTCATTTCCTTTTTTATTTTCCATTTTTTTCTTTATTATTTATATTACATAATGTTAAATATGTAATAAAAAATCTTGATATACACCAAAAATATACAATGCATATGAAAAAAGTAGTCATCAAACATAAAGTTTTATATATGATAATAATCATGTTTTTGAAAAATGTTAGACAAGTATAAAAAATGTTCTTGATGTATACGTAAAATTTACAAATGTGTATGAAAAATAGATATGTGTTAAAGAAAAAAGCGGTGAAAACCGAAGAAATGGAAGAAAGAAACACCTCGAGAACAAAGAAAAATGGAAAAACCGAAGAAAATCGTGAAAACCCATGAGGAAATGGAGAAAAACAAAAAAACCAAAACCAAACAAAAATTACTAAAACTGATGAAAACTAAGAAAGAAACAAAAAACAAAGAAAAAATAAATAGAAAGGAAAAAATGAAGAAAACAAGAAGTCTATGAAATTGAGAAAAACAAAAAGAGATTGAAAAATTGAAGTTATAACAAAGAAAAAATAACCGAAGAAAACGGTTGGAAAATAAAAAGAACCGAAGAAAAAAATGAAAAAAAAAAACTTAGCTTGCCGGTGGCAATGCCGAGTAGGAGAGGGAACGATCGAGCGGCCCCACACGAATCCTGGCTGTTCGCTGGTTGAGTTTCAAGCACTAGTTGGAGTTGGCGACCATGCATAGCGCGTGTGGCGTTGTTCTAGGGCGGTGGAGGGTGATCACAATGAAATAAGCAAAGTAGAAAGGTGCGCTGGCAGGAGCAGCAAGCTTTTTTTTTAGGTGTAGCAGCAAGCTTTCGTTCGGCCGCGTTGCAGAAGAGCGGAGTCCACGAAAGGGCAAACCCATGGTGGGCCGAGCCCTGCTCCAGCTCGGTCTTGGATTCTCACCTCCGCTCTCGGAGGGCCGCCCATATGTCTCAATAATAGCGAGATGTAGGGAATCCTCGCGTGAAGGCTAGTGCCAGATGGGCCGGCTCAGCTCATAGGAACCACACCCTCGTTTTTTTACCTTTTTTTCTTTTCATGTCTTTTGATTTTATATTTTTCTTTTTTTTTGCTTTTGTTTATACTTCCAAATATTCTAATTATATATACTTAAAAAACACTCTGCATAAAATATTGTGAAAAATCTTAATCTAGCATTTCAAAAATGTTAAATGTGTAAAGAAAAAATGTTTATCGTACATACGAAAAAATGTGTGAAACAAATGATCATATATTTACTGGAAATTTACAATGTGTATGGAAAATGTAGTCATCGAATAGAAAAAACTTTAAAAAAGTCTTAATTATCAATTTTAAAAATGTTAAAGGTGTACAAGAAAATGTGCCTGTCGTATAAAAAATGTAAAATGTGCATTAAAAATATTCAACAAAAAACATTTTTTAGTGTTGACCATGTATACAAAACAATGCTAATCATATACTTCAAAAATGTTAAACATGTATTAAAAATATTTACTGATATATACAGAATGTGTAATGTTTATGAAAAAAGTAGTCATAAAACAGAATTTTTTTACAAATGTTAATTATTTATTTGAAAAATGTTAAACAAGTACAAAAATGGTATTTGAAGTATACGTAAAATATACAAGTGTGTATGAAAAATGCAGACATGTGTTGAAGAAAAAAGTTAAAAAAACGGTGAACACTGAATAAACGGAAGAAAGAAACAAAAGAAACACCTCGGAACAAAGAAAAACAAAGATGACCGTGAAAATCCATGAGGAAATGGAGAAAAACAAGAAAAATAAAGCAAAACCGGAGAAAAACTAAGAGAATTGATGAAAACTGAGAAAAAGGGGGAAAATGAAGAAAACAAAAAGTTTGTGAAAATGGAGAAAAAAATAACTGTTGAAAAACTGAAATTATGGCAAAGAAAAAGAAAACTGAAGAAAAGAGATGAAAAAAAGAGCCGAAGAAAAAAGAAAAGAAAAGAACCAGGAGAAAACCTACTTCGAGCATACAACAAGCAGCAAATGAACCTACACTAATGGGCCGGCCCATATGCATACACCTTCTGTGAGAGGAGCTCCCATGCTCGACACGAGAGAAGTTATGATTGATGCTTCCATATTTTATGCATTTTTGGAGCTCATTTGTTGCACATTATATTTGTATACCAAGTTATATCATGTCCCATTAAGCCAATTACACTTCAAGTATCCGTGGGCATGATTATACGATATGCATCACACAATCTTAGATTCATCTATTCAACCAACACAAAGTACTTCAAAGAGTGCCCCAAAGTTTTTAGCGGAGAGTCAAGACAAAAACGTGTGCCAACCCCTATGCATAGATTCCCAAGGTCACGGAACCCGCAAGTTGATCATCAAAACATACATCAAGTAGATCACGTGAATATCTCATTGTCACCACAGATAAGCACGGTAAGACATACATCAAGTGTTCTCAAATCCTTAAAGACTCAATCCGATAAGATAACTTCAAAGGGAAAACTCAATTCATCACAAGAGAGTAGAGGGGGAGAAACATCTTAAGATCCAACTATAATAGCAAACCTCGCGATACATCAAGATCGTATCACCTCAAGAACACGAGAGAGAGAGAGAGAGAGAGAGAGAGAGAGAGAGAGAGAGAGAGATCAAACACATAGCTATTGGTACATACCCTCAGCCCCGAGAGTGAACTACTCCCTCCTCGTCATGGAGAGCACCAGGATGATGAAGATGGCCACCGGTGATGGATTCCCCCTCCGGCAGGGTGCCGGAACGGGCTCCCGAGAGGTTTTTGGTGGCTACAGAGGCTTGCGACGGCGGAACTCCCGATCTATTGTTGTCCTCGATGTTTTTAGGGTACATGGGGAAATATAGGCGAAAGAAGTCGGTCGAGGGAGCCACGAGGGGCCCACGAGGGTGGAGGGCGCGTCCAGTGGGTGGGCGCGCTCCCCTACCTCGTGGCCTCCTTGAAGCTTCCCTGACTTCAGCTCCACGTCTCCTGGATCACGTTCGTTCCAAAAATCACGCCCCCGAAGGTTTCATTCCGTTTGGACTCCGTTTGATATTCCTTTTCTTCGAAACACAAAAATAGGCAAGAAAACAACAATATGGGCCGGGCCTCCGGTTAATAGGTTAGTCCCAAAAATAATATAAAAATGTATAATAAAGCCCGTAAACGTCCAAAACAGATAATATAATAGCATGAATGCTTCATAAATTATAGATACGTTGGAGACGTATCACTAAGCTAGAAGCACAAGGGTTGTTAGTCATTACAAGGCAATGCCATTGTGCAAAACAAGGGGACAGCAAGCTAACCGCGACATGGCCGGTTTAGTGCTTTGCCTCCAAAACGATAGAGCAAGTGTTTTATTCGGAAGAGGCGCCGCTAAGGTCTCTGAGCTTGGACACTTGGATCCATCGAGCTCTCCACTTCCTCAGGTTGTTGTACACCTGGGTGGCGGTCACCTCATGGCCACAAAACTCGAACACCTGCTTTACAACGGTGTTCAAGTGCACCTCCTTGCAGCCCTTGTCAGTCCTAACCCCACTAGTGATGAGCTTGCACATCTTGTTCAGCATGAATGTGGACATGAACGACTACCACTTCATGTTGTTACCCCTACCATCCTTCTTGGCCTTTAGTGTAGCGGTACCATAATTGACAGTTGGCTCAATGAGCATAACTGGCACAAAGCAAGAAGCACCAGGTGAAACCTCGAACACCTCTGAATCAGCAGGCATGTTCTGATCAAGGAGGGGATGCATGCGAGTCCTCAACATAGGAGGCCACAAACTGGCTGTCCGACAGGACAAGGGCCTGACAAAGATCTTGCGTCTACGTGGTCATGTCCTACAATCGTATCATGCATACACAGTAAGCATAACACACATAGTACCACAACATAGCAACCGGACGATCTTTGAAAGTAGGAGCATGATATGTCTCTAACGTATCTATAATTTTTATTGTTCCATGCTATTATATTATCTATTTTGGATGTCTTATATGCATTAATATGCTATTTTATATTATTTTTGGGACTAACCTATTAACCTAGAGCCCAGTGCCAGTTTCTGTTTCTTCCTTGTTTTTGAGCTTCGCAGAAAAGGAATACTAAATGGGGTCCAAACGGAATAAAACTTCACGATGATTTTTCTTGGACCAGAAGACACCCAGGAGACTTGGAGTGCAAGTCAGAAGATCCACGAGGCGGCGACAAGGGTGGAGGGCGCGCCCCCTACCTTGTGTGCCCCTCGGTGACCCCCTGACCTAGATCTTTCTCCTATATATTTGCAAATATTCCCAAACCACCAGAAGCATCCACGAAAACACTTTTCCATCGCCGCAACCTTTTGTTCCCGTGAGATCCCATCTTGGGGCCTTTTCTGGCATCCTGCCGGAGGGGGATTCGATCACGAAGGGCATCTACATCAACTCTATTGCCCTTCCGATGAAGCGTGGGTAGTCCACCATAGACCTACGGGTCCATAGCTAGTAGCTAGATGGCTTCTTCTCTCTCTTTGATTCTCCATACCATGTTCTCCTCAATGTTCTTGGAGATCTATCCGAATACTTTTTTGCGGTGTGTTTGTCGAGATCCGATGAATTGTGGATTTATGATCAGCTTATCTATGAATATTATTTGAATCTTCTCTGAATTCTTATATGCATGATTTGGTATCTTTGTATTTCTCTTCGAATTATCGGTTTGGTTTGGCCAACTAGATTGGTTTTTCTTGCAATGAGAGAGGTACTTAGCTTTGGGTTCAATCTTGCGGTGTCCTCACCCAGTGACAAAGTAGGGGTAGCGAGGCACGTATTGTATTGTTTCTATCAAGGATAAAAAGATGGGGTTTACATCATATTGCTTGAGTTTATTCCTCTACATCATGCCATCTTACTTAATGCGTTACTCTGTTCTTTATGAACTTAATACTCTAGATGCAGGCAGGAGTCAGTCGATGTGTGGAGTAATAGTACTAGATGCAGGCGGGAGTCGGTCTACTTGATACAGACGTGATGCCTATATTGCATAATCATTGCCTTGGATGTCGTCATAACTTTGCCTTTTCTATCAATTGCTCGACAGTAATTTGTTCACCCACCGTATTATTTGCCTTCATGAGAGAAGCCTCTAGTGAAACCTATGGCCCCCAGGTCTATTTTCCCTCATACTAGTTTCCTATCTACTATTTTCCATCATATTAGTTTCCGATATATTATTCTACAATCTTTTATTTTCAGATCTATAGACCAAAAAACCCAAAAATATTTTATCTTTTGTTTATCTATCTCTATCAGATCTCACTTTTGCAAGTGACCGTGAAGGGATTGACAACCCCTTTATCGTGCTGGGTGCAAGTTGTCTGATTGTTTGTGCATGTATTGGTGATTTGTGTGTTCTTCTCCTACTGGATTGATACCTTGGTTCTCAAACTGAGGGAAATACTTATCTCTAGTTTGCTGCATCACCCTTTCCTCTTCAAGGGAAATACCAACGCAAGCTCAGGAAGTAGCAAAGCATACATGCCAACTAGATATGAATCCATCACCAATAGCTACCACAACATCAGAACTAGCTATGAATCCATTGTGTTCATCACAAAATAGCTACTCTAGCATGCTACAAATCCTACACAACTAGCTATGAATCCATAGTTTTCATCATTATCATACTACTCAATCTACATAGATGCAACACAAATAGATACCACTAAATCAAAACCTAGCATTTGCTCAAAGATCAATGCACAAATCAACCCTACCACATGCTTGCACATCTAAGCCTATACCACATCCTCTCAGATCTAGCTTGAACAAACATAGAGAAAGAGGTCATTGGACTCATAGAGGCTATGGCTGTAACTCTCGAGGGGGGGGGGGGAGGGGAGGGGGGACGCGGGATGGGTCAGAGAAGTTGAGGACAGGAGTCGTTGCCGCCGTCCACCACCGGTTGGTGAAGGAGCTACGCTTACCTGGTCATCGGTGCTGTTGCGCGCTGGCGGGAAAGATCGAAAGGGGGGAGAAGGGTGGCAGGGCTTTAGGCGGTGAGAGGATGGGGGCTATATAGGGTGACCGAATCGGCCGGAGGTGAGCCGATATCCTCCCGCCGATTTTTGGAGACACACGCGAGCTTGCGCCATCTCCCTGGTCGCAGGAGCTGAGCACCGCGTTCCCCTCCCCTGCCTTTGGAGAAACTGCCGATCTAGGCGTAGGTCCCGGGCTTGGCTAGGAGTGCTATAAAGTTCGTGTCGTGCAGGACGAACAGTGTATACATGTCAACTAATCAACCCGATTCATTCCCGCGTGGGCCTGGTTGGGCCTTATGTGGGCAACCAAACGCACTCTTAGAGATTATATCGTCTGAAGTCTATAGTTCATAACACATGAGTTAATGTATGCAGGATTCCTTAAACCATGAGAGTATAGACTCACTCCATATCGGACGTTGCACTTTGGGGTTGTTCCAACGAGATCCGTAATAGGGTGATCATAATGACAACTTACGGGTTCATCAAAAATGTATGACGAGGGACTGGGTAGCTCGAGACTAGGATTTGCTCCTCCAACGATGGAGAGATATTCTTAGGGCCCTCTCAGTGCGAGGAATTCATCATCATGTGGCTAGAAAAAGCGTGAATTTATCATGGATATGCCAGAACACAAGAATGAAAAAAGAGAACAAAATCGATAACAAGGAAGACCGATATAGTGAGCATGTGTTGATTCACAGGGTACCGATATATCTCAACACAATTTTTTTAGCGCATCGCAAAGCAAAAGGAATAACATAAAATTACCAAAGTATTGCTCGAATATCTTTCGTGTGAGTATAGAGGTCAATACGGATGCCCACAACTCTTCTATTGATCGTTGAACAAAAGTGTTTTCATTCATGTCTATATTTCACCGAACCTGCAAGGTCACACACTTAAGGGATTACGATATGTTAAGTTCTATAGGAGTTAGGAATATGAGAAAATATTTTCAAAAAAGTTCCAGGAATAAAAGAAATAGTTTTGAGAAACATAAGCCTTTCAGAGTTATTGGGCGCATTTAAGAGTTACCGGAAGAGTTTCGGGCCATACCAGGTAATAGCGGGAATTGCCGGATGGGTGAAAAAACTTTCCGGGGACCTAATATAAATATGAGAGGGCTTCAATAATTACCGAAAGCCCCCTAGGATTTATTTAGGGGCTATAGGCTAAACAAAATTGCTAAAGGCCTCATAGGGGAGAGTTAATCGACCCTATGGTCCATATAAGGTGGACACGCCCCCTAGCTTGTAGGACAAGCTTTGGGGGATGGGGAATTGGAGTTGGAGAGGGACTCCTCTCCATAGGCCGGCACGCCAAGGGGGAGCCCTCCCTAAGTCGGCGCTCCCTCCCCTACACCTAGGTGCCTGGACACCTTGCCTCTCCGTCGTCGGATCGTACTTCGCTGCAGATTTGGAAACCAATATAAATGTAACAATTGCTAGTTAATTTGGCAGGTTTTAATTCCTGGACCGTCTCATGCATGCATGTCACGTGGTAGAAAGGCAGGGTATTAAGATGTCATAGAGAATAAAAGTTGACATTTGTACTTCCTTATATAGCATTTATTTCTCCCTTGTATAAGAGATCAAATTATGAGTGGTACGTATGACGCATAATTTCATTGGATATATACGAACCTTGCGAATGTACATAATTTTGTTAGTAGGTATTACATACCCATCTTAGATAGTTTGGAAACAAAATAAAATGTTATAATTTAAAAATAAATTGTTGGGTATATACGTACCCGCATATGTATATAATTGCGTTAGTAGGTATTAGATACACGTATTAGATAGTTAGGAAACAAAAACATGTACAAAATTTCGTTACTAGGTATTCGATACTCGTATTAAATAGTTTAATATTTTAGAAAATAATTTACTGAGTATATATACCCACGTATGTGCATAATTTCGTTAGCAGGTATCAGATACCCGTATTAGATAGTTAGGAAACAAAAACATGTACAAAATTTCGATACTAGGTATTAGAAACTCGTATTAAATAGTTAGAAAACAAAAATAGAATGTAATATTTCAGAAAATAATATACTAAGTATATATACCCAAGTACGTACATAATTTTGTTAGTAAGTATTAGATACCCATATTAGATAGTTAGGAAACAAAAATACGCATGTTAGATACACGTAGTAGTTCAGAAAAAATAATCAAACATTAATACAATTTATTGTATGGCAAGTCCTGCATGTCTAATAGTGAAAAACAGAAATAAGATGGAAGTATGGAATGTTTTGCATGACGAATAGTTAGGAAAAAAATCAAACAGTCATTATGGAGGGATACATACCTAAAACAATCAAGGTGCCCGGGCACCTAGGTGTCCCAGATAATTTACATGAGGAGCGCCCTCCTTGGAGCACACAAGTCCCTTGAATCCCCGTGCACCCCTCATTCTCTCTTGTTCTAGTGCTTGATCTAGACTTGACGTAGTTTTAGTTTTCTCTAGTCATCATAATAGAGAAGCCTTGTGAGGTCCTCTTCTCCCTCCTCTAGTTCTCAGATGACGCGAAGCTTTGGATGGCGAAGCGCCGCCAAATCATGAAGCCCTTACGTGGGCAATCGTCCGTGAACGATTCAAGGGACTTCATTAACGATCTACTCCAATTTTTCTTTCGCTGCAACTCTAAGTTGGCAATGATCCGATCTAACCCTGCATCTACATAGTGATCCCAAACCTTGATCCGTAGGACAATTTTTGTTTTGTTTTCTACCATGTTTCCCAACAACGCGGTGCGTGTGCGTTGGCGGCTGGTCTGGGCTGGCGGCTCAACTACAGTGTGTTGGCTACCTTGGGCGACGACCCGTCTTGGTCTGGTTATCGGAGAAGTGGGCAGTGATGGGTCTTGGCTTGTCTTAGAGTCTTGGTTAGGGAGGCGAGGCGGGGCACTGTCCCTCTATAGGAATAATGTCATCCCCATCCTATCCTCATTCCATTGGTGTGTTTATCGTCTGCGAAGGGCGTGTGGAGTTGTGTCTCCAGTAGTTCCTTGGGGATCTAGTCGTTTTGATTTTTGGTATGTACAATTGATTTACCTAAGCCTCATCTCCACTGATGATCATAACACTTTCATAACTAAAAAACAAGTAAGTTTCAAAGAGTTCACATACTTACAAATGCATTGGCACTTCAGGTGCACTCTTTCCTATGTACACAAATTAGTCTATTTTAATCAACCTAGTTTATATTAAGAGAAAGGCATGACATCAACATACGAAGAAAATACTCAAACAACTAGCCAAGCAATATGTCATAACAAGAAATTGTGTTGAGAACATCATATCTTACTCGCAAATATGTTTGAGTCCTTTTCGAAAAGAATATATGTTTGAGAGCATCATATAAAGGAAGGCACACGCCACTATCTACCGCGCTTGGTCAAAAGCAGACAAATGCTAACTTGTGAGAAATAATGCAAAATACATAAGAAAATAAAACTAGTATCAAGATCAGGATGACCTTCAGATTTGAGACCACGTCATCATGATCTATAATCCCGTACATCACCACAAGTGCAAATACATGAACAAACGAAAAATGGGCAGCCAAAGCAACTATGAAAGTGCAGTTCTAAATAATAGCATATCTATAGACTCCGGTACGTGGTGTTGGGTTCCGTCGACCCCCTCGAGAAGTCTCCCACCCCCGTGTCGCCCAGTTCGGGTGGCACGGGGGAACCCTAGCCGTAGCCAACGAGGCCCCTCCCCTGCCCCTACCCGCGCCGCCCCCGCCAGAGGGCCGGCCGGTGAAGCCGTGCTAGACCCCAGGAAGGTGGCAGCAGGGCGGATCTGATCCTCACGCCCCCAATCCCCCACCTCCAACCCGCATATCCCCCTCCCGGCGGCTGCCTGCTAGCCTGGTGACGCCGGCTCCGGTCCCTCGCCGGCCTGGCCCGCGCGGCTCCGGCCAGCCTCGCCCCTCCCCCTACGCCCGCCCTTGGCCACCGTGTCCCCGAGATCCCTTCTGGTGTCTTTTGGGTGCCCTCCACCAATTGCTGCCCAAACTTACCGGCCAGCGGCTGATCCGGCGCTCCTGGCCTTTCCATGGGTGCCCCTCCTTTGCAGCCTCCCTCTCCACGATGGCATGACCCAGCCCTGCTGGTGTTGTTGCCGGGCGTGAGGCCCGCGGCTGGAGGTGGATGCGTCTGCGGCCTGCCTTCCATGCAGGCGCCCCCTTCGTCTTCGACGGCCCTCCCTTCCCTTGAGTCACGGTGACATCTCTCATATGTGAAGGAAATATGCCCTAGAGGCAATAATAAAGTTATTATTTATTTCCTTATATCATGATAAATGTTTATTATTCATGCTAGAATTGTATTAACCGGAAACATAATACATATGTGAATACATAGACAAACAGAGTATCACTAGTATGCCTCTACTAGACTAGCTCATTAATCAAAGATGGTTATGTGTCCTAACCATAGACATGTGTTGTCATTTGATTAACGGGATCACATCATTAGGAGAATGATGTGATTGACATGACCCATTCCGTTAGCCTAGCACTTGATCGTTTAGTATGTTGCTATTGCTTTCTTCATGACTTATACATGTTCCTGTAACTATGAGATTATGCAACTCCGTTCTTCGGAGGAACACTTTGTGTGCTACCAAACGTCACAACGAATCGGGTGATTATAAAGGAGCTCTCAGTGTCTCCAAAGGTACATGTTGGGTTGGCGATTTCGAGATTAGGTTTTGTCACTCCGATTGTCAGAGAGGTATCTCTGGGCCCTCTCGGTAATGCACATCACTATAAGCCTTGCAATCAATGTAGCTAATGAGTTAGTTAGGGAGTGATGCATTACGTAACGAGTAAAGAGACTTGCCGGTAATGAGATTGAACTAGGTATTGGATACCGACGATCGAATCTCGGGTAAGTAACATACCGATGACAAAGGGAACAACGTATGTTGTTATGCGGTTTGACCGATAAAGATCTTCGTAGAATATGTGGGAGCCAATATGGGCATCCAGGTCCCGCTATTGGTTATTGACCGGAAACGTGTCTCGGTCATGTCTACATAGTTCTCGAACCCGTAGGGTCCGCACACTTAACGTTTCGTTGACGATATAGTATTATATGAGTTATGCATGTTGGTAACCGAATGTTGTTCGGAGTCCCGGATGAGATCATGGACATGACGAGGAACTCCGGAATGGTCCGGAGATAAAGTTTGAGATATGGGATAATAGTGTTTGATCTCCGGAAGGGTTCCAGAATTCACCGGAAGGGGTTCCGGATGTTCCCCGAAATGTTTGGGTACGAGAACACGTTATTTGGGCCAAAGAAGAAAGCCCACAAGGTTTTTGGAAAGCGCAAAAGGAAGTTTTGGAGTCGAGGCCGACGCCAGGTCCTGGCGTCAGGTCCAGACGCCGGGAACCCTAGCGTCTGGCCCTGGATTCCGAGAAGGACTCTTGCCTTTCGGGTGAAACCGACTTTGTGTAGGCTTTTACTCCAAGTTTCGACCCCAAGGCTCAACATATAAATAGAGGGGCAGGACTAGCACCAAAGACACATCAAGAAACACCAAGCCGTGTGCCGGCAATCCCGTCCCCTCTAGTTTATCCTCTGTCATAGTTTCCGTAGTGCTTAGGCGAAGCCCTGCGGAGATTGTTCTTCACCAACACCGTCACCACGCCATCGTGCTGCCGGAACTCATCTACTACTTCGCCCGTCTTGCTGGATCGAGAAGGCGAGGACGTCATCGAGCTGAACGTGTGCAGAACTCGGAGGTGCCGTGCGTTCGGTACTTGGATCGGTCGGATCGTGAAGACGTACGACTACATCAACTGCGCTGATAAACGCTTCCGCTTAGCGATCTTCAAGGGTATGAAGATAGACTCCCCCTCTCGTTGCTATGCATCACCATGATCCTGCGTGTGCGTAGGAAAATTTTGAAATTACTACGTTCCCCAATAGTGGCATCCGAGCCTGGTTTTATGCGTAGATGTCATATGCACGAGTAGAACACAAGTGACTTGTGGGCGATACAAGTCATACTGCTTACCAGCATGTCATACTTTGGTTCGGCGGTATTGTGAGATGAAGCGGCCCGGACCGACATTACGCGTACGCTTACGCGAGACTGGTTTCACCGTTACGAGCACTCGTGCTTAAAGGTGACTGGCGGATGTCTGTCTCTCTCACTTTAGTTGAACCAAGTGTGGCTACGCCCGGTCCTTGCGAAGGTTAAAACAACCCTAACTTGACAAACTATCGTTGTGGTTTTTATGCATAGGTAAGAACAGTTCTTGCTAAGCCCGTAGCAGCCACGTAAAATTTGCAACAACAAAGTAGAGGACGTCTAACTTGTTTTTGCAGGGCATGTTGTGATGTGATATGGTCAAGACGTGATGCTATATTTTATTGTATGAGATGATCATGTTTTGTAACCGGGTTATCGGCAATGGCAGGAGCCACATGGTTGTCGCTTTATTGTATGAAATGCAAACGCCCTGTAATTGGTTTACTTTATCACTAAGCGGTAGCGATAGTCGTAGAAGCAATAAATGGCGTAATGACAACGATGCTACGATGGAGATCAAGGTGTCGCGCTGGTGACGATGGTGATCACGACGGTGCTTCGGAGATGGAGATCACAAGCACAAGATGATGATGGCCATATCATATCACTTATATTGATTGCATGTGATGTTTATCCTTTATGCATCTTATCTTGCTTTCATTGACGTAGCATTTTAAGATGATCTCTCACTAAAATTATCAAGAAGTGTTCTCCCTGAGTATGCACCGTTGTGAAAGTTCTTCGTGCTGAGACACCACGTGATGATCAGGTGTGATAGGCTCTACGTTCAAATACAACGGGTGCAAAACAGTTACACACATGGAATACTCAGGTTAAACTTGACGAGCCTAGCATATAACATATATGGCCTCGGAACACGGAGACCGAAAGGTCGAGCGTGAATCATATAGTAGATATGATCAACATATTGATGTTCACCGTTGAAACTACTCCATCTCACGTGACGATCGGACATGGTGTAGTTGATATGGATCACGTAATCACTTAGAGGATTAGAGGGATGTCTATCTAAGTGGGAGTTCTTAAGTAATATGATTAATTGAACTTAAATTTATCATGAACTTAGTCCTGGTAGTATTTTGCAAATTATGTTGTAGATCAATAGCTCGCGTTGTTGCTTTCATATGTTTATTTTGATATGTTCCTAGAGAAAACTATGTTGAAAGATGTTAGTAGCAATGATGCGGATTGGATCCGTGATCTGAGGTTTACCCTCATTGCTGCACAGAAGAATTATGTCCTTGATGCACCGCTAGGTGACGGATCTATTGCAAGAGCAGATGCAGACGTTATGAACGTTTGGCTAGCTCAATATGATGACTACTTGATAGTTTTGTGCACCATGCTTTATGGCTTAGAATCGGGACTTCAAAGACGTTTTGAACGTCATGGACCATATGAGATGTTCCAGGAGTTGAAGTTAATATTTCAAGCAAATACCCAAGTTGAGAGATATGAGGTCTCCAACAAGTTCTATAGCTAAAAGATGGAGGAGAATCGCTCAACTAGTGAGCATGTGCTCGATTGTCCAGGTACTACAAATGCTTGAATCAAGTGGGATTTAATCTTCCGATAAGATAGTGATTGATGAAATTCTCTAGTCACCACCACCTAGTTAGTAGAACTTCGTGATGAACTATAATATGCAAGGGATGATGAAAACAATTCCCAAGCTCTTCGCGATGCAAAAATCGGCGAAGGTAGAAATCAAAGAAAAACATCAAAGTGTTGATGGTGGACAAGATCACTAGTTTCAAGAAAAAGGGCAAAGGGAAGAAGGGGAACTTCAAGAAGAACAGCAAGCAAGTTGTTGCTCAGGTGAAGAAGCCCAAGTCTGGACCTAAGCCTAAGACTAAGTGATTCTACTGCAAAGGGACTGGTCACTGGAAGTGGAACTACCCTGAATATTTGGTGGATAAGAAGGATGGCAAAGTGAACAAGGGTATATTTGATATACAGGTTATTGATGTATGCCTTACTAGTGTTTATAGTAGCCCATGAGTATTTGATGCTTGTTCGGTTGCTAATATTAGTATCTCGAAACAGGAGTTATAGAATAAACAGAGACTAGTTGAGTGTGAGGTGACAATGTGTGTTGGAAGTAGTTCCAAGATTGATATGATCATCATCGCGCACTCCCTATACTTTCGGGATTAGTGTAAAACCTAAATAAGTGTTATTTGGCATTTGCGTTGAGCATGAATATGATTTGATCGTGTTTATTGCAATACGGTTATTCATTTAAAATCAGAGAATAATTGTTGTTCTGTTTAAATGAATAAAACCTTCAATGGTCATACACCCAATGAAAATAGTTTGTTGGATCTCGATCGTAATGATACACATATTCATAATATTGATGCGAAAAGATGCAAAGTTAATAATGATAGTGCAACTTATTTGTGGCACTGCCGTTTGGGTCATATCGGTGTAAAGCGCATGAAGAAACTCCATGCTGATGGGTTTTTGGAATCACTTGGTTATGAATCATTTGATGCTTGCGAACCGTGCCTTTTGGGCAAGATGACTGAAAATCCGTTCTTCGGAACAATGGAACGAGATACTGACTTGTTGGAAATAATACATACCTATGTATGCGGTCCAATGAGTGTTGATGCTCGTGGTTGGTATCGTTATTTTCTGACCTTCACAAAATGATTTGAGTAGATATGAGTATATCTACTTAATGAAACACAAGTCTGAAACATTTGAAAAGTTCAAAGAATTTTAGAGTGAAGTGGAGAATCATCGTAACAAGAAAATAAAGTTTCTACGATCTGATCGTGGAGAAGAATATTTGAGTTACAAGTTTGGCCTTCATATAAAACAATGTGGAATAGTTTCACAGCTCACGCCACATGGAACACCACATCATTATGGTGTGTCCGAACGTCATAACCGTACTTTATTGGATATAGTGCAATCTATGATGTCTCTTACCGATTTACCACTATCGTTTTGGGGTTATGCATTAGAGACAGCTGCATTCACTTTAAATAGGGCACCATCAAAATCCGTTGAGACGACGCCTTATGAACTGTGGTTTGGCGAGAAACCAAAAGTTGTCGTTTCTTAAAGTTTGGGGCTGCGATGCTTATGTGAAAAAGTTTCAGCCTGGTAAGCTCGAACCCAAATCGGAGAAGTGCGTCTTCATAGAATACCCAAAGGTAACTATTGGGTACACCTTCTATCACAGATCCGAAGGCAAGTTATTCGTTGCTAAGATGGATCCTTTCTAGAGAAGAAGTTTCTCTCGAAAGAAGTGAGTGGGAGGAAAGTAGAACTTGATAAGGTAATTGTACCTTCTCCCGAATTGGAAAGTAGTTCATCACAGAAATCAGTTCCAGTGATTGCTACACCAATTAGTGAGGAAGCTAATGATGATGATCATGAAACTTCAGATCAAGTTACTACAGAACCTCGTAGGTCTTCCAGAGTATGGTCCGCACCAGTGTGCTACGGTAATCCTATTCTGGAAGTCATGTTACTAGACCATGATGAACCTACGAACTATGAGGAAGCGATGATGAGCCCAGATTCCACGAAATGGCTTGAGGCCATAAAATCTGAGATACGATCCATGTATGAGAACAAAGTATGGACTTTGGTGGACTTGCCGGATGATCGACAAGCCATAGAAAATAAATGGATCTTCAAGAGGAAGACAGATGCTGGTAGTAGTGTTACTATCTACAAAGCTCGATTGTCGCGAAAAAGGTTTTCGATAAGTTCAAGGTGTTGAATACAATGAGATTTTCTCACTCGTATCGATGCTTATGTTTGTCTGAATCATGTTAGCAATTGCCACATTTTATGAAATCTGGCAAAAGGATGTCAAAACTGCATTCCTTAATGGATTTATTAAAGAAGAGTTGTATATGATACAACCATAAGGTTTTGTCAATCCTAAAGGTGCTAACAAAATGTGCAAGCTCCAGCGATCCATCAATGGACTGGTGCAAGCATCTCAGAGTTGGAATATACACTTTGATGAGTTGATCAAAGCATATGGTTTTATACAGACTTTTGGAAAGGCATGTATTTACAAGAAAGTGAGTGGGAGCACTACAGCCTTTCTGATAAGTATATGTGAATGACATATTGTTGATCGGAAATAATGTAGTATTATTCTGCAAAGCATAAAGGAGTGTTTGAAAGGAGTTTTTCAAAGAAAGACCTCGGTGAAGCTGCTTACATATTGAGCATCAAGATCTATAGAGATAGATCAAGACGCTTGATAAGTTTTTCAATGAATACATACCTTGACAAGATTTTGAAGTAGTTCAAAATGGAACAATCAAAGAAAGAGTTCTTGCCTGTGTTACAAGTTGTGAGATTGAGTAAGACTCAAAACCCGACCACGGCAGAAGATAGAAAGAGAATGAAAGTCATTCCCTATGCATCAGCCATAGGTTCTATAAAGTATGCCATGCTGTGTACCAGATCTATTGCATACCCTACCACTAAGCTTGGCAAGGGAGTGCAATAGTGATCTAGGAGTAGATCAATGGACAGCGGTCAAAATTATCCTTAGTGGAATAGGATATGTTTCTCGATTATGGAAGTGATAAAAGGTTCGTCGTAAAGGGTTATGTCGATGCAAGTTTTAACACTAATCTAGATGACTCTAAGTCTCGGTCTAGATACATATTGAAAGTGGGAGCAATTAGCTAGAGTAGCTCCGTGCAGAGCATTGTAGACATAGAAATTTGCAAAATACTTACGGATCTGAATGTGACAGACCCGTTGACTAAAATTATCTCACAAGCAAAACATGATCACACCTTAGTACTCTTTGGGTGTTAATCACATAGCGATGTGAACTAGATTACTGACTCTAGTAAACCCTTTGGGTTTTGGTCACATGTCGATGTGAACTATGGGTGTTAACCACATAAAGATGTGAACTATTGATGTTAAATCACATGGCGATGTGAACTAGATTATTGACTCTAGTGCAAGTGGGAGACTGAAGGAAATATGCCCTAGAGGCAATAATAAAGTTATTATTTATTTCCTTATATCATGATAAATGTTTATTATTCATGCTAGAATTGTATTAACCGGAAACATAATACATGTGTGAATACATAGACAAACAGAGTGTCACTAGTATGCCTCTACTAGACTAGCTCATTAATCAAAGATGGTTATGTGTCCTAACCATAGACATGTGTTGTCATTTGATTAACGGGATCACATCATTAGGAGAATGATGTGATTGACATGACCCATTCTGTTGGCCTAGCACTTGATCGTTTAGTATGTTGCTATTGCTTTCTTCATGACTTATACATGTTCCTGCAACTATGAGATTATGCAACTCCCGTTTACCGGAGGAACACTTTGTGTGCTACCAAACGTCACAACGAATCTGGGTGATTATAAAGGAGCTCTACAGGTGTCTCCAAAGGTACATGTTGGGTTGGCGTATTTCGAGATTAGGTTTTGTCACTCCGATTGTCGGAGAGGTATCTCTGGGCCCTCTCGGTAATGCACATCACTATAAGCCTTGCAAGCAATGTAGCTAATGAGTTAGTTACGGAATGATGCATTACGTAACGAGTAAAGAGACTTGCCGGTAACGAGATTGAACTAGGTATTGGATACCGACGATCGAATCTCGGGTAAGTAACATACCGATGACAAAGGGAACAACGTATGTTGTTATGCGGTTTGACCGATAAAGATCTTCGTAGAATATGTGGGAGCCAATATGGGCATCCAGGTCCCGCTATTGGTTATTGACCGGAAACGTGTCTCGGTCATGTCTACATAGTTCTCGAACCCGTAGGGTCCGCACGCTTAACGTTTCGTTGATGATATAGTATTATATGAGTTATGCATGTTGGTAACCGAATGTTGTTCGGAGTCCCGGATGAGATCATGGACATGACGAGGAACTCCGGAATGGTCCGGAGATAAAGTTTGAGATATGGGATAATAGTGTTTGATCTCCGGAAGGGGTTCCGGATGTTTCCCGAAATGTTTGGGTACGAGAACACGTTATTTGGGCCAAAGGGGAAAGCCCACAAGGTTTTTGGAAAGTGCAAAAGGAAGTTTTATGAGTCCAGGGGCCATACGCCAGGTCCTCGGCGTCGGGTCGAGACGCCGAACCCCGACGTTCGCCTCGAGTCCGAGAAGGACTCTTGCCTTTCGGGTGAAACCGACTTTGTGTAGGCTTTACTCCAAGTTTCGATCCCAAGGCTCAACATATAAATAGAGGGGCAGGGCTAGCACCAAAGACACATCAAGAAACACCAAGCCGTGTGCGGAAACCCCGCCCCTCTAGTTTATCCTCTGTCATAGTTTCCGTAGTGCTTAGGCGAAGCCTGCGGAGATTGTTCTTCACCAACACCGCCACCACGCCGTCGTGCTGCGGAACTCATCTACTACTTCGCCGCCTTGCTGGATCGAGAAGGCGAGGACGCCATCGAGCTGAACGTGTGCGGAACTCAGAGGTGCCGTGCGTTCGGTACTTGGATCGGTCGGATCGTGAAGACGTACGACTACATCAATCGCGTTGATAAACGCTTCCGCTTAGTGATCTTCAAGGGTATGAAGATACACTCCCCCTCTCGTTGCTATGCATCACCATGAACCTGCATGTGTGTAGGAAAATTTTGAAATTACTATGTTCCCCAACAATATGGAGGCATCGATGCTTCTGTGGTGTGGCTGGCACGGTGCTCCTCGCGGCGGATCATTGCTGGTGCTGCTCCGATCCCGGTTGCCTCGGGCCCGCGTCTCTCTGGCGTCCCCTGCTGCCAGCGTCCTCTATCGTGCAGGTGCAGCTTCGGCCTCGGCGATCGTGTGGCTGTGTCCCCTCCAGCTCAATCGGCTTGTCGACGTCATGACGGCTAAGGCCATGATAGCTCGGATATGCGTCCCTCCAGTCCTAGCTCGCCAGCGCTGCTGGACGCCGCCGCCCCAGATCTGCTGGTGGGGTTTTTGCTTCGTCTCCAGCCCACCCTGCATGCCTCAAGGCTCCACCGTTTGCCAGATCCAGTGCTCGTGGGTTCATGGGCGGTGCCACCCACCGACGGCAAGTGCAGCCCCACCAACCCCCTCTAGACATGGTAGTTCCGACCAACTTTGGCTTCCACATCTTCAATTTCAGACTAGGCGGCTATGAGATTGCTCAGCTTCAGGCCAGGGAGAGATCCTTGCTCGGCTTGCCGGTGCTGGCAGCGGCAACGCCTGCGGGTGTCGCTTCCTTCTTGGAGGCGCTATCAAGGCCTTCAGCTGCGCCCCTCTTCGAGCTCAAGGGAAACCCTAGGTCCGACTCCGCCGGACCGGATAGATATGGCGTCCCGGCGTCGTCTTCCTTCTTGAAGGCGTTATCTTGCGAGCTCGCGGTGTCCCCGATTCTGTCTTGATAGATGTTGGAATTCTTGTGTAGGTTCGGCATTGCCGCTTGGTTCGGGTTTGGTTGGTCTAGCTGTGATGTATCTTCCGTTCGGGCCGAGCATCCCCTTCTCTCTGCTCCGGGCATCATGTTCACGCCTGCTTGCGTCCGTGTCATGTGTTGTACCCCTTTGTACTCATTCTACTCCTTCTATCAATGGAAGGATACGCAAGCTTGGCATATTTACGAAAAAAGATCGATCACTGTCCAAGATATCTATATGTTTTTTTCGAAAAGGGGGAAAACCCCGGACTCTGCATCAGAACGATGCATACGGCCCTCTTATTAATAAAATAAAGTAGTGCCAACATGGTTCCAAAGGTCGTAGAAAAGCAGAAAAAGCTCACACAGAGCCAAAAGAGGCTAGAAACAACAACTAGCCAAATCAAGATGCCACAACCGGCTTGGTAAATTAGATAGGAATACTAAATGCCTATCCTATTACATGACCGCTATCCAAACCGGTTGAAGATATCCCGAGCTACCATCTCCCAGAGGACAGACCCAGTAACCAAATGCTCCCTGGCCTCCGCCTGGGTGAGTGGTGACCACGAACGGATCAGTGCCGTAGTCCGGAATAAAACCTGCAAAAAATGTATACATGATATTTTGTTAAAGACCAAATCATTTATGCAATTCCAGATAGTCCACAGCAAAGCACAAGCCCCAACCCGAATATGTCTTGCTAAGTTAGGCTCAATCCCATTAAGCCATGTCCCAAATAACGCATAAACAGAATTCGGGGGTTTGATATTGAAAGCAATGTGGACCGTCTGCCAAAGTACCTTGGCCAGCGGGCAATCAAAAAAGAGGTGTTTAATAGTCTCATCCCGATCGCAGAAACTACACCTAGTAGGTCCTGTCCAATTACGCTTCATCAAGTTATCTTTAGTTAAAATTACTTGTTTATGGACAAACCACATAAACACTTTTATTTTCAAAGGAACTTTGACATCCCAAACATGTTTGGACGTAGGAATGGAGTTCGAATTAATAACATCAATATACATTGATTTAACCGTGAATGCTCCAGACTTAGTCAACTTCCAGCAGTAATTCATCGGGTTGTTGAGAAAGCTGGACTTCCATCGCCTCCTAACTAGACGGAGCCATTCTTCCCAACGATTGCCCGCTAGCACTCGCGTCTGAATCTGTATATTAAGGGGATAGATTGAAAGACCGATGCAACGAACACCTCACGTCGTTGAACAATGCGGTACAAAGAGGGATATTGGATGGCTAAGGGTGTGTCACCGAGCCAAGTATCTTCCCAGAAACGTGTACTCGTGCCGTTTCCAACAACAAACTTTGTCCTATTAAACAATGCATGCTTGACCTTCATGAGACCCTTCCGTAGAGGCGAGTCGGTCGACCTTACTGTGACCTGTGACAAAGTTTTTGACTGGAGGTACTTGCCGCGAAGGATCTGAGCCCACATAGCATCATTCTCCAACGAAAGCTTCCACAGCCACTTGCTAAGAAGGCATTTATTCTTAATTTCGAGATTCTCAATACCTAGACCCCCTTGGTCTTTCGGTCTACAGATGATATCCCACTTAGCAAGCCTATATTTTCTTTTAAGCTTATCACCCTGCCAAAAGAACCGCGATCTATAGAAGTCCAGTCTCTTCCTAACACCAACTGGTACCTCAAAGAACGAAAGAAGAAACATCGGCATACTTGTGAGCACCGAATTAATTAGGATTAATCGGCCTCCATATGACATGAGCTTGCCCTTCCAGCAGCTCATTTTCTTCTCAAATCGGTCCTCGATGCACTTCCATTCTCTGTTCGTTAGTCTACGATGGTGGATAGGAATCCCCAAGTATGAGAATGGTAGCTCTCCCAACTCACATCCAAACAATTGCCTATAAGCATCCTGTTCATCTTTGGCCCTACCAAAACAGAACAGCTCGCTCTTATGAAAGTTTATCTTTAACCCGGTCAATTGTTCAAATAGGCATAACACCAGCTTCATATTTCTTGCCTTAGCCAAGTCATGCTCCATAAAGATGATTGTATCATCAGCGTATTGTAGGATAGAGACACCTCCATCAATAAGATGAGGCACCAATCCACCTACTTGACCATTTTCCTTAGCCCTTCCTATCAAGACTGCCAACATATCCACCACAATGTTAAACAAGATAGGGGACATCGGGTCTCCTTGTCTTAGGCCTTTATGTGTCTGGAAGTAGTGACCTATGTCATCATTAACTCTAATTCCCACACTACCTTTTTGCGTAAATGATTGAACCTGTCTGCGCCAGGCTTCATCAAAACCTTTCATACGCAAAGACTGTTGGAGAAATGGCCATTTGACCTTATCATACGCTTTCTCGAAATCCACTTTAAAAATCACTCCATCTAATTTTTTGGAGTGGATTTCATGGAGCGTTTCATGCAGGACTACCACCCCTTCAAGGATATTTCTGTCCGGCATGAAAGCGGTTTGGGACTGTTGCACCACAGAATGTGCAATCTGTGTGCTATATGTGTTGCACGCGCTCAGTGACTTTGCACGCTCAAATCGGCAAGTTCCAAGAAGACTTTGGCAAATGGCATGGATGAACGCATTGGACTTTTGCGCTTTTGGAAGTCGTCGAGGGACCTTTTCCTTGACTTGTAGAAATGCACTTCTGTTGGAGTAGTTTCTGTGGCCAGTATCATCTTGACATGGCTAGTTCTACTGAATACGATGATTGTGATATGTACGGCTGAGAGAAACTAACCACGACAACAATAAGTTAATGCATACTCCGGAGATCAATAGATCAGTCTAGCTATCTACACGCGTGCATGACGTAAACTCCCAAAACTCCACTAGCTAGCTGCTAGTTGGTACTCCCTCCGTTCCATAATGTAAGACGTTTTTTGACATTGCATTCAAAAAAGTCTTACATTATGGGATGAAGAGAGTAGATGATTGTTCTGGACCACATAGGGAATTTTATAGGAATCGGGTTTAATTTCAGCCAAAGAAGCAAATATCACACGTTTCAAACGGGACGTAAACCCAAGCACAATATACTCCTTTGAGAAATGATATTTTACCATACACATGATATATCGTATATGTTCTATTGCCTGTCATTATTTTGCATTCATGTACGTTTTCTGGTTTATGGTGAAGTTGTTTTGTAATAGTGCTACATTATGCTAGTTGGAGCACCACTTCATGTCCTGGGTGACAGCTCTTGCATTGATATTTATTGGTTGGACTCAGCAAGGACAAATTTGCTTCGTTACCTGGTTAGGTGTTTTGTTTTTTCCGAGAATGTTTGTTGAAGGTGTTGTCTTCTTATTGTACTGGTCTTCACTGGCTGGTCTCGAACCTTGCCAGACTGTCTTGGGCCGGACACGACGATTATGGCATGCTGGCGTTTGTTTTTCCTTTCTTGAAAGCGTTGTTGCGTAAGAAGTCGACTTAGAGCATATCTAGCAGACCCCGCATCCTGCTGGCCCGCAAAACGCATTTGCAATTCGTGGAAAAACGGCTTTGCGGGCCGGCACGGACGGCCGCAGATGCAGACCCCGCATAACTGACCCGTTAAAAAGAATATTCGCGTATATTCTTTCCCATGTCTTCTTCTTCCTCTCGCCCGTGTTCATAGTCAGCTCCCGTCGTTCACCGTAGTCACCGAATCGATCCAGGAGCCAGCTCCTCCATTGCCGGATGGATCCACAAGTTAGCTAGCTCGACCATGGCGGGATGGATCCAGGGTCTAGCTGGCTCGTCCATGGCCGGCTGGATCGAGGAGCTTGCTAGCTAGGTAGCTAGCTCGTTCTAGCTAGCTCGTTCGTGGCCGGGTAGCTGCTCGAGTCTCCAGCCGCTGCTCCTGTGATCTATTCCGCAAGCCGACGCCGCAGCAGGGTAAACGGTGAGTTTCCGGCGAGTTCCGCGGCGGAAGGTCACCGGAGCCGTGTGCACACGGCGGAATTTCTTTGTCGAATAGCGTTGACCGGTTTCAGTCCCCCTTATATTTTGTCTCCAAATCTGCAAAATAAAGGGTCGTGGCGATGGATTCTCTGGGGCCTGCAATTTTTTTACGGTTTTGACCGCTTTTGCGTGGTCTATTCGGGACGTTTTTTTACACCAAAGAACTGAAAACGCAGATTTTTACGGGTTTGACCGCTTTTGCGGGGTCTGCTAAAGATGCTCTTAGTCGTGCTGTTATTTTCATATTTGATAGTGGTTCAATCATGATTGCTTTTGTTCTGTACTCTACTTCAATACTCAATAAAAATGATTGTGTGCATTACACATAGGTCATGGATTTCAACCACCTTTTCGAAAAAGAATGATTCATTTCATTTTTTAAGTGTATCATAACATTTTGTTGCGTATCAGCAAATAATAGTGAGACTGTCTCTGGTACACAATGAAACACGGCGACATGTTTTGAATAAGAAAAAACATTATGTAGTACTTTGAAAAAAAGATCAATTTTACCAAAAATCATAAAACATAGCATGAATATCAAAGAAACAACGAAGTCGCTCCCGTCAGCTATGGAGGCGTCTGTGGTGACTTTTTTGTCAATCTTAAAATGATGTACCGGCTCAGTCTTTTGAAAGTGTTCATAAAAAGAGGGTGCGTGTGTGTGTGTTCATAGAAGCAAGTATATGCGTGTCTGAGCGAATCAACTTGTGGTTGAGTTGGTTAGGTGGACAGTGGTATCCCCAACCTACCAGGATTCAAATCCTGGTGCTCGCATTATTCCTGGATTTATTTCAGGATTTCCGGCGATGCGCTTTCAGTGGGAGGAGACGTTTCCGTCGACGATGAGGCGCCTACGGTGACTTCGTCAATCTCAAGATGATATGCCGGCTCAGTCTCTCGGAGGTGCTCATAGGGGTAGGGTGTGCGTGTGTGCGTTCATAGGGGTGGGTGTATGCGCGTGTATATGAGCGCTTGTGTCTGTACTGATGCTAAAAAAAAAAGTATATGCATGTCTGCGTTTGTACCGTGTTATAAAAAACATCTCGGAAACGTTGCAGTACACGTGTGAATGAAGCGGTGAAGACCTGGTCGGTAGCCGGGCGAGAAAAGGTGACAGCTCAATGGGCACGAGCTAGGCGGGCGTGCCCGGTGACGCGGCGTTTGATCTGCGCTTTCCGCCTCCGGCACGCGACTACTTCTTCCTTCCTTCCCGTGGTCCTCCACGACCGCCCCCGCCGGCCGGCCGCACGCCGCGAGTTGCTACGTGTGAACGGTGGGACGGTGGGCTGAGCCACATCTGATCGCTGTGCTGCTGCCGGACTCGTCCCGATCGATCGATCCAATTCGGGAGCCACTTGGCAGGTCATGGTCGAGCGATCATGCTGCGTCGCACGACTAGCCTCAAGTAGCAATCCACCATGTTAACTTGTGCCGTGCCAATCGCTGTTGCCGTAAACGTAGCGAAGTTCTGCTCCCGCAGAGGCAGAGTGCCACCTGCACGACACGTTGCCTGCACTGCATTGCTGCCTCGTCGATTTCTGTTCTCTGAACTCGCTGGAGAAGCAGCTGGCTAGCTAGTTGCACCGATCGGCTAAAAAGGTTAGGACGAAGAAGCACAAGTTGTCTGCTCCAAATTAAGAAACTTATTAGGTGGAGAACAACCCTACATGCATGCAGACATGTGCCAGCCTAGTCGGCTAATGCGTTTCGCCACACCGCCAGAATCGAACGAAACTTTTGGACCCGTTCTCCGCCGTCTGGCCGATCCGAAATTTGAAAAGGAGAAAGAAAAACCTAACTTAAGCAAAGGCCCGAGCCCCGCGGCATTATTATTAAGAAGGAAGGTGTGAGACACCGAGTTTTACATCGGCAAAATAAATTCCAACCACGGGATTCTTACTTGGGTCTACCAAGGCAGACAGCCGTGCTCTTGCCACTGGGCTAATGCCCATTCACGTCTCCATAGTCTCCGGTACGTGGCGTTGTGCTCCGTCGATCGATCGCTGTACAAGATATCTATCTGTGTGTGTACGGGCTCAGATGACTGTACGCTCGAACAGGCAAGTTCCAAGAAGACTTTGGCAAATGGCATGGATAGATGGATATGCATACAACCATATGTATTGCCCATTTCGAGTAGATGACATGTGTGGTCCGATGGATCATGGATGAATGCATTGTTGGACTTCTGCGCTTTTGGAAGTCGTCGAGGTAACTTTTTCTTGACTTGCAGAAATGCACTTCTGTTGTAGTTTCTGTGGCCAGTATGATCTTGATATCTACAGAATACGATGATTGCGATATGGACGGCAGAGACAAGCTAACCACGAGAGAAAAGGTTGATGCATATCTGGCGATTGGATTGGATCAGTGTAGCTATCTCATACACGCGTGCATGGCCGATTTTCGTGTTTTGACACTTTTGCTAAAGTTTAGTCAGGTCTGACCCTCATCCAAAAATATTTCAGGATCTGATCCTTTTCCTATCGCCATTGTCTATGACGGTAGGGTTAATTACCTACCGCCATAGTCAATAGCGGTAGAAATTGGTCAACGTTTAGACGGTGTTTATACACGGCAGAAGCCTACCACCAAAGATGACGGCGGTAGCCGTCAGTACCATCCCGCCATCGCAGCTGGCGGTAGCTACTTTTCACTACACATGGCCGGCCGCTGCGCTAATGCATGTGCTAATCACCCCAGCATATGGATTAGCATGTGCACTGGTTAGCATGCTATTGAACACTAGTACTCCGATCCTGCACTTGTCTGACAACAATCCTGCACTAGCACACTATGCGATAAAATGGTACATGCACATGCGATTAGTCAAATGCATGCACGTATGTAAAGCTAATCAAAGGACCAACTGTTTCCCTCCCTATAGATCATGCACTTAAGAAAAAAGTCTTCTACAATCAAATTAATTCTATGGGTTAGTCATGATAGGAAAGAAAGAAAGAGATTAAGTTATTGTGCCCTTTGCACTTGAGTGACAAGTTAAGTACATTTCATATTTTCTTGGTTTGAAAGCTATCATATTTCAAAATATTTTAAGATATTCTATATGGCTAATGTCATATATTGTTTGATTTTAATATGATGGTTGCTAGAAACAAAATATTAAGAGTTTTAATATGATGGGTTAGTCATGATTTTAATATAAGAGTTTTATATGATGATTGCTAGAAACAAAATATTAAAATTTGGATTTAATTCGGCTCCAACAGCGGCGAGTGGCATTTGCAGCGTGGCGGAGTCTCCCACAACTTTAGCTCACGGTTGCGCGAGATGACCCGGCCGTCGGGTAGCCGGCGCTGTGGCGCCCCGATGCCGCTGCTACGGCTGGTCCTCCTCGTCATCGGAGGAGATGACTATCTCCTCCTTTGCCGGAGGAGCCCGCCGCTGTGGATGAGGATGGTCCAGGTGAGTGAGGGCGGCGACTCATGATCCGCCTGATGACGAACTGCCACTGTGGCCGCCGGCCGGCGCGGAGAACCAAGACTTTGGCATCGCCACTCGGCTAGGAGAGGAGGAAGGGCTCGGAGAGGAGGACAACGCAGTTCTGGACGGTGTACACTCTTCTTCTTCTTCTTCTTCTTCTTCTTCTTCTTCCTCTGGCCGCCTTCAAGCCCAGGCCGAACCGCCTGCATCCTCCGCCCGCAGCCGTCTCACCGCCCCGCCCTCCCTGGACCTCCTCCTGCAGCTAGGCTTGTCGCCGCCCCCGGCCATCCCTCTAAAGCCGGTGAAGTACCCAACTTCTTCGGTGAACCTGCATCCCGGGCACCCCTAAGATAGACCCAGAGGTTTCTGCTCCCTGGTGAGCACCTGCACCCCCGGCATCCTTAAGATAGACCTAGAGACTGCTGGTTCCCGGCAAGCCGACAGCTGTTGTATCTCTGCGCGCCTATTTCTTGCCAACCAGAAATCGACTCACCCTTAAATAATATTCAGGCGACTGGCGTGCAGCTAAACTGTAAACCAATACCGGGCCGCGTCGTGTTGGTCTTCAACTAAATTGCATGTTGAACACGGCAAGTCAATGTACCCCTGTATATACTAGAAAAAAATATCAATAAAAATATGCAAGTTGCACTCATCGCAAAAAAATTCCTCTGTTCTATTTTTTTTTTTTTGCTAAGTTACGAGAGTTCTGGAGAGAGGGAGGGAGAGCGCTCTTCCGAAGATAGAATCGATCCAGGTTCACATAGGTATCGTACTCTACGCGGCTACACAGACGTGCACGTACTTGGTCCAGCAAAATCAATCAAGCACTTTGCT
This sequence comes from Aegilops speltoides, assembly GCA_021437245.1. Taxonomy (NCBI): domain Eukaryota; kingdom Viridiplantae; phylum Streptophyta; class Magnoliopsida; order Poales; family Poaceae; genus Aegilops; species Aegilops speltoides. The sequence continues at coordinate 48,469,194 of CM038142.1, forward strand.
TGCTTGCTTAGCTTTCACATACGCATGATGCTTTCGGAGGATTCCAGTTCAAATCCAACATGTTCGACGGTACTACCGTTTGCTATAGCTGCGTAGCACACGCATTAGTACACGGTTGCGGGTGATTAACACATGCATTAGCGCCAACGGCCGGCTGTATGTAATGGAAAAAGGAGTTATCGCAGATGTCATGGCGGGATGGTATTGAAGGCTACCGCCACCACCTTTGGCGGTAGGCTTCTGCCATGTATAAACGCCGTCTGGACGTTGATCAACTTCTACCGCTATTGATCATGGCGGTGGGTAGTTAAACCCTACCGCCATAGACAATAACGGTAGGAAAAAGGGTCAGATCACAAAATATTTTCGGATGAAGGTCAGATCCGGTTAAACTTTAGCAAAAGGGTCTAAACATGAAAATCAGCCGCGTGCATGACGTAAACTCCCCAAACCCCACTAGCTAGCTGCTAGTTGCTGGATGATTGGTCTGGACCACGTATGGAAGTTTGCAGGAATTGGGTTCACTTTCAGCCAAAGAAACAATTATCACACGTACCAAACGGGACATAAGCCTTTGGGCCATGAAAATGCGGAGGATCTCGGCGAGCCATTGGCGGGTGGGATTCTGCTCTTCTTGTTAGTTCAACATTTTGGTTGGAGTTGTGTGACCGCCGAGATGCCCCTCAATGGGAATAATCACTAACGTCTTCCACGTTTGATCCCCATCTCGATGGTGCGCCTAGTGTCATTGGAGGACGCGTGGAGGTTTATTTTCGTCTGATCTTGTAGGATTTGGTCGGTGTTGGTCTTGGATGGATCTGTTTGGATTCACTCTTCGTTTGCGTGTTCACATGCTTGATTCCTTCGATCTACGATACTCTCTTCACTAGTGATGATCGCACTACTAGGAAAAGGCATGCTAGTGGCGCACCAGTTTTGCCTTCTAATGGCGCATGGCTGGTGCGCCACTGGCATCACGCCATTAGAATTTCTTTCTAATGGCGCACCACATGTGCGCCATTAGAATCTGGTATTCTAATGGCGCACTGGCAATCGCCATTAGTATCTTTCTCACAAGGCGCCACTATTATCTGCTATACTTACAGTAAGAACACATTGTAGTGCGCCATTAGTAACAACTTTTTAATTCTTTTCTTCTTAATCTCATGTCACTATTTCACATATGAGATATTCAACACATATATATATACAACAAGCATCCATATAGCAATCATATCCAACACACAAGTTTCATCATATATACATACGTACATAGCCAACACATAGTTCCGTCGTTACAAAAGTTTCACATTGTTCATCCAACACCGTTATCCATCAGTTCACAAAAGTTTCACATTCATACAAAATAAAAACACAAATGGAAAAGAAGCACCCCATCCACGCAAGCTTCCGTCAATTAAATCAAATCTGCAAAATGATAAACAAGAAGTTAGAAGAAGAAAAGAAGAAGACTAGAAGAATACTAGAAGAGGAAGAACACTAGAAGAAGAATAAGAAGAGTTTTGGAAAAGAAGAAGATTAAGAAAAGACTATAAGCTTATTATGTAAACTTGATCATTTTGTGCTAACATAAGTTATTTTGGAGCTAACCTATAGGAAACTAAGCATATAAGGTCTAAGTTAGTATATTAGAGCCAACTTAGGTAAAATGAAGCTAACCTATGTAATTTTGGAAAAGAAGAAGATTAAGAAAAAGACTATAAGCTTATTATGTAAACTTGATCATTTTGTGCTAACATAAGTTATTTTGGAGCTAACCTATAGGAAACTAAGCATATAAGCTCTAAGTTAGTATATTAGAGCCAACTTAGGTAAAATGAAGCTAACCTATAGGAAACTAAGCATATTAGAGATAACATAGGTAACTAAGTATATATATATATATATCATTTTGGATAGCTAACCTATAGGAGATCTGACATACCTGACAAAGTAGGCAGTTCTTCTCCTTCTTCTCCTTCATCTCCTGATCGCCTAGAGCGGCGAGGCGGTGGAGGCGAGTGGAGGTAGTGGGATGTAGTCTTCTACCACAATTGGCGTGGTCATGTTGCCCACCGTGGGATCGCCGGCGCCACCACCGGTGCGTGGTCATTGTCGAGCACCACCACCATCGCGAGGCCACCTTCGAGCACGACCATCGCTAGGTCATCCTCACCACCTCCATCTCTTGCCCATGGTCACCACCACCATCTCTTGCCCTTGGTCACCACCACCAGCTTAGGTCATCCTCACCGATGCCCATCGTCATGATGTAGCTCCTCATCCTCACTGCTCCTCTTCTCCCGCACTCCATCCGGATCATCCTTCTTGTTGTCTATGTTTGGTGCCAGAATCGCTCTTCTTGTCGCTCTGACCGAATCGCTCTTTGCTTTCGCTACACCATAGTCGCCGCTTTGCTTTGGTCAGAGCCGATGTCATTCTTCTTTGCTCCTACCTGTCCAAAATGCAACAATGACCGTTAACAATCGATGTGAGACAAAGCCAAATGTAGAGGAATAAGAAGAGGCGAACGCATCGCATCATCATCGGCGTAGACGCATGCGACACATAGTCTTGTTGTACACCTTCACGATGAGCATGTTGGCGTCGTCATCGCACTCAAGACAAGGAAGTACCCCACCTGCAGTCGAGGCACGGTAGAAGTTCTCCCACCCACGAGACAAGTACATGTGGCCCTTCTTGATCGCCAATCGCACATCCCATCGCTGCGAAACCATTGCCGCCTGTCGCAGCTTCACATTATTTGGCGGATCTTCACCCATCAGCATGTTCATAAACCTGTCAGCAGCCTCTGCGCTTTGGGAAAATGAGTGATGTAGCAAACAACAGATATCATAATGAGATGGGTGAAGGGAGATCTCTCGTTTTATATACCAGCGTCATGGATCCAATCAAGCCTCAAGTATGATAGTGAAGAACTCGAATCATCCAACTCAGATCATGTGTCGCAGATCGGCGGTGGCTGCTTCCGCCATCTCGATAAGCAGCGAAGAGACCAATTAGTACCCTTACAACAGATCATAAAACATGCATTAGTCGCAGTACCCCATATGTCCTATTTTTAGCAAAGTCATGCTAAAATTCACGGAAAATTTCAGCATGACCTTTGCTGAAAATAGGACATATGGAGTGCCCGAATTTGCGGAACGGAAGTTAATCGACATTCCGGCAAACTCAAGGGCCTCTCGGGGTACCTGCAAGTTCATCACGATACAATGGTCGGAGACAAAACCCAACAAACTAGCAAGTCTTTCTCAATGTGATCACAAGTAATTCAGAGGCATCACAATAAAGCAACACCTGCACTAGCCTAAAAACAAGTGAAGTTTCACCCATATAAGAACAACTTTATAAAATCAAAGAAGTTGCTAAATTTTTTGTATCCTTCATACACACTGGAGTACAATGCTTTATAATGTTCCATCATCATTACAGAAATCCAAGACCATGTGTTCCATCATCATCATCATTACGTAAATCCAAGAAACATCATGCTTTTTAACAGTTTTCAGTTTGGATGAATATCTGAAAACTACAGCTTTGGACAGAATTCCTAACACTTTGGTCTTCTAGTTACAAAACAAAACTGACATAATTCTAGATGCCATAACTGAATTTTTTGACAAGAGCTCCTAACAAAGCTCCTAACTGAATTTTCTGCTTAAAGGAAGGCTGACTTAAGTGGCAAGATGATACAATTTATGTAACATAACAATATATGCATCTTAATATAACACCATCTCCTAATGAAATAGTATCCCATGTTTCCATCTTAATACCACAAAGAATTACATAAAAAATCCAGGATCATTTTTTCTAGAGAAAAGCATCATTATAAGGGAGTTTCTTACTCTACCGGATCTACTAGGGGCAAAGTAGAACTGATATTCTTTTGCTGACTTCTAGTACAAGGTATAGAAGAGGAGGTAAATACAGAGACATGTAATTGCAGTGTATTAACAGTATAATTTCAATAGATTTATAGTGCAAATTTATAGTAGAATTACAACTACAGATGTGAGCCGTAACCATACTCAAAATGTAGTAGAAGATACCTTCAGACAGCTGTCAATCTAAAGGGCTGCAACTTGGGCTTTGAAATGAAGATAAGTGGCCGTTAACACAATCATCAAAAAATTCAGTTAACACACCGCCAAAAATTTCAGTTAACACACTGTCCAAAAATTCAGTGAATGGATGGCAATACATCATACACTCACATTGCTACATTATTCATCAACTTGTATCATTAAGAAATACTACTCCAGTATAGTTTTGGTGTAAGTAGGTTTTGCCTCACTGTTGTATTCTTCTTTTTGTTAGCTATCTCAAAAAATTGGAATGAACTGTTAGCTATCTCAGAAGACAAAAACAAAAATTCAGTGTGTTAACCATATGGCCAAAATATTGTCCCTAGACATCTCCTGGTCCTACCCAAGATAAACCCTAGTTACAAAAATGCAAGTATAAAATTCAGCAAGCAACATGCCTAAATCCAAAGGCTTGTTTGGCTTTTACCGAATTACCAACACAAGGCACACAACACATTTATATTTTTTCAGGTCACACAACACATGCCCGAGGAGGAAGATTGAATTTTCTCTGAAGCATCATCAGTACACTTCAACAAATGGCAATATATTGAGTAATCCACTGCAGTTTGATCTCTCGCAGATAATCTATTGCAATTTGAATCGTGAACCCTAACTTTTGGAGCATGTGCTTTGTCTTGAAATTCCTTTTGGAGCATCGGTTGGAAGGAATGGGGAATGGTGGAGAGAGAGAGGAAGGAGGAAGGAGGAGAGGTACCGGTCGCGGAGGGGTCGGAGTCGAGGTCGGCAAAGGGGTCGGGTCGGGTCCGAGCTCGTCAGGTCCTCGCCACCGCGATCGAAGGAGAGCAGGGGCAGTGGCGGAGGATGGCAGGGCAGGCCGGGTGGGCACCTCGGGCCCTTCGCCGTCTGCTGTAGGGGCGGAAGAGGCCCTCGCTTGTCGGAGGAGGAGGAGAGGAGAGGAGGCGGCGCGGCTCGGTCGATCCTGTTCGGGGCGCGGGCGGCGGGGTGGACTCTGCGGGGGGCGGCGCGGCGTCGGGCAGCGAAGACCAAGACCACAGGGCGGCGGCGGCACCGACGGCGTCAAAGCGCGACGGACGGAGGCGGAGCAAGGAGCGGCGGCATACGGTTGGGTCGAGTGGATCTGGCGAGGAGGAGGGAGGCAACAGAGAGGGGAACAGTGAACGGGGAGAGGATATAATGGCGCACGCAACCCTAGTGCGCCATAAGTACAACCACTCTAATGGCGCACCCGCCCGTGCGCCATTAGAATTTACTAGCCCGATTGGTCGGGTTATATACCACATAACCCCCACTCCATCGTAACAAGCCCACTATAGCCCGACCGGTCAAGACGCAAAGACACACACGAGGAGGTCCCGGGTTCGATTCCTGTGCTCCCCATTTTTGTATTTATGCATTTAAAATGATGTTTGATATTTATTTGTGTTTAAATATGTTCAAACTTGTTTAAATCATAATAGTAATATTTTTATCAAAATAGAAATAATTTTTTAAAAAATATCATCAAATTTGTATTTGAAAATATTTATGAATATGAAAAAATATCATCAAATTTATTATTTGAAAATATCATCAAATTTCTTATTTGGAAATATAATCAAATTTGTTTTTTTTTGCAATTTTAGTTGCATCCATTTGTGACGGTGGAGCGGGCCGGGGAGGGTGCGGGGAGAGGTGCAGTGGTCGTCGACGGCGGTGGAGTGGGGGACGGGGCTGGGGTCGGCAGCGGCCGGTGGAGCGGGGAGGTGCGGTGGGACGTCGGCGCGGTGGAGTGGGAAGGTGCGGGGTCGGTGGCGGCGGAGTGGGAGGTGCGGGCGGGGGTCATGGTGGAGTGGGAATGGTGTTTTATATTTATTTGTGTTTAAATATGTTCAAACTTGTTTAAATCATAACAATAATATTTTTATGCATTTTAAATGCTGTTTTTATATTTATTTGTGTTTATAAAACTTGTTTAAATTATAACAGTGTAATATTTTTTATAAAATAGTAAAAAAATAAAAATATGTTCAAAATGTCTTGGTCTTGTGAGGGGGGTCGGGCAGGTGCTCGGCGGTGGAGCGGGGAGGTTGCGATGGGTAGAGCTAGCGGGGGAGGTCTTGGTGCGATCGAGATGGAGGGGATCGAGATCGAGATGGGGGATCGAGATCAAGATGGAGGGGATACAGAATATGCATTTTAAATATGTTCAAACTTGTGTTTAAATATGTTCAAACTTGTTTAAATCATAACAAGAATATTTTTATGCATTTTAAATGCTGTTTTATATTTATTTGTGTTTATCAAACTTGTTTAAATTATAATGATGTAATATTTTTTATAAAATAGTAAAAAAATAAAAATATGTTCAAAATGTGCTTGGTCTTGGGGGCGGGCCGGTGCTCGGCGGTGGAGCGGGGAGGTTGCGATGGGCGAGCTAGCGGGAGGTCTTGGTGCGATCGAGATGGAGGATCGAGATCGAGATGGAGGGGGATCGAGATCGAGATGGAGGGGGATCGAGATCGAGATGGAGGGGGATACAGTAATGGCGCACATCCCGGCCGGTGCGCCATTAGAAGTTATATATAGTAATGGCGCATTGGTTGACTCATGCGCCATTAGTATGTATGGGAAAATGGAAAAAAAAGAAATTCATACTAATGGCGCACTCATCATGCCGTGCGCCATTAGTGTCTTCCACTCTAATGGCGTATGAGGAACAGGTGCGCCATTAGTATATAGTAGTGGCGCACTGCATCCACGGTGCGCCATTAGAATCAATCCTATCTATAGCCCTTTTCCTAGTAGTGTCGTACTCTGGTGTGCTGGTCCTGTGGGGTCTTAACACGATTATTTCCTGACCGTTTACTATAATAAGGTTTGTTCGGCTCCAGTGAGTGAGCGGTGATGACAGCGACGGGTCTTTGGCTCGCTTCAGTGCTTGTAGTTGTCACTATGTGGTCCATGGACCTGATTGTAACTTTTATTACATATAGTGTTCTCTGTACTCTCATAATTGATTACAAATAAATTAGAAGTTGTTCGCAAAAAAATAGAGGTTTCTCTTGAAAAAAGAAGACATAAACCCATACACAATAGACTTTAGAAATGATATTTTACTATGCACATGATATACCGTGCAGCTTCAGTCCATCAGTGCCTTGAGATGCGTGCAACGGTTTCTCATTCGTGGCAAAGTGTATTTTATTTCACGGCGCTACATTATGTTTTGTAAGATTATTTTCGTGTTTCGAGGTGTATCATAAGATTTCTTTGTGTACAAACAAAAGTGAATTACAAACGGAATAGGTACGCCCTCTCTCATAGGAAAGACCGGCAACTAGGTTTAGTTCTTAGAGTTGCTGCCACTGTTGTTTCCTTTCACCTCTGAGTACCTTCTAGCACCCGTGAGGTGGGGGTTGTTTCTGTACTCTCTGTAGTCTTTGGTCGCCCTAATTTTGGTCAGGGTTAAGTCTTAGTGTCTTGCTAGCAGTAACGAGGCGACGACGTCATTAGCGACGAGGAATAAGTCCTTGTCTTGTCCTCATTCTGGCAATGCTGTTTGGCATTGGTGGAGGGTGTGTGGAGCTTTAGTGGAGATCAAATTTTGTTTTTTGTCTTTGTTTTGTCTAGGTGGTTAGCGCGCTCTAGGGATGGGATGACGTCGCGGCATATTTTCTTTCCGGTTCCTTTTCCAACCGGTGAAGCTCAGCCAGATCTGGCGTTTTCGCACATACCCTTCTCTCATTCCACCAAAAATCAAATCTCAATCCCCTTCTCTCAGATTGATTCCTATCCGAAGCAATCCATTCATCCTTTCCTAGTCATCCTTCGTTAGTTTTTCTTAGTGATTCAGATCTGACATGGAGGAGCCCCCTCTCTCCCCCATACTGGATCTTAACCGGATTCCGTCCATTCAAGAGGAGGAAGAGAATCAGGAGGAAAGCAATCACCAGATGCAAATTTGTGGAACTGAAGGAGTACCGGATCTGTCGCTCAACATGCTAGCTATGAGTCTATCAGCGCCAAGGATTCGCAGCCTGCAGACGAGCCATATGGAGCAGAATCAGGAAATACAGGAGAAGTTCATGCTACTAATGAAAGTAGCATGTACCGGAGGTTCTCCACGGATGATTTCAGAGCATACAATTAATCAAGTCATGGCCAGAGCTTGGAGGCAACATTTCTATGCAATATCTCAGGTCTCCACTCACCTCTTCATGGCATATTTTAGCACCCAAGAAGTTATGATGTTTGTATTCACACGCCAGCCATCGATGATGGGATCAGATAATTTGCTTATGGAGTGGGTGGATCCAGATGATGATAGCAAGACTAAAGAAGATTACAAATTTGAATACATATATGCTACCATCAGAGCCTATGGGATTCCCCGAGAAGCAAGATCGCTACAACTTATGCAAGACATTCTTCATACAGTTGGTGAGCCATCAGAGTTTCATCATTTGCATAATAACATGATATTCTCAAGGGAAGAATATATTTGGGGTAAAACAAAATTAAAAGTGGAGCAACAGGTTGTAGATAAGATTAGTCTCACCTTGCGTGATAGATCCACAACTACGGTGTTTCTACACTATGAGAAAATAGGGAGGATATGTATGTTCTGTGGAATTATGTTCCATACTATTCAACATTGTACCAACAGGAATAATCTAATAAGAGAGAGAGCCAAGAATAGGAAGCCAGTCAATGATAGTCCTTTTAGTACATTTGGAGAATGGCTCATAGATTTAAGTCAGATTCCTAAGTCAGCATTACAACCAAGGAAGGAAACTCTATCAGTTCTTAGTCGGTTCCAACAGATGTTCAATGAAGAAAAGGGAACAACGAAAACATCAAGCAAAGGAAATTTTGAAAGTTCAAATGGCATCCCAAGGAACTCAAGATGGCATTCAAGAGGAAAGGAAAAAATGATGTTGCAAAATACAAGAGAATCCGGTATTATAGAAAAATCGATGCTCCCAGGATCCATGATTCAGCAGCTCAGAATGGAACGAGGCACTTTTCATCTACCCAGACGAATTGACGTTGGCCAAACAAATCATAGTGGTGGAACATTGGCCAGAAATTTCATGGAGAACACTTGCACATTACAGCAATACCTCCAAACATGTCTCTACAAAGATTTAACATGGAAGAGAGACAATGCATGACAACTCTACAACAAGGGCCAGAGAAAAATCAGCAGGAATCTGGAAATACTTCTACTCAAGCAGTAAGAACACATCAAATTACCCTGGCTATGAACATAGAAGACCCAGATATTTCCTTGAGTAGCTCATGGCAGCACATTTATACTAATCTGCCAGGTCAGGAACTGATTTCAGGCAAGAAAAATAGTATCCCTTATATAAACACATCCCCGGTCCTAGCAGCTAAGAGAACATCACATACAAGCAGCGCCCAAGAGACCCCGGCTAGCAAAAAGCATGCATCTGATGGGAATACTCAATCTTTGTTATCGTAGTTCTTCTCTCGTGGTACTCATGCTTCGTTGATACAGATCCCATTGGGACTTGGAAAATAGCAGATGAAGAAAGATCAGCGGATCAATCAAACCAAGCTAGCCATTGTATTGCCACAGATCAACAAGGAGTGGCTCCAGTTGTTGCTACAACTGCTAGAGGAGTAACTGAGGATACTACTGCTAAAGGAACAACTAAGGTAGGAGTAGCTGTTGACTTCATTGTTAACAAAGATACAGAAGTCTCAAATCCTGGCTGCGAACGAAACAAAACGTGTGTTTCAGGAGAGGATCCGGCTTATAGAAGCAATCAAGAACAGGAATATCAAAGTCGAGCTTCAGGATGGGATTCTATACCAATTGCCAGAAGTGAAGGTATCACCTCAGATGATCAAAGGATTCAAGTACCTAGTTCTGGCGGTCCCATTAGGAATCGCTATGCTTACTCCTAGAAAATGGATCATAGGATTGATATGCATCAAAATAGGAGATCAATTCTAGAAAAAACTAGCATGCCTTATCCCACTCGCAGCGGTAGATCACTGGCAAGAGTGGAATCACTTGAAAGAGAGAACTATGACCCTGGACCAGTTCGCTCCCCGTCAACAACAGTTAGTGTTGGTTCTCTCGGTTCTCGATAAAGTGATTTATTACCTTCTCGTGTTGTCAATGACAAATATTTTGGGGTGGATGTTAACTATGGCTATGGGGGCACCGAACATGCAGTCCAAGTTCAAGATCAACCACAAGCTGGCGAGGATGGTACTGATGATGCACTGCCTCTTCAGAAAGCCACTCATGTAAGTATGGATGTTGATGGGGCTATGGCGCCAGCCCACAAGGCACCACGGCGCCATGAGGATGATAGCTTGGAACAGCCGAGGTATAGGCCAGGGTCTCGGCAGCAACAAAATGTGTTACCTGGCTAGACTGATCCATGCCACAAATGCTCACGTGACTTTTGTCTCAGAGGTTAAAACTTCTAAATATATTCTTGCTGATTTGAATCAATGTTTTGACATGGCTAATAGTGTTGTAGTTCCTTCCAAGCGTCGTTCGGGAGGACTCTGGCTGATGTGGCGTGATGATCTTCAAGTGCAAGTACATTTTTCTGATTTTTCATGCCATCTTAGCTACTATAGTTAGCATAGCTACTAAGGAGAATTTTGCTCCGGTTTGCATATATGGTGATCCTTACCATCGCCAAACTAACCAGATTTGGGACCTTGTGGCATCTTTTCTGTATGATAATGCCAACAAGCCTGTAGTTTGTATGGGAGACATGAACAACATCTTGTATGATATGGACAGAAGCTCCGCGCATGTGAATATCAATGTATGAACGCTTTTCGAAATCTTGTCAAAGCGTGTGGTCTCTTTGATTTAGGCTTTAGTCCTGCTTATTCTTGGACGAATAAGAGATTCTCTTCTAATCCTATTTATGAGCGCCTTGACCGATGCTTAGTAAATGTTGAATGGTGTGCTATTCATCCTATCACAAATGTGTACAATCTGCCAATTACTGTTAGTGACCATGCACCAATTCTTATATCTACTAAAGGCAAATTTCGCAAACCTCTTCAAACATTTAAGTTTCAAAATTGGTGGCTTATGGAGAAGGATTTTAATGCTTATGCTAAATCCATTTGGGCTAATACTTCTAATAAGCCCTTTTATGCTAGGATCAACCATCTTGCAGGATCACTCAAGCAATGGTGCAAAAAGAAGAAGCCGATTAATCATGAGCTTAATGCACTAGAAGATCAGATAAAGAATATTCAAATGAAACCAGTTCAGGATCAAGATCATAACTTGGAGGCATCCCTTGTTGAAAGGTATGAAGAAAACACAACCAAACTTACAGAATTCTATAGGCAAAGGGCCAAAAAGCATTGGGCAACAAAAGGAGACAAGAATACTAGCTTTTTTCATCATGCAGTCCTCAAGAGAAGGAGGAAAAATTAGATTGTATCCATTACAGATAATAATAATGTCACTCACTTCAATCCTGATAAAATTGCTCACATTTTTGTGGATTACTTTAAACACATTTTCCAGACTAACAATGCAGATCATAGAAGGCCTTGCATAGAAATGCAACCAGAAATATATCAAAATGATTTCACCAATAGCATTCCAGATAAGCAAGAGATTTGGCAAATTCTTATGCAAATGAAGAAGAATGCTTCTCCAGGGCCGGATGGACTAAATGTGGCATTCTACCAAGCTGCTTGGGATTGGATAGGAGATGATGTTGTTGCTCTGGTAAGGCAATTCTATGAGACCTGTATTATGCCTACCCATATTAACAATACGAGCAATGTCTTATTTCCAAAGAACTTGTATGTGTCACTCCTGCCGACTTCAGGCCTATTAGCCTTTGCAACTTAGTGTACAAAATTATTGCTAAATCTTTGGCTAATAGAGTTAAGCCACATCTCATTGATTATATCCACCCATCCCAGCAAGTTTTCGTTGAGGGTAGGAGAATCAGTAATAACATAATCATAGCCCAAGAGATTTCTCACTCTTTTACTCTTACCTCTTGGAAAACTCCCGTTTTCATGCTTCAGATTGATCTAGCTAAAGCCTTTGATCGTTTGGAATGGAACTTCATATGCTCTGCTCTAGCACATAAAGGGTTGCAGAATCACTTTATTAATTTCATTCATGCTTGTATTGCAACCCCTGTTTTTTCGGTTATCGTTAATGGGCAATCATATGCGAAGTTCAGAAGTAGCAGAGGAATTAGGCAAGGTTGTCCTCTATCGCCATATCTTTTTATCCTTGCCATTAATGAACTTTCGATCTCTTTACAAGAAGCTATGTTCTCCAATCACTTGTCAGGTATCTCGCTTAGTCCAAACTGCCTCTCATCCATTCACTTATGTTTGCAGATGATCTTTTGGTTTGTGGTCAGGCTACCATTCAAGAAGCAATCACCATGAATCAAATCATCCAATCTTTTTGTGCTTCCTCAGGTCAGATCCCTACTTGGAATAAATCTGGAATTTTGTTTAGCAAAAGGGTGGATAGCAACACTGGACGATCTATTCAGGACATTTTTCCAGTCTCAAAAATAGATCACAAATTCATCCATCTTGGGCACCCTCTCATTCTTCCTTCTAAAGACAGATCCACAACCTACAACTTTGTCATAGATAAACTCAAAGCTAAACTTCCAAGTTATAATGCTAATAAACTCTCTCATGCGGCTAGATTGACTCTCATTAATTTTGTCTTTGCTTCTATCTGTTGGGGAACGTAGTAATTTCAAAAAATTTCCTATGCACACGCAAGATCATGGTGATGCATAGCAACGAGAGGGGAGAGTGTTGTCTACGTACCCTTGTAGACCGAAGCGGAAGCGTTGACGCAACGTAGAGGAAGTAGTCGTACGTCCTCCCGGTCCAACCGATCCAAGCACCATTACTCCGGCACCTCCGAGTTCTTGACACGTGTACAGCTCGATGACGCACCCTCGATCTCCAATCCAGTAGAGGCTCCGAGGGGGAGTTCCGTCAGCACGACGGCGTGGTGACGATCTTGATGTTCTCTGTCGCAGGCTTCGCTAAGCACCGCTACAATATGATCGAGGTGTAATATCGTGGAGGGGGGCACCGCACACGGCTAAGGAACGATCAATGATCAACTTGTGTGTCTATGGGGTGCCCCCTGCCCCCGTATATAAAGGAGGGAGGGAGGAGGAGGCCGGCCCTAGGAGGAGGGCGCGCCAAGGGAGTCCTACTCCCACCGGGAGTAGGATTCCTTCTTTCCTAGTCCAACTAGGTCAAGGGGAAAGAAGGAAGTGGAGAAGGAAGGAAGAGGGGGCCGCCCCCAAACCCTTTGTCCAATTCGGACTGGGCTTGGGAGGGGAGCGCGCCTCCTCCTGGCTCCTTCCCACTAAAGCCCATTAAGGCCCAATACTCTTCCCCGTATTCCCGTAACTCCCCCGTACTCCGAAAAATACCCAAATCACTCGGAACCTTTCCGAACTCCGAATATAGTCGTCCAATATATCGATATTTACGTCTCGACCATTTCGAGACTCCTCGTCATGTCCCCGATCTCATCCGGGACTCCGAACTCCTTCGGTACATCAAAATACATAAACTCATAATATAACTGTCATCGAAACCTTAAGCGTGCGGACCCTACGGTTCGAGAACAATGTAGACATGACCGAGACATGTCTCCGGTCAATAACCAATAGCGGGACCTGGATGCCCATATTGGTTCCTACATATTCTACGAAGATCTTTATCGGTCAAACCGCACAACAACATACGTTGTTCCCTTTGTCATCGGTATGTTATTTGCCCGAGATTCGATCGTCGGTATCCAATACCTAGTTCAATCTCGTTACCGGCATGTCTCTTTACTCGTTCCGTAATACATCATCTCACAACTAACTCATTAGTTGAAATGCTTGCAAGGCTTAAGTGATGTGTATTACCGAGAGGGCCCAGAGATACCTCTCCGACATTCGGAGTGACAAATCCTAATCTCAAATACGCCAACTCAACAAGTACCTTCGGAGACACCAGAGAGCACCTTTATAATCACCCAGTTATGTTGTGACGTTTGGTAGCACACAAAGTGTTCCTCCGTAAACGGAGTTGCATAATCTCATAGTCATAGGAACATGTATAAGTCATGAAGAAAGCAATAGCAACATACTAAACGATCGGGTGCTAAGCTAACGGAATGGGTCATGTCAATCGATCATTCAACTAATGATGTGATCCCGTTAATCAAATAACAACTCTTTGTTCATGGTTAGGAAACATAACCATCTTTGATTAACAAGTTAGTCAAGTAGAGGCATACTAGTGACACTCTGCTTGTCTATATATTCACACATGTATTATGTTTCCGGTTAATACAATTCTAGCATGAATAATAGACATTTATCATGAAATAAGGAAATAAATAATAACTTTATTATTGCCTCTAGGGCATATTTCCTTCAGCCTCCCACTTGCACTAGAGTCAATAATCTAGTTCACATCGCCATGTGATTGAACACCAATAATCATATCTCAGATATGATTAACACCCATAGTTCACATCATCATGTGACCAACACCCAAAGGGTTTACTAGAGTCAATAATCTAGTTCACATCGCTATGTGATTAACATCCAAAGAGTACAAAGGTATGATCATGTTTTGCTCGTGAGAGAAGTTTAGTCAACGGGTCTGTCACATTCAGAGCCGTATGTATTTTGCAAATATTCTATGTCTACAATGCTCGCACGGAGCTACTCTAGCTAATTGCTCCCACTTTCAATATGTATCTAGATCGAGACTTAGAGTCATCCGGATCGGTGTCAAAACTTGCATCGACGTAACCCTTTACGACTTAACCTTTTGTCACTTCCATAATCGAGAAACATATCCTTATTCCACTAAGGATAATTTTGACCGCTGTCTAGTGATCTACTCCTAGATCACTATTGTACTCCTTGCCAAACTCGATGTAGGGTATACAACAGATCTGGTACACAAGATGTCATACTTTATAGAACCTATGGCCAAGGCATAGGGAATGACTTTCATTCTCTTTCTATCTTCTGCCGTGGTCGGGTTTTGAGTCTTACTCAATTTCACACCTTGTAACACAGGCAAGAACTCTTTCTTTGATCTGCTCCATTTTGAACTACTTCAAAATCTTGTCAAGGTATGTACTCAATTGAAAAAACTTATCAAGCGTCTTGAACTATCTCTATAGATCTTGATGCTCAATATGTAAGCAACTTCACCGAGGTCTTTCTTTGAAAAACTCCTTTCAAACACTCCTTTATGCTTTACAGAATAATTCTACATTATTTCGATCGACAATATGTCATTCACATATACTTATCGAAATGTTGTATTGCTCCCACTCACTTTCTTGTAAATACAGGCTTCATCGCAAGTCTCAGATAAACTATATGCTTTGATCAACTTATCAAAGCGTATATTCCAACTCCGAGATGCTTGCACCAGTCCATAAATGGATCGCTGGAGCTTGCACACTTTGTTAGCTCCTTTGGATCGATAAAACCTTCGGTTGCATCATATACAACTCTTCCTCCGTAAATCCATTCAGAATGCAGTTTTACATCCATTCGCCAAATTTCATAATCATAAAATGCGCAAATGCTAACATGATTCGGACAGACTTAAGCATCGCTACGGGTGAGAAGGTCTCATCGTAGTCAACCCCTTGAACTTGTCAAAACCTTTTGCAACAAGTCGAGCTTTGTAGATAGTAACACTACTATCAACGTCCGCCTTCCTTTTGAAGATCCATTTATTTTTATGGTTTGCCGATCATCGGGCAAATCCATCAAAGTCCATACTTTGTTCTCATACATGGATCATATCTCAGATTTCATGGCCTCAAACCATTTTGCGGAATCTGGGCTCATCATCGCTTCCTCATAGTTCGTAGGTTTGTCATGGTCAAGTAACACGACCTCCGTAACAGGATTACCGTACCACTCGTGCGGATCTCACTGCTTTTACCTACGAGGTTCGGTAGTAACTTTATCCAAGTTACATGATCATCATCATTAGCTTCCTCACTAATTGGTATAGTAGTCACAAGAACAGATTTCTGTGATGAACTACTTTCCAATAAGGGAACAGTACAGGTTACCTCATCAAGTTCTACTTTCCTCCCACTCACTTCTTTCGAGAGAAACTCCTTCTCTAGAAAGGATCCATCTTAAGCAACGAATATCTTGCCTTTGGATCTGTGATAGAAGGTGTACCCAACAATTTCCTTTGGGTAACTATGAAGACGCACTTCTCCGATTTGGGTTCGAGCTTATCAGGATGAAACTTTTTCACATAAGCATCGCAACTCCAAACTTTAAGAAACGACAACTTGTGTTTCTTGCTAAACCACAGTTCATATAGTGTCGTCTCAACGGATTTAGATGGTGCCCTTTTTAATGTGAATGCAGCTGTCTCTAATGCATGATCCCAAAACGATATTGGTAAATCGGTAAGAAACATCATAGATTGTACTATATCCAATAAAGTACGGTTATGATGTTCGGACACACCATTATGATGTGGTGTTCTGTGGCATGAATTTGTGAAACTATTCCACATTGTTTTAATTGAAGACCAAACTCGAACTCAAATATTTGTCTCCGCGATCAGATCGTAGAAACTTTATTTTTCTTGTTACGATGATTTTTCCACTTCACTCTGAAATTCTTTGAACCTTTCAACTATTTCAGACTTATGTTTCATCAAGTAGATATACCCATATCTACTCAAATTATCTGTGAAGGTCAGAAATAACGATACTTGCCATGAGCATCAACACTCATTGGATCGCATACATCGGTATGTATTATTTCCAATAAGTCAGTAGCTTGTTCCATTGTTCCGGAGAACAGAGTTTTAGTCATCTTGCCCATGAGGCATGGTTCGCAAGCATCAAGTGATTCCAAAATCCCATCAGCATGGAGTTTCTTCATGCGTTTTACACCAATATGACCTAAACGGCAGTGCCACAAAAAAATTGCACTATCATTATTAACTTTGCATCTTTTGGTTTCAATATTATGAATATGTGTATCACTACGATCGAGATCCAATGAACCATTTTCATTGGGTGTGTAACCATATAAGGCTTTATTCATGTAAACAGAACAACGGTTTATTCTCTTACTTAAATGAATAACCGTATTGCAATAAACACGATCAAATCATATTCATGCTCAACGCAAACACCAAATAACATTTATTTAGGTTCAACACTATAGCGAAAGTATAGGGAGCGTGCGATGATGATCATATCAATCTTGAAACTACTTTCAACACACATCGTCACTTCACCCTTAACTAGTTTCTGTTTATTCTGCAACTCCCATTTCGAGTTACTACTCTCAAAGAATCGAACCAGTACCAAATACCGAGGGGTTGCTATAAACACTAGTAAAGTACACATCAATAACATGTATATCAAATATACCTTTGTTCACTTTGCCATCCTTCTTATCCACCAAATACTTGGGGTAGTTCTGCTTTCAGTGACCAGTCCCTTTGCAGTAGAAGCACTTAGTCTCAGGCTTAGGTCCAGACTTGGGCTTCTTCACTTGAGCAGCAACTTGCTTGTCGTTCTTCTTGAAGTTCCCTTCTATCCCTTTGCCCTTTTCTTGAAACAAGTGGTCTTGTTAACCATCAACACTTGGTGTTCTTTCTTGATTTCTACCTTTAACGATTTCATCATCATGAAAAACTCGGGAATCATTTTCATCATCCCTTGCATACTATAGTTCATCACGAAGTTCTACTAACTTGGTGATGGTGACTAGAGAATTCTGTCAATCACTATCTTATCTCGGAAGATTAACTCCCACTTGATTCAAGCGATTGTAGTACCCGCATAATCTGAGTACATGCTCACTAGTTGAGCGATTCTCCTCCATCTTTTAGCTATAGAACTTGTTGGAGACTTCATATCTCTCAACTCGGTATTTGCTTGAAATATTAACTTCAACTTCCTGGAACATCTCATATGGTCCATGATGTTCAAACATCTTTGAAGTCCCGATTCTAAGCCATAAAGCATGATGCACAAAACTATCAAGTAGTCATCATATTGAGCTAGCCAAACGCTCATAACGCCTACATCCGGTCCTGCAATAGGTCTGCTCACCTAGCGGTGCATGAAGGACATAATTCTTCTGCAAAAAGAATGAGGATAAACCTCAGATCGTGGATCCAATCCGCATCATTGCTACTAACATTTTTTCAACACAATTTTCTCTAGGAACATATCAAAATAAACATATGAAAGCAACAACGCAAGCTATTGATATTACAACATAATTTGCAAAATACTACCAGGACTAATTCATGGTAAATTTAAGTTCAATTAATCATATTACTTAAGAACTCCCACTTAGACAGACATCTCTCTAGTCATCTAAGTGATCACGTGATCCAAATCAACTAAACCATAACCGATCATCACGTGAGATGGAGTAGTTTTCAATGGTGAACATCTTATGTTGATCATATCTACTATATGATTCACGCTCGACCTTTCGGTCTCCGTGTTCCGAGGCCATATCTACATATGCTAGGCTCGTCAAGTTTAACTGAGTATTCGCGTGTGCAAAACTGGCTTGCACCCGTTGTAGATGGACGAGAGCTTATCACACCCGATCATCACGTGGTGTCCGGGCACACATTTAACTTTGGCAACGGTGCATACTCGGGAGAACACTTCTTGATAATTTTAGTGAGAGATCATCTTAAAATGCTACCGTCAATCAAAGCAAGAATAAGATGTATAATAGATAAACATCATATGCAATCAAAATATGTGACATGATATGGCCATGATCATCTTGCGCCTTTGATCTCCATCTCCAAAGTATCATCATGATCTCTATCGTCACCGCACGACACCATGATCTTCATCATCTTGATCTATATCAATGTGTCATCACATGGTTGTCTCACCAACTATTGCTCTTGCAACTATTGCTATCGTATAGCGATAAAGTAAAGCAATTATTTGGCACTTGCATCTTATGCAACAAAGAGACATCCATAGGGCTTCGCCATTGCCGATAACTTCAACAAAACATGATCATCTCATTCAACAACTTATATCTTATCACGCCTTGACCATATCACATCACAACATGCCCCGCAAAAACAAGTTAGACGTCCTCTACTTTGTTGTTGCAAATTTTACGTGGCTGCTACGGGCTTAAGCAAGAACCAATCTCACCTACGCATCAAAACCACAACGATAGTTTGTCAAGTTGGTGTTGTTTTAACCTTCGCAAGGACCGGGCGTAGCCACACTCGGTTCAACTAAAGTTGGAGAAACTGACACCCGCTAGTCACCTGTGTGCAAAGCACGGCGGTAAAACCAGTCTCGCGTAAGCGTACGCGTAATGTCGGTCCGGGCCGCTTCATCCAACAATACCGCCGAACCAAAGTATGACATGCTGGTAAGCAGTATGACTTGTATTGCCCACAACTCACTTGTGTTCTACTCGTGCATATAACATCAAACCATAAAAACCTAGGCTCGGATGCCACTGTTGGGGAACATAGTAATTTCAAAAAAGTCCTACGCACACGCAAGATCATGGTGATGCATAGCAACGAGAGGGGAGAGTGTTGTCTACGCACTCGTGAACCAAGCGGAAGCGTTGACGCAACATAGAGGAAGTAGTCGTACGTCCTCCCGGTCCAACCGATCCAAGCATCGTTACTCGGGCACCTCCGAGTTCTTGACACGCGTACAGCTCGATGATGCACCCTCGATCTCCAATCCAGTAGAGGCTCCGAGGGGCAGTTCCGTCAGCACGACGGCGTGGTGACGACCTTGATGTTCTCCTGTCGCAGGGCTTCGCCTAAGCACCGCTACAATATGATCGAGGTGTAATATCGTGGAGGGGGGCACCGCACACGACTAAGGAACGATCAATGATCAACTTGTGTGTCTATGGGGTGCCCCCTGCCCCCATATATAAAGGAGGGGGGGAGGAGGAGGCCGGCCCTAGGAGGAGGGCGCGCCAAGGGAGTCCTACTCCCACCGGGAGTAGGATTCCTTCTTTCCTAGTCCAACTAGGTCAAGGGGGGAAAGAAGGAAGTGGAGAAGGAAGGAAGAGGGGGCGCGCCCAAACCCTTTGTCCAATTGGACTGGGCTTGGGAGGGCGCGCCTCCTCTGGCTCCTTCCCACTAAAGCCCATTAAGGCCCAATACTCTTCCCCGTATTTCCATAACTCCCCGGTACTCCGAAAAATACCCGAATCACTCGGAACCTTTCCGAACTCCGAATATAGTCGTCCAATATATCGGTCTTTACGTCTCGACCATTTCGAGACTCCTCGTCATGTCCCCGATCTCATCCGGAACTCCGAACTCCTTCGGTACATCAAAATACATAAACTCATAATATAACTGTCATTGAAACCTTAAGCGTGCGGACCCTACGGTTCGAGAACAATGTAGACATGACCGAGACATGTCTCCGGTCAATAACCAATAGCGGGACCTAGATGCCCATATTGGTTCCTACATATTCTACGAAGATCTTTATCGGTCAAACCGCACAACAACATACGTTGTTCCCTTTGTCATCGGTATGTTACTTGCCCGAGATTCGATCGTCGGTATCCAATACCTAGTTCAATCTCGTTACCGGCAAGTCTCTTTACTCGTTCCGTAATACATCATCTCACAACTAACTCATTAGTTGAAATGCTTGCAAGGCTTAAGTGATGTGTATTACCGAGAGGGCCCAGAGATACCTCTCCGACATTCGGAGTGACAAATCCTAATCTCGAAATACGCCAACTCAACAAGTACCTTCGGAGACACCTGAGAGCACCTTTATAATCACCCGATTCGTTGTGACGCTTTGGTAGCACACAAAGTGTTCCTCCGGTAAACGGGAGTTGCATAATCTCATAGTCATAGGAACATGTATAAGTCATGAAGAAAGCAATAGCAACATACTAAACGATCGGGTGCTAAGCTAACGGAATGGGTCATGTCAATCAGATCATTCAACTAATGATGTGATCCCGTTAATCAAATAACAACTCTTTGTTCATGGTTAGGAAACATAACCATCTTTGATTAACAAGCTAGTCAAGTAGAGGCATACTAGTGACACTCTGTTTGTCTATATATTCACACATGTATTATGTTTCCGGTTAATACAATTCTAGCATGAATAATAGACATTTATCATGAAATAAGGAAATAAATAATAACTTTATTATTGCCTCTAGGGCATATTTTCTTCACTATCCATGTGTACTATATGTCTAATATTCTTTTTCCCAAGAAATTTATTTTGAAACTCACAGCAATCATTAGGAAGTTTTGGTGGACAGGGGTGAGAGAGGAGACCAATGCTAATTCCCTTTGCCTTAGAACTTGGAAGGACATTTGTTCTCCAAAGAATGAAGGAGGGTTAGGGATCAAGAACATGCAAGCTACTAACAGAAGTCTGATTCTGTCTGCAGCTTGGAGGATTGTTGATAATCCTAACAGACACATCTCCAAATTTTTCCAATCAAAATATTTTCCTGATACTTCATTCTGGAAAGCTAGCCCTAGTGTTCCAAAATCTGCTTTTTGGGATGTTGTTCTCAAAGTCAGACTTGTGTTGCTCAATAACTCTTTTTACCAACTCGTTTCTGGCAATATTTCTCTCTGGAGTTCTCCTTGGTATAATTCCTGGCAAGATATTTATGAAAATCTGATTATCCAACCGAGAGAATTTGTTTATCCTGCTTTGGTCAAAGATCTTTGGCTTCCTAATCAGAAACTATGGAATGATAACCTCATTGACGCTCTCTTTGTTCCTGAAACTGCACAAGTTATAAAGCAAATGCCTATTATTTAATTGGAGGGTGAAGATCTTCTTTGTTGGAAACTAAATCCTACGGGAAAATTCTCCTCTAAAAGTGCTTATAGATTATGCCTTCAAGTTATGCAGGAGCAAGGAGAACCGCAGCCTAGAACTATCTCAACTGGTGAAAAACTTATACTGAAGCAGATTTGGAAAGCAAAGGATATAGCTCCCAGGATACCGACTTTTGCTTGGACACTAATAAGAAGCAATATTTTAAATAGCGCGCTACAAAATATAGCGAGGCCCTTCTCTAAATGCTACACAAGTTATAGCGTGCTAATAGCGTGCTATATTTCAAAATAGCGTTTGCAAAAAAAAATCAATATATCTAAAAGTAAAGTATTTAAGCAACTAAATTTTTCATAGGAGCAAGCAATATATGCACAAGGGCCAAATCCAGCACATAAAAATAGTAAGTCTCAAACATCAACAACCATAGTTTTAAGAGTCTCTAACATCAACAGCCACCGGGCAGCCACCTGGGCTTGCTGGTTATGTCTCGTGGGAGAATCTGATAAAAGGAGTGAGAAAGCTAGTGGTCATGGGTTGGTTTTGGCCTGTTGGGCCTGCCGGGCTGTGCTTATTTCAGTTTTGCATGGTCTGCACGTCATAACGTTACAACGTTACAACGTTATAGCGTGTGTAGCGCGCTAATTACGTGATTAGCGGCGTAGCGTCCGATTTTGCCAAAACGTAACGTCTGCCTTTCAAATATGCTATAACCGCGTTATAACGGCGAAATAGCGTGCTATTTAAAATATTGATAAGAAGAGCCCTTCCCACAGGTAAAAGAATGGGTAAATATTCAAAACACATCAGTAAATTGTGCGCAAGATGTGGAGTACAAGAAGATGAGTTGCATATTCTTTTCAATTGCACATTTGCTAGAGCAGCTCGGTTTGCTAGGCCTTGGTTTATTAGAATAGATCAACTCTTGGAGAACTCAAATTCCATCTCAACAATTCTTCTTAATCTTGTAAATTCTAATCATCCACATGCTACTTTAAGTAATATTTTTACATTTATGTGGTGTATCTGGAAATGTAGAAATGACAAACTTTTTCAAAGGAAGGAAAGTTCTCCTATACAGGTTTTTCATGCAACCCAAGCAATAATGAACAGTTTGGAAATAGAAACCCAAACAAAGATGAACAAGGAAATGCACGTGCATCATGACAAAGCTAGCGCATATGAAGGGAACAACGATATGCAATGGAATACAATTGATATCTCCAAGCTATCAGAAGAAAATATAATTTGTACAGATGCTTCTTGGCAGCCACAAAATTCTATGAGAAAAGCTTCCAACAGTAAAGCAGGTCTTGGAGTTTACCTGTGGGTCTCCCACAATGGTTGCAGAATAAGAGCTAAGATTTCTGCAATTGTTGCACAAGCTACTTCAGCACTTCAAGCAGAAGCATATGGTCTCAAGTTGGCAGCAATGATTCTTTACAGGTTGAATATTCTAGATGCAACTATTTTAACAGATAACATCACACTAGCAAAAGCAGCAGCTGCAAGATCGCCAAGGAATGAGCCAGGACATTGGCAAATAAGAAGTATACTTGCTGATTTTTGTGCTTTAACTGAGAATATCCATGTAAAGGTGTATCATGTTTCTAGGGACCAGAATATAGAAGCTCATTACTCTGCTAAGATGGCAAATGAACATGTTATGGTAGGGACTTCTAGTAATAGATTCAGCTGTACTAATCATGTTCAGGTTCTTATGAAATGTCCTTTGATAGAAGCCGTCGAAAAAGTACAATTGCCAGGGCTTGTAATCAGTTATGTAAATTGCTTTCAAGATGATGAATGAAAATTTGGCGCCTCAGGCGTCTTTGCTCGTTCAAAAGAAAAGAGGATTCAAATTTTACCAAAATTAAGAAAATCCATAGCACAAATTTTAAAGCGGCAACGAATCATGTACGCATGCACGTTATATCACGTGCGTGGTAGTAAAATCACGCTGATGCTGCTTTTGCCTAAAAAGTGAACTCGTACGTACGCAACACACAGGCATTGCAGTACACGTGTGAATCAAGCAATGAAGGCCGGGTCGGGAGCCGGAGGAGCAAAGGTGACTGCTCAATAGGTGACGTGGCGTTGATCTGTGCTTTCCGCCTCTGGCACGCGACTACTTCTTCCTTCCCGGTGTCCTCCACGACCGCCGCCGCCGGCCGCCGCGCGTGTATCGTGCCGCGCCTCGAGTACGTGCGTGCGTGTAAACCGGGGACCGTCGGTGGGACGGTGGGCTATTGTGCGGCTGCTCGACTGGTCTCGATCGATCGATCCAATTCGAGACTTCGAGAGCCACTTGGCAGGCCATGATCGATCATGCGTTGCACTACCCGTCTCGATTGGCAGGCCATGATCGATCATACGTACGCTTTTCCTTCCCTTTTTCTCTCAGGTAGTCAGGTGATCCGCCCTGAAGGAACTTAGAAACAGTACCGAAAGCTTTTGAATTATATAAACACTAATTCAATTGTGTCATATTCTGTAGATACATCAAGTAACATATAATGGTGACATATGCCATCTACCAAGTTAAAAAAAGAGACTCCATTCCTTGATGGAAACATGACCATATAAGAGAAAATGAATTGCAAAAAAGTTGTAGAGAATAATATCCCACACAAAAGCAAAAAAATAATCCTCCAACAAAAAAATGTTGTAAGCTTGAACTCAACTGACCGTCCGGGAAGCCTTTTTATCTCCTCTCGCCCCACAGGGAACCTAGACCGTCTCTACTCCTCTCACCACCAGTGGCTGGGAGGTCCTTCCGAAATGTCATGCGCTGGTGTGAGATACGATACGGATGGGAGGGTCGCCTACTTCGCGTGCTGGCGCGCGTGCGTTGCCGGCGAAGGCGGCTCAACTCCAGCGCGTTGGCAACATTCGGCGGCGACCCGACAGGGCCTGATCATCAGAGAAATGAGCGGCGATGGGTCTTAGGTTGTCTTAGAGTCTTGGTTAGGGAGGCAAGACAGGGCACCATCCCTTCGTAGGAACAATGGCATCCTCGTCCTATCCTCATTCCGTTGCTGTGTTTATCATCGACAGAGGGCGTGTGGAGCTGTGTCTCCGATAGGACTTTGGGGATCTGGTCAATTTTGATTTCGGCATGTACAAATGATTTACATAAGCCTCGTCTCCACTGAGAATCACAACACTTTCATATTTAAAAAAGAAGTAAGTTTCAAAGAGTTCACATACTTACAAATGCATTGGCACTTTAGGTGCACTCTTTCCTGTGCAAACAAATTAGTGGATTTTAATCAGCCTAGTTTATATTAAGAGGAAGCCATGACATCAACATAAGAAGAAAATACACAAACAACTAGCCAAGCAACATGTCATAACAAGAAATTATGTTGACAACATCATATCTTACTTGCAAACATGTTTTAGAGCATCATGTAAAGGAAGGCATGCCACTATCTACCACGCTTGCTCAAATGCTGACAAAGGGTAACTTAGGAAACAATAATAGAAAATATATAGCAAAATAAATCTAGTATCAAGATCAGGATAGCCATTCAGATTTGAGACCGTCGGCTTGATCTTTAATCCAGTACATCACCACAAGTGCAAATACCTGAACAAGCAATAAAATGGCAGCCGAAGCAAATACAAAAGTGCAGTTCTAAATAATCTTGCATGTATATAGACTCCCGTACGTGGTGTTGGGTTCCGTCGGTCGATCACTGTCCAATATATCTATCTGCGTGTAAACGCGCTCAGATGACTTTGTACGCTCAAATCGGCAAGTTCCAAGAAGACTTTGGCAAATGGCATGGATAGATAGATAGATAGGTATGCATACAACCATATGTATTGTCCATTTCGAGTAGATGACTTGTGTGGTCTGATGGATGCATGAATTGGACTTTTTGCGCTTTTGGAAGTCGTCGAGGTAACTTTTTCTTGACTTGCAGAAATGCACTTCTGTTGTAGTTTCTGTGGGCCAGCATGATCTCGATATCTACATAATACGATGATTGCGATGTGTACGGCAGAGACAAGCTAACCACGAGAAGAAGAAAAAGTTGATGCATATCTGGCGATTGGGTTGGATCAGCCTGGCTAGCTATCTGATACACGCGTGCATGACGTAAACTCCCCAAACTCCACTAGCTAGCTGCTAGTTGGTAGATGATTGTTCTGGACCATGTATGGAAGTTTACAGGAATTGGATTCAATTTCAGCCAAAGAAACAATTATCACACGTTCCAAACGGGACATAAACGTTTGGGCCGTGTAGGTGCGGAGGATCTCGACGAGCCGCCGGCGGGTGGGATTCTGCTCTCGTTCTTGTTAGGTTCAGCGTTTTGGTTGGTTGTGTGACCGCGGTGATGTCCCTCAGTAGGATTAATCACTAATGTCTTCCATGTTAGATCCCCATCTCGATGGTGCGCCTAGCGTCGTCGGAGAACGTGTGAATGTGTGTTTTCGTCTGATCTCGCGGGATTTGGTCGGTGCTGGTCTTCGATGGATCTGTTTGGATCCACTCTTCATTTGGGTGTTTACATGTTTGATTCTTCCGATCTACGACACCCTCTTAATCGGTGATGGTCGTACTCTAGTGCGCTAGTCCTGTGGGGTCTTAACACGATGATTTCCTGACCATTTACTACAATAAGATTTATCCGGCTCCAGTGAGTGAGGGGCGATGACAGCAACGCGTCTTCGGCTCGCTTTACTGCTTGTTGTACTTCCTATATGGTCTATGGACCTTTATTGTATTTTTTATTATGTACGTTGTTCTCTGTACTCCCATAATTGATTACCAATAAATTAGAAGTTTCTCCTGAAAACAAAGACATAAACCCATACCCAATATGCTTTGGAAATGATATGTTACTATGCACATGATATACCATGCGGCTTCAGGCCATCATTGTGTGCAACGTATTCTCGTTCGTGGCAAAGTGTATTTCTTTTCATGGCGCTACATTATATTTTATAAGATTATTTTTCGTGTTTTGAAGTGTATCGTAAGATTTCTTTGTGTACAAACAAAAGTGAATCACAAACCAAATAGGTGCGCCCTCTCTCACAAGAAAGACGGCAACTAGGTGTTCTTTATACTCTCATAACTGATTACAAATAAATTAGAAGTTTTCCCAAAAAAAGACATAAACCCATACACAATATGTTGTAGAAATGATACTTTACTATGCACATGATATATCGTGCAGCTTCAGTCCATCATTCCCTTGAGATGCGTGCAAAGTTTTCTCATTCGTGGCAAAGTGTATTTTGTTTCACGGCGCTACATTATATTTTATAAGATTATTTTCGTGTTTTGAAGTGTATCATAAGATTTCTTTGTGTACAAACAAAAGTGAATTACACACCAAATAGGTACGCCCTCTCTCACAGGAAAGACGGCAACTAGATTTACTTAGAGTTGTCCCACTGTTGGTTTCTTTCATCTCTGAGTGCCTTCTGGCACCGGTGAGGTGGGGGTTGTCTTTGTACTCTTGTAGTCTTTGGTCGCCCTAATTTTAGTTAGGGTTAAGTCTTAGTGTCTTGTTGGTAGTAACAGGTGACGAAGTCATTAGCGACGAGGAATAAGTCCTTGTCTTGTCCTCATTCTGGCTATGTTGTTGGCATTGGTGGAGGGTGTGTGGAGCTTTAGTCAGGATTAGATTTTGATTTTTGTCTTTGTTTTGTCTAGGTGGTTAGCACGCTCTAGCCATGGGATGATGTTGCGGCATGTTATTTCTTTCCGGTTCCTTCTCCAACCGATGAAGCTCAGCCAGATGGTGCTTCGTCAGAGCACTCTCGAGGTTTCGGTCTCCCACCTATGTCTGGTTGTCGTTGGCATTATCTTCGAGCCCTACTCGGTGTTATCTTCTCCAGGGGTGCGGGCAATGATCGTGATCGCCAGTGCCTTCTGGTCTACATCGACGACTTTATGGCCATTGCTTCTTTAAACTCTTGGGATTCAACAAGATTTCACCGTTGACACGGAGGCCGGGAGGTGGCAACTAGCTTTGCTCACGGGGCGCTGCCGATGAATGTAGAAGGAAGGACGATGCTGATCTTTTTCAAAACCTGCCTGTAATTTCTTATCCTTTTATGAAAGTTTTTGCAAGTGATGATCTTAGAAGCGACGATTTTATCAAATATATTGCCTAGACAAAAAAAAAAAGGAGTCCGCTTGTGTCGAAATGAATTTGCTCATACACTTTGAAACTCGTGCGTGGCAGTAAAATCACTCTCATGCTGCTTTTGCCTAACAAATGAACTCGTACGTACGCTACACACAGGCATTGCAGTACACGTGTGAAGCGATGAAGGCCGGGTCGGGAGCCGCAGGACGAAAGATGACAGACAGCTCAATGGGCCGCACGAGCTAGGCGGGCGTGCCCGGTGACGCCGCGTTGATCTGTGCTTTCCGCCTCATGGCACGCGACTACTTCTTCCTTGCCGTGGTCCTGGACGACCGCCGCCGCCGGCCGCCGCGCGTGTCGCGCCGCGCCGCGAGCACGTACGTGTGTATGAAACGGGGGCCGGCGGTGGGACGGTGGGCTGAGCCATATCTGACCACTGTGCTGCTGCCCGAGTGGTCTCGATCGGTCCATCCAATTCGGGAGCCACTTGGCAGGTCATGATCGACCGGCGTACCAATCCGCATGTTAACCTGTGTCGTCGTGCCAATCGCTGTTGCCGTTCACGTAGCGAAATTCTGCTCCGGGGAAGCTCACCTTGCACAGCACCACCTACACGATGCCTGCACTTCATTCGCTGGCTCGTCGATTTCTGTCCTCAGAGGTCGCTGGGGAAGCACCAGGCAGCTAGCTAGCTCCGGCTGATCGGCTAAAAAGGTCAGGAGGAAGAAGCAGAAATTGCCTGCTCCACATTGAGAAGCTTAGGTGGACGGGATGACCAGTAGTTCAAGACTGCAGAAAGTGCAGGTACTGGAACAACCCTACATGCAGAGTTGCAGACATGGATGTAGTCGGCTAATGCGTTTTGCCACACCATCAAAATCGAAGGAAACTTTTGGACTCGTTCTCCGGCATCTAGGAAGAAAGAGCATGGCACGTACGCGGTGTAGCTCTCAACAGCCGGAGTTTTGGGGCGGCGAATGATTAGAGCAGCGAACCGAACTTAAGCAAAGGCCCACCCGCGCATTGCATCCACAATCATGGTGTCATGCTGCGCCTTTCCTTCCCTTTTTCTTCCTCTCAGGTGATCCGCCCTGAATGAAGACCCATCGCTAGGTGCAGGGGATACGTACGTGTGAAAAAACATGGGGGATTCGATGCTTCTCTGCCCTTTTTTGATGGGGGATCCGGCCGTTTTCATCATGCTGGGCTGAACATATATACCAAAACTAAAACATATCATTTTCACACATGGTTCTTCTACTCGGGAAATAGACTTTCGTCTCGCTTTATAGATACGGCCACGGAACCAAGTGGCACAATTCTTAAGAAAAGCTCACTTACAAGGCTCGTCAAAAAAAAAAAACAAGACTAAACACGAAGTACATCGTCCGAAATGGACAAGAGATGCACTAAGGAGTACCGCGAGCTTGCCACCAAGCAAAGGCAAAGGAGTAGCAAAACCACCACAGGACGCCATCGAGGGATCCGGCCACAAGCAAACCATGCCTCATGGAAGAAACAACCAGGGTTCCAAAATATCACCGGAGAGGAACGCCGATCTTGTCGATGAGCATAGGGTATTGATCACGGCCGCGCGTGAATGAGAGGTGATAGCCTAGGTGCATCACACCACTATTGGCAGAACATGTCACCCTGTACGGCGGGCCGAACTTGAATTTTCACCTGGAGCACCGCCTAGGGGTGGGAGGACTACGTACCACAACGAAGCTCGGAGCTTTCGCTTGGTAGCTCCCTCGCGCCTTGTCAAGAACCCTAGCCACGTGCCCAACATGGGAAAGGGGCCCGTCGCAATTGGATCATGGCATCCAGATCTGGGTTAGGGCTTAGCCACCACCGCGACAGCGGCTTCGCTAAGACCACTCACCGTCGCTCCCCTTACCATCCACATGGCCAGGGGGAGCGACAAACACCACTGTCATGGTGCTCCTCGGAGAGGCACCCACGTGATCCGTCTTTGAGGGCCGCTCAAGCAACCACGACACAAACAAGACCCCAGATTGACCCAGCCCACGGCCTCGGCCAGATTTGGGAAACCAT
Source organism: Aegilops speltoides (assembly GCA_021437245.1). Lineage (NCBI taxonomy): Eukaryota > Viridiplantae > Streptophyta > Magnoliopsida > Poales > Poaceae > Aegilops > Aegilops speltoides. The sequence continues at coordinate 48,499,337 of CM038142.1, forward strand.
ATCTGAATTCATTGTCTTTTGTTTTTTTGTAGTGCCAGACTTGTAAGTACTTGTCATTTCTGTGTTATTTTTTCGAAAGGGAGGCAAAAGTTGAATCGGCTATTAAATGGAGAGAATAGAGCTTGTTACAAATACACCCAAGAAACCTCATGAATGATTACTAGCATAATATAGTTGACCCTAACTTGTTTGCTCCTGCGGTGATTCAAAGATTTGTCTCGGCCGTGATGGTGTTGAGCAAGATTGGCAGTCGAGCGCTTTTATGTCGGAACACTCTTACTTTTCTCTCGTTCCACAATGTCCACGACACAAGCATGGTAAGTGAAGGCTTGGCTTTTCTGCTGGGGGTTCCCACAGCGCTACTTGCCCATCTCCTGGACGGAGTCCACCGAATATCATGAGAAAGTGTCCATGTCAACAATACAAAATTTCTCAATGACCAAGTTTCAAACCTTAGGGTGTGGCGGCATTTAAAGAATAGGTGAGACCCACATTCTTGCACCTTCTTGCAAAGAGGGCAAAGACCGCAATTGGCCATCCTTGTTTGGCCAATCTATTGGAGGTCTAAATTATATCTTGAAGCAGCAGCCAAGTAATGAACTTGACTTTTGGTAGGGCCAAGCCTTCTCATTTGTTCCATGGAGGAGAGCACCTTTCCCAGAAATTGTGCCTTGTACGCGGAGGCCGGCGGATAGTGCGCACACACAGCATGTTCATCCTCGGTGAGCTCATAAGATGAACCTCATGTAGAAGCATCTAAAGGATAAAAAATTGCCGGATATGCTCAATAGATGGGATTCGATTCTTGAGGATACACGTGTCATGCTTGAGGGTCTCCCACACCTTTCAATTTTTCCACGAGGATGCCTCATGGATGAGTGGATTCTTTTTAACACGGTATAGATGCAGACACTTATACATTTGCACATACACTCATTCTTATGAATGCACACATGCATGTATACCCTACCCTATGAGCACCTCTAAGAGGCTTGAGCCAGCACATCATCTTGAGATTGACGAAATCGTCATAGACGCCCTCGTAGTCCACGGGAACCGCAGACACTGACCAGCTCAGGCAGTAGAGCAGCCCTACATGCATGCAGCCATGTAAGTAGTCGGCTAATGCGCCTCTGTCCACCGTCAAAATCGAACCAAACTTTGGACCCGTTCTCCATCATCCCTCTCGCCGATCCAGAAAAGGAAGAAGAAGACGCGGTGTGGCCGAGCCAGAAATTCTGTGCGGCGAATGATTATAGGAACGTACGGGGTCCCTGAATGATCGATGCATGGTGCGCTTTTCTTCCCCCTTTTTCCTTCTCATCAGGTGACCCCGAGCAAGACCTGAACGAGCTCCTGACGGAGAGGAGGATCCATCCATCAGAGCATCACGAGCGCGAACCTAGCTGCCGGAGGGGATCGATCGATACGTGTGAGAAAAGAAAACACGGGAAATCCGATGCTTTCCCGCCCTTTTCTCCGGCCGTTTTCATCATGTGCTGGACATGCCAAAAACTAAAGCTATGGATGCTACGTACTCCCTCCGTCCGAAAAAACTTGTCATCAAAATGGACAAAAAGGGGTGTATCTAGAACTAAAATACATCTAGATACATCCCCTTTTATTCTTTTTGATGACAAGTATTTCCGGACGGAGGGAGTACATCCTTTCCGCACACAGTTTGCCCCACTTCCGTCGTGTGTTGCTAATCATACGCGTGGCCCGGCGTCTGTATCTATGTGCTGATTGCCATCGCTAGTGCTGTCCAATTCGATCACCTGAAGCATATGCCTGTGCTTGGTTAATTCTGTGTGTGTATCCTCCTCCGTGGTGAGTGACACTCGCCATCATCAAGAAAAACACAAAGGTGTTCGGTTGATTGCATCATTGGATTGGCCGGAGAGGCCGGTCCGTACGGACGTCTAGCCAAAATATCTAGAGTTGTCTTCTTCTAGATTAGATTAGATTAGAGGAAGGTGACTCGTATCCTAATCGGCACCGAATACTTTTTATAGTTTGGAGACGGGCATGCGATCGATCGAGCAAATGGCTTCCGATACAAAACTGTGGTCGGTTACGCACACGTGATCAATTCATTCCAACTCTTTTTTTGTTGTGATTGCTTCGTCACCTCCTCAATCTTCATCTACTTGACGAATAATTCTTTCTAGTAACATGCATGAAGGTTACATTACATATCTCTCTCGACAGATTAATCGGTTGCACAGCCTCGTTAGGGATGCATGTTTGATTCAAGTTTTATTGCGGCCATCAAAAGTTACACACGGCTGGTTACAAACCAATCACTCCGTATTTACCCAGGAAAGAATGAGTAAAGTCCAAAAAGAAAACGTTCCTGAGTCCTTTTAGCCGCCGCCTCCTTCTCCTCCACAAAAAGCTAGGGTTTTTGCCTCCCGCCGTCGCCGCCGCAGGTCCACCTCCTCTCCGATGGCCTTAGGGCCATGGGGGCGCAGTGGATCTCGGCAAGGGTCGGGGGAGGGCTCCGCTTAATCGTTTCTTTCGGTTTTGCTAGGGTTTGTGTCCTACTCAGAAGACGAGACGGCGGCGGCTCCTCAAGATGGAATAAAGGTCTCCCGCCTAGCCCCGCTCCGCGATGCATCTAGCATCGTTGGTGGGCGTGTGGAGGTGTGTCTCCGCGGATCTATCTTTGGTGGATTTGCTCGGATCTCGCCGTTGTTCGCTCACGTTCGTGTGTCTTCGGATTGGATTTTTCGATCTACGTTATTCTTCATCTGCGGCGGTTGCTGTTCGTGCGCTGGTCCCACGGGCCTTAGCACGACGACTTCCCGACCGTCTACTACAACAAGTTGTGCCCGACTCCGTGATGGAGGGCGATGACGGCGCGCGCTTCGCTCGCTTCAAAGGTAGTTGTCGCTAGGTGGTCTACGGATCTGGATGTGATTTCTATTATTTCTGGTATTCGTTGTACTGCCATGATTGAAGATGAATAGATCGGAAATTTTCTCAAAAAAAAAAAAAAAGTCCAAAAAGAAAAAAAGAAAAAGAAAAGATACTGAAGAAGACACACTAGCTAGCTAGTGAAGTATACTCATGTTTTGAGAGAAGAGGAGAAGGGATTATTGGAGCGCTAAGTGCAAGATTAGTAGCGAACGCTCCGATAATATCCTTCCCCTCAGTTACCACAGTTCACCGGTCGTTTGATGTTTCACAGCCCCAGCATGTCCGTGCACCACAGGTCATCGGCGCAGGCGCCCCACATGGTCTCGCCGCCGAACTCCAGCTCCGGGAAGCCCACGTCGGCGTACAGCCCGGCGGGGAGCGAGGTCTGGTCGGACCACCACGTCTCGGCGCCTAGCAGCTGCGGCTGCGACTCTGCCTGTTGGTGGTGCTGTTGTTCTTGGGTCATCATGGGGCCGCCGTGCGTTTGGGTCTGCGGCGGCTGCCAGAGCGCCGTGTCGTGCATGGCAGCGCTGCTGATGACGCTTCCGCGCGCGCTCTCGGCGGTAGCCACCATGGGCGCCGCCGGGGGCAGGGGCTGCAGCACGCCGCAGCCGTCCGTGGACACCGACGACGACGACGACAGGGCGGTGGTGCAGGACAGCTCCACGTCGGCCGCGGCGCCGGGGCCAAGGTCGAACACGTCGTCGACGGGCCAGCACCGCCCGTCCCCCGCGACGGGCAGCGCGGCCGCCGTGGCCTGCGCTATCACGTCGCCGTCGCCGGAGTTGTTGGCGGCGGCGTGGATGCGCTCGAGGAGGCGGGGGATCCAGAGGCCGCGCACGAGGTCCCTGAACCGCTGGCTGCCGACGTCGCACCGCAGCTGCTTGGCGTGGCGCTGCACCCGCGTCCGCCAGTAGTTCTTGATCTCGTTGTCGGTGCGGCCGGGGAGGTGCTGCGCGATCTTGGACCACCGGTTGCCCCACCGCGCGTGCAGCTCGAGGACGAGCAGCTGCTCCTCCGCAGTCATGCCGCCGCGCCGCAGGTCCGGCCGCAGGTAGTTGAGCCACCGCAGCCGGCAGCTCTTGCCCGTGCGCTTCAGCCCCGCGCGCCGCGCCAGCGCGTTCCACCGGCCCTCGCCGTTGGCCGCGATGTAGTTGGCGAGGAGCACGTCCTCCTCCACCGTCCACGGCCCGCGCCGAAGCATCTCCTCCTCCCCCACGGCGGCCTCCTCGCTTCTCAGGCCCCGCTGATCGCACGCCATCGCCACAACAGACAAGTTATTAGCAGCTATCCGGATCTCGGTATGGATGGTCAAATGATGAGACGATGAAAAGGGCGGGAGAGCCATCCGCCATGGATGGGCTTATATAGAGGAGGGATGGAGGAGTGAGAGAGATCAGTGGCTAGCTTTGCTGTAGGTAGTGGAGGGAGAGAGGTATTCCGTGGTAGCTTGGTTGGCTTGGCTTGGACTTGAAAAGAGTTAGACTGGACGATTGATGATGATGAGGATTGATGATGGAAGGCAGGGGAGCACGCCGCAACCGTGGAGGATTAGTTTAAGCATGATGATGAACCAAACTCGAAAAAGCCAAAAGTTGAGGCGTGATTAGCCCGTCTTTTGGAATTACAGCACCAGATTAACGACGCTAACCCGCGGGCACACGCCAGTTAAAGCTACCTTAATTTTACTCGTGCTGCTTTGCTTTGATTTTGACCCCTGTCTGGTGTACAAGAAATATTTTACGCCAATTACTCGTGCTCTCTTATATTTCTTTACGGAGGGAGTAAGAATATATCACGAAACTATGCGGTATCCATAGAAGAAATGCTTTACTCTTTCTCATCACAACGTTCCCTGAATACATGCACCAATTTGTCACCCAATGGCGTATACTACAATAGTACTCGCTCAGTTCCTAAATATTTGTCTTTTTTAAGATTTCAAATGGACTACCACATACGGATGTATATAGACATATTTTAAAGTGTAGATTCACTCATTTTGCTCCATATGTAGTCACTTGTTGAAATCTCTAAAAAGACAAATATTTAGAAACGGGGGGAGTAGTAGTTAGATTTAGCAAACTATTGAATATCAATAGAAGATTGTGTGTGTGTGTGTGGATTTCATCACAAAATACACGCCTGAAATCCCTGAATACATGCGCCAATTTGTCACTATGCTACTGAAGATAAGCTCTCTCATATATGCCGCCCTAGCTAGCTAGCTAGGTACTATCAAGCAGCATGGTACTCTCAATTATATTGTCATTCAGTCAACTGCCTGAGGTGATAATTAAGCAGGAAATACCACATGTTTTCTATAATCGAAAGAAAAAAAACAAAAGAAATCTTTTCTAAATAATGGAGCAGAGCAGGTGTATGGTCAGGATCCACATCAGTGCAAGCGGCAGCACAGTTGGGATTGGATTTTTGGTTTAGTTTAGTTTGGTAGGTGTGCATGCATGGACGTTTTTGTCAAAGCCCGTCAGCAGACTCCGGTCTCCCCGCTGACGCGGCTGATCGAAACGTCTCTCAGAATACTTCATGGCTTGGCTTGTACCAAAGCCAAGCCAAGTGATGTCCCTGACGATCTTATAATCTCCACCTCCATGGCTGCCGATCCGCCATTGTTTAGTTTCATTTCAGCTTGCATGATGGATGGATGGATGGATGGATACATTGAGCTGTTGGCGCGTGTGAAGTAATTTGTTTGCTTGCGTGCAAAGGTCAAATTATTCGCTGCCATAGGTGCTGTGAGCAGACTTCAGTGCGTGCATACATATTCCAGTTGACCACGGGGTCTATGTGCTGTCTTCATGTCCCGGGGTATTTATTACATTTCCTTTTGTCTAAGTTTAAAATTGCAAACACTTGGACCTACTCCCTCCGTTCGGAATTACTTGTCTCAAAAATGGATGGATCTACAACTAAAATAAATCTACATACATCCATTTCTACGACAAGTAATTCCAAACGGAGGGAGTACGTATTAACCAAACCAACAGTACAAACAACCGTGAAAAACAAATGAATTGCAACCCCTGATGTCTCCTTCCTTTCAAACAGTGTGATGGCACGCCAGTATTTACCGCGTCGACGCCGGATCCAACTTATCATTGTTGATCACGGATGGGAAGCCATCAAGGCCACGGTCCTGTTGGACCATTGTCCTCGAGATGAAGTTGTCACAGTTGGAAGAGCCGCGGATCCAAGGATCTGGTCTCTATTAATTCTTGACGCATCGATGTGCCAGAGGACGTAGCTTCGAAGGAGGTCGTCGCCACACGCCCACATACCCTGCAAAACCTAGTCTCGCCATCCAGAACTACTGGTAGAAATATATGCATGTGAATCTTTGTTGCCGCAAACAACGCTGTCGGCATAGGAAGGCTCAAAAAATTATTCATCGGAAAGACACCACACTGGAAGTACCGAAGAGATGAATAGCGAAAACTGACCTAAAAGCCCAAAATCGAAGAAAGCTACATATACATTCAATAGATCAAGGCCTTTGGGCACTTCCACACCAGCAGAACAAGTGGAGGAGGGACCAGTGACCTACTGACGGCAGATTATTCTTTCGATTTAATTCATTTTTTTTGCAAACAATGTTTTGATTTGTCTCTGCTTTATATAAATATCATGTACGACATAGACCCTATACGTGCGTGCGCGCGCGCGTGCACACAGAGAGAGAGAGAGAGAGGGGGACCACCACCACCAACACCACCAACACGAATCTACATTCCACCTTAATGTGATAACCATGATTTCAAATCTCAGGTTTCATCCTGGCGGGCTAAACTTATGACCAATCATTGAATCCAGTCCAAGAATTGCTTAGTTCTCATTTCGGTTTGATTTCCTACTCCACCAAAAGTGTTTTTATGATAACGTGGTGACCTGGTCATAAAAAGGGAACAAAATCAAGAAAATGGTGAAAGAACATAGAAAATTCAGGGAAAATATAGCGTTCTAGTAAAGTTGCTAAAAAATCAAGAATTTAATCATGGTCGAAATCATGCGAAGTTAATAAGGGTTTTTTCTTTTCTTTTATTCGTTCTCATAATTTTTAAATTTTGCCTATAATGTTCATGAATTTCTAAACTGTTGTTTCTATTTTAGGGCTTTCCTTTTGTGTTTTTCTTCTGTTTTAAAATATATGGTGACTCTTTATTTTAATAAGACACTTTTGAAATGATTTTTTAGTTCCTATTGTCAATATTTGTTTGCTGAATTTACAAATAATTTAAACTGGCCCGTCAAATTACTTGAATTTTCAATCAAATAAAATTTCAATTTCTCTATCATTCCTTTTCACCTCACCCCTCCTCTTATTTGAATTTTTTTAACTTTTTTATTCGGAATGGGTTGTGTTGTGTGGTTACAATCCTACCATCAGTGAAGCCCTTTTCACGCGCGGGGGGTGGGGGGGGGGGGTTGTTATTGAAGTTCATGGACCAATGTGCAAGCTTATACCCTTACCAAGTTTTCTTTTTTACCGTCGCTTGTCTCTGTTGGATTTCATTTTCTTATTGTAATTTCTTTTTACTTTTTCGAACTGTTGGTTTTGGCTATGTGCATCTTAGCTATGCAGAGGTCAAGTGTTGCTCATTATGCTTTATATCCACTTGATGCAACATTATGTGTTAATAAAAATGCCCTTTATCGAATAAATATAAGTTGGGGCTTTATGCCTAGCGTAATGCGATAAACACAAATCTAAACCTAGGGTTTAATCTTGGTGGGCTAAATATATAATCATCATCCAAACCATCCAACCATGCGTTGGTTCCCGATTTGATTCGATTTCTTGCTCCATCGGAACTGTTTTTATGATAACGTGGTAAACTGGTCATAGAAAGGAACAAAGTCAAGAAAATGGGCAAAACATAACAAAATTAAGGGAAAAAAGTATTCTAGTGGAGGATCTAAATTTTTGAAATTTAATCTTGGTCGAAATCCCATGACGTTAGTAAAGGTTTTCTATTTCTTTTATTCATTTTCAAAACTGTCAACTTTTGTACAATTTGTCTACAGTATTCATGACTTCCTGAATTTCTTGTCATTGTTCTAGGGTTCCCCTTGGGCTTTTCTTTTCTTTTCAATTTTCCTGTAAATCCCATTTTAGTAAGCCACTTTTAAAATTATTTTTAGTTCCTATGTTTCAATGTTTGCTTGCTAAATTTACAAATAGCATAAACTGTCCTCTCAAATTAATTGAGTTTTTAATCAAATAAAACTTATTTTTTTTCTTCGGGCTTTCCTCTTCATTTCTATAAGCCACTTCTGAAATGATTGTTTTTTCAATTTCTGTATGCTAAATTTACAAATATTCAACTATTCAAATAAAATTTAAATTTCACTTTTTTGTTCTGACTGGATTGTCCTCTGTGTACAGTTGTACAACCCTTGAAGCCCCTTTTCACTGGGAAAACTATTCAACTATTCACTTGACAGGCCAAGTGTTTCCTGTTACTGAAGTTGAAGGACCGAATTGAAAACTTAAACCTTAACAACAGTGGTGTCCAAAAATGATTTCTTCTTTACTGCCACTGTTGGATTTCATTCTCTTATTGTAAGCTGGGGCTTTACGCCTAGTATTTCCAAACAAAAAGGTAGTGGGAAAGCGGGGGTTTGTTTGCACAAAGCTACTGTAGGTAGCAGCACGCGTGCCCATCATACAGTATTTAGTTCTTTCTTCTTGTTGCAGTGCGACGTACGTGTTTGATCGTAGAACCATTCTCCCAAGTTAGTACTGTACTATTAATTTGTACGTCGAGCCAGTCAGTATTTGTAGGCCTTCACAGGGCTCGCACGCCTAACGTGGTAACTTGTCTCACATAAACTCCGGCGGCCGCGCGCCGCTTTTACATGTACCAAATAAGCTGCGTCGACGTACATTGATCAAAGATAGAGAAGGTATCCGGCTCGCTAGCTAGACATAGGAGAAGATCACGCTGTCCAAAAGTACAATTCGTTTCTGAATTTTGCCACACTCGAACTAATTTTGGTACAGCCAGAGATTTATCATGCAAGACAAGTATCCAGAGTCGTACACCAGGGTACTACTCCCTTTGACACTAACTTGATAGTGTCAAAAAATGTCTTACATTTTGAGACAGAAGGAGTATTAGAGTGTGAGTACATGCAGAGATCTGAATTCAGAAAAAGTAGACAGCCATGCAGCATCTGATACACGAGGGGGAGCAGAAGCCAGAAGCCCAACAACAAAACAAGCCATTGACAAAAAGCAACTTGTCCCGGGTTCATGGACACGCTCAAGAGCATGTCCCTTAAAGCAGAAACAAGCACGCCTGATATCATTAGCACTAACCACGTCCACGCGACAGTGTTGTTTAGCTACATTCTCATCATCTATGCACACTCGTGTGTACTAGAATAACAGATAAACATATACTAAAATGAAAGCCGCTTTCCTCCTTTTGCTCCATGCTTTCCTTTTCTTATCTTGTCTTCTTGTTCTTCTTCTCGATCGATGGTGTCTTGTTTGAGTGAAAGTAAAGAAGACCTTTGATTTGATTAGCCACGAGCGCTCGATCGCTCGACCGATCCCGGTTTGTTTATGATACATACGGTGCTGAACTGAAAGGAACCGGCAGAAAAACATGACATATTGACACTTGTAGGGTGCACACCGGAGCGATGGAGGTTAGTAGTGGTGGTCTAGTGTTTGGAACCATAGAGAATGTATTCTCTTAGGAATGTGGTGCTTGGCCTTTCCTGCATCCCCTTAAATAATTACTTAGGCAGCATCATGATGGTGGCTTTGCGAAGATGAAGTTAAACTTTGCAAGCAACTTCCTGCGTGTTCCTCCTTTTCAGCGCAGATGCTCAGCTCTAGTTCCCATGCTACTAAAGCAAACACATGTGACTGAAAATGGTGATCATATATGTGCAAACTTTCAGTTAAACAAATGGTGTTCATCTACACTTTGGATCAAAGCATCTCGATGACTCTTGTTGCAAGAAACGATCGAAGCCACACACGTGACTAATTAGGGCCATGGACTCCGATTATTAGACCAGAAGTAAACTAATCATCACTTGTCAAGAAGGTGGTCCTCTTGTTCTAGAACCTGGGTGCTCGTCGATCGATTGTTAATTCCGGCAAGTGTCTGAAAGGGCCATGCCGATTGCGGCGCAACTTGATCGATGGGTAGTACTATAGCCGGCCCGGCCGGCCAGTTGTTTAACTATCATCACACAAGTACAGTACCATTAAAAGAAATCTGGGATGTACCACTGCTGGTGCGGGTAAGTTGTGTTAGCATCGCAGCTGCATTCCTACTCCACTCAAAATCATTGGGTTTTCAGTGGTTGCCACGGCATCCACGGTCATCACAGACGGCGACTCCAGCTGCACTGCACAAAACTGTCTATGTCTTCAGTCTTGTGAGATCGAGCAGCAAAACTGCCGGCCCAGATTGGCCATGGAAAAAAAAAACATTGAAATTAAGTGGCAGTGGCCTGAAGTGATTCCAAGTCGATTCTTCTGAATCTGACTGGAACTGCTTTTAAAATCTTTAGACCCTTGACTGTTCATCATCCTCAAACGCATAGAGATAACACGGCCACAAGTCCATGACATAGTACATACATATACATTAATCAAACAAGCACTAACCCGGTGCGTTAGTAGTAACGACCGGACTGATCGATGGCTACCCATCTAGCTAGCGTGTGACACCTGAATTCAGAAAGGAACCAATAGGCATTTCAGGACGGGGTTCTTGACTTGTGTGGCGTGCCGAGCCGTTAGTGCGAGACGTGTTATGGACTTATGGTATAAAAATAAGCAAATGGAAGCGACGTCGGGTTCGGGATGTGGTTTTTTATGGAATTATGCGCGGAGATGAGCCGCTTGCCCGTCAAAAGGGGGGGAAAGAGAGTCGTTGCAGGTGCGCGAGTTTCAATGCGAGGTCCTCGCAGAGAAGGACGTGGTGACGATGGTCGTCTTCTAGAAGGAACCCGTGCAGTTTGACTACTATAGATAGATGGATGATTGGGCAGCATAAGTGAGTGATCACTGGGGTGACAGTTCTTGCAGTGCTAATACTGCTTTTTTTTTACTACTACTCCCTCTGTAAAGAAATATAAGAGCCCTTAGATCACTAAATATCTAAGCACTTTTATATTTCTTTACAGAGTACTACGTACTAAGAAAGTAAGAATGTAAGACTATGCGCTGAAACAAGTCTTACTAAGAATGAGGTTTGCACTGACATTTTTCATAAGACCATTCAGAGCAGAAGCAGTAAAACACTTGACAAATCTAGTCGTAGCGAAGTGATCAGTGGGGTAGCAGTTTTTGTAGTGGTAATACTAACTGCTACTACTAAGGGTGTAAGACTACGCGTTGAAATAATTCTTACTCCACTAAGGAGGTTTGTACTGACATTTTTCAGACCATCCACAGCAGCAAGCAGGAGTAGAACACTTGACAAATCTAGTCATAGTCGTAGTAGTTTGAGGGTAACAAATATAGTCATAGTCGTCAATGGGTTGGAGACGAACAGATTATACTACCATGGGAGAACATTTTCCGAGGAGGGGACATCGAGATGCTCTGACCAAAGGGTCACATCCTGGTGCTGATCACTGAATCACTGTTCGATTGTTGTGGTTTGTGCTCTCAACATTTTTCAGACGACCATTCATTCGCAGCAGAGAAGCAGTAAAACACTTGACAAATCTGGTCGTAGCTAAGTGATCAGTGGGGTAGCAGCTTTTGTAGTGGTGATACTAACTGCTACTACTAAGAGTGTACGACTATGCGTTGAAATAACTCTTGCTCCAAAGGAGGGTTACATGCACTCTGAACATTTTTCAGACGACCATTCAGAGCAACGAGCATCAGTAAAACACATGACAAATCTAGTCGTAGTCGTAGTACTAGCAGTTTTGAGTCAGTCTGTCAGTGGGTTGGAGAGGAACATTTTCCGAGGAGGGGACATCGAGATTCTCTGACCAAAGGGGCCACATCCTGCTGCCGATCACTGAATCGCTGTTCGATTGTTGTGGTCAAGTCCGACAGGGGGGAGGCAGCAACAATTTCCAAGGGCTGACAAGTTAACCAACGAGTGGAGCACTAACCATTTTTCTCATACGCGCAGTTAAAATCTCCTGCACGATTGGTTATGCCGATTTTCTTCGAGCTGGACGACTCCTCTGACGGAGACAAGAGGTGGTGGTGGTTACCATCGCTGATCCCGGATTCCTGACAGAGCAAATTTAAGCTGCACCAGCAAGTAATAGGGTAGTATGGTGGAGATGCTAGCCACCCCATGATCTATTCTCTGCCTTGGTGCTACGTAGCTGCTGCGGCTGCGAAGCCAAATGGGTATAGTCGAGTAGCAGTACGTACTGGTGCTACTGATTGATCTAGCTAGCGCCTAGAGGAAACTGCAATAGTGGCAATAGTGACCTAGGTTAGATAAGACGTCGGCAATTCGATCGGATTAGGCAGGCAGGCAGGCATGCATCTCCTAGCTAGCTACCGCCTTGTGCTTGATGCTGTCTCTGCTTCCAGCAGCAGCAAACAACGAGCGAATCCTGGACGCTCACTGTCGCACCTTTTCATTTTCTTTTCTTTTTCTTTTTTACTTCAGGTTTTGCAGTACAGTGCTGAACCATCTCTGTTACAGTTGATCTCAGTCCAATTTCCAACGTTTGGATGTCATCTGACCTCTGTCATGATGCCGTACATGAGCTCCTCCTTTCCCATAGTCATTCTCATCCTCTCTTTCTTTTTTAGGAAAATCATTCTCATCTCACCTCTGTCATGATGTCGTACATGAGCGTTGGGCCGTCGGGTGCTAATTACTACTATTCCTACTTGATTTTTCTGGCCCAAGCATGCATTATTGGGCTTAATTTTTGTTGAGCCCATGCATATATTTTGTTGATATTTTCTGGCGAAGTCTTCACTCTTCGGTCATCGCCGACACGCGCGGCGGCGGCGCATGCAAGACTCCGTCGACATGCATCCGTCCGTCCGTGGAAACTCCTTCGTTGAGCATGCGTGCGTGCTTGCATCGCTAGTGGAGGCAAAAAGCCATGGATGGCGCGGGCGCGTTCGACCGCCTAGTGTCTAGCTAGTGAGTCAGTCATGCATGCATATGGTTCAGCCCAAAAGACTCGCGCGCCGCACCAGGGAAGCCGATCGATCAATGGCGCCCGTGGAATGGACCGAGCTAGCTAGCCATAGCTAGATAGGCTCCTGCATGCATCATGAGCGTCATCGTTATGCCATCGTACCTACCAATGACATGGATACCCTCGTCGACATGGAAGTTTGTATAGTTGCGAGTTGCAGAGCCGCAGAGTATGTCAGGAGTACATGCATGCAAAGCAAAACTAGCAAAGGTGGTGTGAAACGACGTGCGTACTTGGCCTAACAATTCCCTTGACGCAAGAAGCACGCACGCACGCACGCTTGGCGGGAGAACACAGTTGACGCCGCCGGCATGGCATATGCCGTGGTGACCGCGAGACAGGGGATAATCATCAGATGCTATACGTCTAGGCGTGGACAAATTAACATGGCGAAAGAGGAGTTCTACTGCAGGTCTGCAGCATCCATGTGCACTCCAACGACTTGTGCAGCTATGCCGCTTGGTGCAAGTGTTTCACCAAACTATAGCTTGCTGGAAAGGGACAGGCACCTCACACCAGTTGACGCCCGATCGGCTTCCCGGTCCCAAGTCTTGCAGCCACCGTGCCGGCATGGCTAGCTGGTTTTCCCTTGTTTGGTACGCACGTTCCTGCTCATCGGTCACATGCACGGCACCCGGCCGGCAGCTTGAGAACTCGACTGGTCGAGCGAGTGGATGGCACTTTCAGAGTGTACTTCTGCAGCAGTTCGTCCACTACTCAACACTCCATGGACGCATGGTTTGGCAGCTTTGATTATATTGCATGTGTTTGAATTAAGGGAAGAAAGGAACTCGACGTCGTACGTCGGAGAACCCCTTTCTCCCGTTTTGATCTAGCAAAAAAAGGGGGGTTGGTGCGCTACACTTGATTATTTGACACAGTTTCATCTCTTTTCTCTTTGTCAAAGAAAAAGTTTCATCCCCTTCTCTAGCAACAATATAACTTTTCAGAACTATAATTTCTTTTTTTATTTTAAAAAACACAACCCATATATTAATTAAATAAAAAATTATTACAATAATTCATTACAGAATTCACCACGCAGGACGGAACATTGTTGACAAGAACACCATCTAATCGGTTATTAAAACTAAACTTCGCAATCTAACGAGCCATCACATTGGCCAAACGATCAATCTTGGAGTGCGAGATATATGCACCTCTCGCCTCTGGGGGTCGGCCAAGCAAAACAAGGGTGAAGCAAGTAATTGTTTCTTTATGGACCTGCCTTCAGGAGCACAATTTCTTCCCGGTTTTTGTTGGTTGTTTATTATGTTTTTTCCTTTCTTTTAATTTTACTCTAATTCTTATTATGCTTGAATTTTTTTCTTTGGTCTTCTTCTTTTATATGTATTTTGTTATCGTTTTTCACCATTTTTTTATTCTTTTTCCTATTGCCTGTGTTTCCTTTTTGTTACCTTTCCATACGCATGTCAACTTTTTCCAATACATATTGTGCAGTTTTCATGTACATATGTATCTTTTTTATATTGGGCAAACACTGTTAAAGGTTATACTCATGATGTAAAAAAATATTATACTCATGTACATTTTTATGGTGTTTAAACATATTTCTAAGTTTATGCGTTTATTGCATTGCATTAAAATTTATAAAAGTATCATGAAATGTTTTTAACACGTTAACATTTTTGAATGGTACAGAACACTTTTAAAATTATGCACACGTTTTTAATATGTATACATATTTTTTAATGTCACAATTTTTTTGAATGGTATGCACATTTTTCCAAAACTACTAGCAAATGTGTTTCACTGCATAAGCTTTTTCAAATACAATATTGATCATTTTTAAAATACACTACGAATATTCATAAATAATTAACAAATGTTATGTTTGAAACATATAAATTTATAATATTTCAAAATATAAAAAATAAACAAAAATAAAACGCTACTGGCAGGCCCAATACGGTCTAGCTTGAGGCTAGGGGACGCTCGCGGTCATTGCGAACTAGACAAAGCCACTCGCCAAATCCTATCTGACGGTTCAGGCGCTAAATAGACGCATATTCTCGCATTAAGCGAGACGGTAGAAGCTATCTCTGAAGTTTTTCCCTCCCCGCGTCGTATTGGAACGGCCCATTCTTGCACGCATAGGAAGTAAAAATAGCAGAGGAAAGACGGAGATCGCGGGCACTGCTACCCACTCCGCCCAGGTCCCATTCGTGGTAAGTAGTAGGGGCACGTCCTACTTTAGGCGATTTGAGCCGGTTTTCTTTGGCTTTTTTTCTTTCCTTTTTCTGTTTTCTTCTTTCTTCTCCGTGTTTTCCATTCTTTTTAAAATTTTGTTTCTTCATTTTTTTCCTTTTTTTCCTTTTGTTTCTTTTTCTGTTTTCTTTGTTATTTTGATTATAATTATACATTTTTTGTATTTGTCAACAACTTTTTTGTAATACACATATAATATTTTTCCAATACACACACACACACACACACACACACACACACACACACACAGAGAGAGAGATATATAAATATTAAAATGTTTCCTACAAGCAGTGGTAGTTACCATCACCCGCGTTTTATATGTTGTATGTAGTATCTATCAAAACCGCGAGTATGTACGTGTAGTATGTAGTATATAATAATGATTAGGTAGTATATATACTAATTTTTAGGTAGTATATATCATGTTTTGAGTATGCTCTTTTTTACGTACAAATATGTACGTATTCACAAATATAACAAAAACTATGGGCTCATATACAATTTTTTCATGTAACTTGCTTTGAAACATCTTAAAATAATATATGAATATATTTAAAATGATAAAGTAGTAAATATAGTATCACATGATAGTATATGAGACATATGGGGTAACTACCACCGGGTGGTAGGATGGATTTTCTATACACATTTTAATATTTTTCATATGCTAGATGAAAAAAATTCAAATACAAGATTATTTTTCATATTTTCTATACTTTTTAACATTTTAAATGCTTGATTACCAGTTTTCAAATAAAAAAGATAACATTTTCTGAATACCTGGTCAACAATTTTTCTATGCACATTTAACATTTTCCCAAAGCTTGATTAATATTTTTACATGTTCAACATTTTTTTATATGCTTGATTTACATTTTTCTGCTCCGCTCCTGCGAACCTGTTTGTGGGATCTGGCGGCTGGCTATTTGAGGGAGATCGAACGAGGAGGAGACGAACCCCTCGAATGCGCTACCCCAACTCTACATGCGTTGGACGACAATGCACGTCTAGTGGTAATGATATGTGATCCACCTGTGGTGATATGTTTCTGGTTGTTCGGTGCGTAAGGAATTTATTTATATTGCAGCCGGTGCACCTAGCATAGCCCAACGAGATGTACATTACCAGTCAGACACACAACTAAAGTCTCATTACTGGTGAGCTCTTCATAATTCCGGTCATTAATTAAGGCATCTACTTAGTTTTTTTGTGTGTGCCGGTCACTGGTATGTAGTGCCAGTGATGATTTTTGTTATACTCGTCGCTGGTAGAAAATAAAATTCCGATTCACTTTATCATATGCCTTCTCAAATTAGAGTGTGTATACAAATGAGTTCATGCTTACATTAGTTTGTGTTGGATGATTACTTGGAAGATAACATATGTAGGTCATCAGTATTTGTCACTCGTTGTATTATACAGAACATGATACAACTGGATAATGTTTGTACAAATCAAAAGCTTCCATGATTTTTCTAAGTTGCTTTTAGTTTAAGGTTATTTTCTATTCAAATGGTGCCTTCACCAGGTCATCTTGTGACCTAGAGCGGTCCAAGTGTGGTAGCTGCTAGGACTTCGCCCACCTCTCGACATCAACCATTTGTGGGATACAATCACCTCTCGACATCAACCATTTGTGGGATACAATCACCCCACCTGGCCTCGACATCAACATATGGCCCAGCGTTGCCCTTGCCATCCTCTGGAAACTTTGGGGCCCTAGTAACTGAAGGAAATATGCCCTAGAGGCAATAATAAAGTTATTATTTATTTCCTTATTTCATGATAATTGTTTATTATTCATGCTAGAATTGTATTAACCGGAAACATAATACATGTGTGAATATATAGACAAACAGAGTGTCACTAGTATGCCTCTACTTGACTAGCTTGTTAATCAAAGATTGTTATGTTTCCTAACCATGGACAAAGAGTTGTTATTTGATTAACGGGATCACATCATTAGTTGAATGATCTGATTGACATGACTCATTCCGTTAGCTTAGCACCCGATCGTTTAGTATGTTGCTATTGCTTTCTTCATGACTTATACATGTTCCTATGACTATGAGATTATGCAACTCCCGTTTACCGGAGGAACACTTTATGTGCTACCAAACGTCACAACGTAACTGGGTGATTATAAAGGTGCTCTACAGGTGTCTCTGAAGGTACTTGTTGGGTTGGCGTATTTCAAGATTAGGATTTGTCACTCCGAATGTCGGAGAGGTATCTCTGGGCCCTCTCGGTAATGCACATCACATAAGCCTTGCAAGCATTGCAACCAATGAGTTAGTTGCAAGATGATGTATTACGGAACGAGTAAAGAGGCTTGCCGGTAACGAGATTAAACTAGGTATTGGATACCGACGATCGAATCTCGGGCAAGTAACATACCGATGACAAAGGGAACAACGTATGTTGTTATGCGGTCTGACCGATAAAGATCTTCGTAGAATATGTAGGAACCAATATGGGCATCCGGTCCCGCTATTGGTTATTGACCGGAGACGTGTCTCGGTCATGTCTACATTGTTCTCGAACCATAGGGTCCGTGACGCTTAAGGTTTCGATGATGCTTATATTATGAGTTTATGAGTTTTGATGTACCGAAGGAGTTCGAGTCCGGATGAGATCGGGACATGACGGGAGTCTCGAAATGGTCGAGATGTAAAGATCGATATATTGGACAACTATATTCGGACATCGGAAAGGTTCCGAGTGGTTCGGTATTTTTGAGTACCGGGAGTTACGGAATACGGGAGAAGTATTGGGCCTTATTGGGCCATACGGGAAAGAGAGAGGGCTGCCTAGGGCAGGCCGCGCCCCCCTCCAAGGCCTAGTCCGAATTGGACTAGGGGGAGGGGCTGCGCCCCCTCCTTCCTTCCCTTCTTCCTCCCCCTTCCTTGTATCCTACTCCTAATACTTGGAAGGATTCCTAGTTGGACTGGGAAAGGGGGAATCCTACTCCCGGTGGGAGTAGGACTCCCCTAGGACACGCCATAGAGAGGGCGGTGAGGGAGTCTGGACTAGGGGTGTCCGAACAGCGGACTATCATCGTCCACGGACTCCAAGACTACGAAGATACAAGATTGAAGACTCCGTCCCATGTCCGGATGGGACTTTCCTTGGCGTGGAAGGCAAGCTTGGCGATCGGATATGTAGATCTCCTACCATTGTAACCGACTGTAACCCTAGCCCTCTCCGGTGTCTATATAAACCGGAGGGCTTTAGTCCGTGAGGACACAACATCCATTACAACAATCATACCATAGGCTAGCTTCTAGGGTTTAGCCTCCTTGATCTCGTGGTAGATCCACTCTTGTACTACCCATATCATCAATATTAATCAAGCAGGGCGTGAGGGTTTTACCTCCATCAAGAGGGCCCAACACAGGTAAAACATCGTGTCCCTCGTCTTTTGTTACCATCCGCCTAGACGCATAGTTCGGGACCCCTACCCGAGATCCGCCGGTTTTGACACCGACATTGGTGCTTTCATTGAGAGTTCCTCCGTGTGCGCCACCGATAGGCTCGATGGCTTCTTCAATCAACAACAACACCGTCCGGGTGAGACTTTTCTCCCGGACAGATCTTCGATTCGGCGGCTTTGCATCGCGGGCAATTCACTTGGCCATCTGGAGCAGATCGAAGCTAAGCCCCGGCCGTCGAGTCGTTTGAAGCTTAAACTTCACGGCCGACATCCGCGGGACTTGATCTTGACGGACCCGAGCCCGCCGAAGGCCACTACTGTCACGATGGACATGATTTAGCTCTGCCGCCGGACAGTGCCTTGGTGGCCGCACACGAATCCGCTCCGGCCCTTGGTCCGGAGCCGATCGCGCAGATCGAGGACCGGTGGCTGGACACCGCCTCGGGGGCTGCATCTTCCACGACGATGGAGCCGAACATTAACCTTGTACCTGGTAAAACTCGTGACTCCGAGGTGCCGGACTCCCTGTCGGACTCCGAACCTCCTGCGCCCCTGCCAATCGAATCCGATTGGGCGCCGATCATGGAGTTCACCGCCGCGGACATCTTCTAACACTCGCCCTTTGGAGACATCCTAAATTCGCTAAAACATCTCTCGCTATCCGGAGAGACCTGGCGGGACTATGGCCAGGATGGTTGGGATGCGGACGACGAAGAAATTCGAAACCCACCCACCACCCACTTTGTAGCCACTGTCGACGATCTAACCGACATGCTAGACTATGACTCCGATGACATCGACGGTATGGACGACGATGCCGAGACGAACGAGCCAGCGCCTACAGGCACCGAAGACCACCTCGTCATATGACATATACATGGTGGACACCCCAAAAGATGGGGACGGCGAAGAAGCAGCGGAGGCAGATTCCATAAAGAAACAGCCCAAGCGCCGACGTCAGCGGCGCCGCTCTAAATCCCGCCACAACAAGAATGGAGATTCCGGCACAGGAGATAATAACACCCCAGACAGTGCCGAAGACAATCCCCTCTAGCAAGATTCAGCGCAGGAGGATGCGGAAGCAAGCCCTCACGAGAGAGCGGCAGACAAAGAGGTCGGGGATGATAATTACATACCTCCCTCCGGAGATGAGGCAAGCCTCAATGACGACGAATTCGTCGTGCCAGAGGATCTCGTCGAACAAGAGCGTTTTAAACGCAGGCTTATCGCCACGGCAAATAGCCTAAAGAAAAAGCAGCAGCAGCTTCAAGCTGACCAAGACCTGCTGGCCGATCGATGGACCGAGGTCCTCGCGGCTGAAGAGTACGAACTCGAACGCCCCTCCAAAAGCTACCCAAAACGCAAGTTGCTCCCCCGATTAGAGGAGGAAGCATACATACCTTCATCACCAGCGCACAATACAGCCGACCGACCACCCCGTGGTCGTGACAAAGAGGCATCTAGGCCCTCCACCAAGACCGTACCCCGGCATTGCTCCAAAAGTACGAAGCCAAGAGGGAACGCGCCGGACTTGCGAGATATATTGGAGGACAAAGCAAGGCAATCCAGATCCATTTACGGATCACGTGGGCGCCCTACGACCCACGACGAATACCGTCGCGCCGGATACAACAACTCCGGCCGGGCTGAACACAGCAGACAACGCTCACTCGAGCTACGTCGTGATATTGCTCAATATAGAGGCGCCGTACACCCGCTATGCTTCACTGACGAAGTAATGGATCATCAAATCCCTGAAGGGTTTAAACCCGTAAACATCGAATCCTACGATGGCACAACAGACCCCGCGGTTTGGATCGAAGATTATCTCCTTCACATCCATATGGCCCGCGGCGACGATCTCCACGCCATCAAGTATCTCCCACTCAAGCTTAAAGGACCAGCTCGGCATTGGCTTAACAGCTTGCCCGCAGAGTCAATTGGGTGTTGGGAAGACACGAAGCCGCATTCCTCGACAACTTCCTGGGCACATATGTGCGACCACCGACGCCGATGACCTAAGCCACATAATTCAGAGCTGACGAATCGGCGATAGTTACGGACACGGTTCTTAACAAAGAAAAATCAAATTGTCGATCGTCCGGATGCAGAGGCCCTCGCAGCCTTCAAACATAACATCCGCGACGAGTGGCTAGCCCGCACCTAGGACAGAAAAGCGAAATCCATGGCAGCCCTCACATCTCTAATGACCGCTTTTGTGCGGGAGAGGACAGCCAGCTAGCTCGCAGCAACAACCTCGGTAAAAATTCGGCGGTCGGATACCAAGGACCATAATGGCGGTCGCGTCGAAGCAAAAAATAAATGCCGCGTTAACGGCGGCGACAAGGAGGATACTGACGATCAACGCCGGATTCTCGAGGCTCTAAACCTGGTCGTGGAAGAAGCCATTCAAAAGAACCACTCCGGGTCCGTCCAATTTGGACCGAATACTCGACCGCTCATGCCAGATACATGGCACCCCCGAAAAGCCAGCTAATCACACCAACAGAGATTGTTGGGTATTCAAACAGGCAGGCAAGTTAATTGCCGAAAACAATGACAAGGGGCTGCACAGCGACGACGAGGAAGAGACCCGGCCACCGAACAGTAGAGGACAGAAGGGTTTTCCCCCTCAAGTGCGGACGGTGAACATGATATACACAACCCATATACCCAAGAGGGAGCGGAAGCGTGCACTAAGGGACGTATATGCGATGGAGCCAGTCGCCCCGAAGTTCAATCCATGGTCCTCTTGCCCGATCACCTTCGATTGAAGAGACCATCCGACCAGTATCCGTCACGGCGGATTCGCCGCATTGGTTTTAGACCCAATCGTCGATAGATTTCACCTCACAAGAGTCCTAATGGACGGCGGCAGTAGCCTGAACCTGCTTTATCAGGATACAGTGCGCAAGATGGGCATAGACCCCTCAAGGATTAAACCTA
This sequence comes from Aegilops speltoides, assembly GCA_021437245.1. NCBI lineage: Eukaryota > Viridiplantae > Streptophyta > Magnoliopsida > Poales > Poaceae > Aegilops > Aegilops speltoides. Next base: position 48,521,049 of record CM038142.1, read on the forward strand.
CAAAGACAACCTTCAAAGGCGTCATACCAGGTGTTGAGGCCAATTGTACAGGCTCAGTCACACTGGAAGTGGTCTTCGGATCGCCGGATAATTTCCGGAGCGAGGAGTTAATCTTCGACATAGTCCCGTTTCGCAGTGGCTATCACGCTCTGCTCGGGCGAACCGCGTTTGCAAAGTTCAACGCGGTGCCGCATTATGTTGGGGAACGTAGCAGAAATTCAAAATTTTCCTACGTGTCACCAAGATCTATCTATGGAGAAACCAGCTACGAGTAGAAGGAGAGTGCATCTACATACCCTTGTAGATCGCTAAGCGGAAGCGTTCAAGTGAACGGGGTTGATGGAGTCGTACTCGTCGTGATTCAAATCACCGATGATCAAGTGCGAACGCACGGCACCTCCGCGTTCAACACACGTACAGCCCGTGGCGTCTCCCACGCCTTGATCCAGCAAGGAGAGAGGGAGAGGTTGAGAAGACTCCATCCAGCAGCAGCACAACGGCGTGGTGGTGGTGGATGAGTGTGGCAATCCAGCAGGCTTCGCTAAGCACCACGGGAGAGGAGGAGTACTTGGGAGAGAGGAGGGCTGCAACCAAAGGCGGAGATCGAATCACGTGTATTCTGTGTGTCTCTGGGCAGCCCCTAGGCCTCACTATTTATAGGGAGAGGAGGGCTGCGCCCCTTTAGGGTTTCCCACCCCAAGGCGGCGGCCAGCCCCCTGATCCCATCTGGTGGCGGCGGAGGGGAGAGAGGGGAGGCGCACCCAAGGTGGGCCTTAGGGCCCATCTGCCCTAGGGTTTGCCCCTTCCCCACTTCCCACGCTTGGGCCTTGGTGGGGCGCCCAGCCCACCTAGGGGCTGGTCCCTCCCACCCTTGGCCCACGCAGCCTTCAGGGCAGGTGGCCCCACTTGGTGGACCCGGGACCCTCCGGTGGTCCCAGACGCTAATAAACCCCAAACTTTTCCGGTGACCAAAACAGGACTTCCCATATATAAATCTTTACCTCCGGACCATTCCGAACTCCTCGTGACGTCCGGATCTCATCCGGACTCGAACAACATTCGGTAACCACATACAAGCTTCCTTTATAACCCTAGCGCCATCGAACCTTAAGTGTGTAGACCCTACGGGTTCGGAGACATGCGATATGACCGAGACGTTCTCCGATCAATAACCAACAGCGGGATCTGGATACCCATGTTGGCTCCCACATGTTCCACGATGATCTCATCGGATGAACCACGATGTCAAGGACTCGGTCGATCCGTATACAATTCCCTTTGTCTAGCGGTATTTTACTTGCCCGAGATTCGATCGTTGGTATACCGATACCTTGTTCAATCTCGTTACGGCAAGTCTCTTTACTCGTTCCGCAACACATCATCCCGTGATCAACCCCTTAATCACATTGTGCACATTATGATGATGTCCTACCGAGTGGGCCCAGAGATACCTTTCCATTTACGGGTGACAAATCGATCTCGATCCGTGTCAACCCAATGACACTTTCGGAGATACCGTAGTGCACCTTTATAGTCACCCGATTCGTTGTGACGTTTGATACACCCAAAGCACTCCTACGGTATCCGGGAGTTACACGATCTCATGGTCTAAGGAAGAGATACTTGACATTAGAAAAGCTCTAGCGCAGCGAACTACGATCTTTGTGCTATGCTTAGTATTGGGTCTTGTCCATCACATCATTCTCCTAATGATGTGATCCGTTATCAACGACATCCAATGTCCATAGCCAGAAACCATGGCTATCTGTTGATCACAACGAGCTAGTCAACTAGAGGCTCACTAGGGACATATTGTGGTCTTTGTATTCACACGTGTATTACGATTTCCGGATAATACAGCTTATAGCATGAATAAAAGACAATTATCATGAACAAGGAAATATAATAATACTTTTATTATTGCCTCTAGGGCATATTTCCAACAGACTCCCACTTGCACTAGAGTCAATAATCTAGTTCACATCGCCATGTGATTTAACATTGACAGGTCACATCGCCATGTGACCAACATCATCAAATGAGTTACGGGGTTTGATCAAGTTTTGCTTGTGAGAGAGGTTTTAGTCAACGGTCCGAACCTTTCAGTCCGTGTGTGCTTTGCAAATTTCTAGGTCATATTGTAAATGCTGCTTTCATGCTCCACTTGGAGCTATTCCAAATGGTTGCTCCACTATACGTATCCGGTTTGCTACTCGAGTCACTCGGATAGGTGTTAAAGCTTGCATCGGCGTAACCCTTTACGCCAACTCTTTATCACCTCCATAATCGAGAAACATGTCCTTATTTACTTCAAGGACAATTTTGATCGCTGTCCAATGATCCATTCTGGATCATTCTAGTACCCTCGACCGACTCATGGCAAGGCAAACTTCGGTGCGGTACACACAGATAGCATACTTGTAGAGCCTATAAAGCATAGGGGACGACCTTCGTCCTTTCTCCTTCTTCTGCCGTGGTCGAGCTTTAAGTCTTAACTTCATACCTTACATCTCGTGCAAGAACTCCTTCTTTGATGATCCATCTTGAACACCTTCAAGATCATGTCAAGGTATATGCTCATTTGAAAGTACCATTAAGCGGTTTTTGATCTATCCTCATAGATCTTGATGCTTAATGCTCAAGTAGCTTAAACCGGGTTTTCACTTGAAAAACACTTTTCAAGTAACCCTATATGCTTTACAGAAAATTCTACATCATTTCTGATCAACAATATGTCAACAACACATACTCATCAGAAATTCTATAGTGCTCCCACTCACTTCTTTGGAAATACAAGTTTCTCATAAACTTTGTATAAACCCAAAATCTTTGATCATCTCATCAAAACATACATTCCAACTCCGAGATGCTTACTCCAGTCCTTAGAAGGATCGCTAGAGCTAGCATACCTTTTAGCATCCTTAGGATCAACAAAACCTTTCTTATTGTATCACATACAATCTTTCCTTACGAAAACTGGTAAGGAAACTCGTTTTGACATCCATCTGCCAGATTTCATAAATGCAGCTAATGCTAACATGATTCCGACGGAATTAAGCATCGCTACGGATGAGAAAATCTCATCGTAGTCAACTCCTTGAACTTGTGAAAAACTCTTCGCCACAAGTCGAGCTTCATAGACGGTGACATTACCGTCCACGTCCGTCTTCTTCTTAAAGATCCATTTATCTCAATGGCTTGCCGATCATCGGGCAAGTCCACCAAAATCCATGCTTTGTTCCGATACATGGATCCTATCTCGGATTTCATGGTTTCTAACCATTTGTTCGGAATTTGGGCCCACCATCGCTTCTCCATAGCTCGTAGGTTCATTGTTGTCTAGCAACATGACCTTCAAGACAGGATTACTGTACCACTCTAAAGTAGTACGCATCCTTGTCACCCTACGAGGCACGGTAGTGACTTGATCTGAAGTTTCATGATCACTATCATAAGCTTCTACTTCAATTGGTGTAGGTGCCACAGAAACAACTTCCTGTGCCCTGCTACACAATAGTTGTAGTGATGGTTCAATAACCATATCAAGTCTCCACCATCCTCCCACTCAACCTTTTCGAGACAAACTTTTCCTTGAGAAAGGACCCGATTCAAGAAACAATCCTATTGCTTTCGGATCTGAATTAGGAGGTATACCCAACTGTTTTGGGTGTCCTATGAAGATGCATTTTATCCGCTTTGGGTTCGAGCTCATTAACCTGAAACTTTTTCAAATAAGCGTCGCAGCCCCAAACCTTTAAGAAATGACAGCTTAGGTTTCTCTAAACCATAGTTCATATGGTGTCATCTCAACGGAATTACGTGGTGCCCTATTTAAAGTGAATGTGGTTGTCTCTAATGCCTAACCCATAAACGATAGTGGTAATTCGATAAGAGACATCATGGTACGCACCATATCCAATAGGGTGCAACTATGATGTTCGGACACACCATCAAACTATGGTGTTCCAGGCGGTATTAATTGTGAAACAATTTCCACAATGTCTTAATTGCGTGCCAAAGCTCAGAACTCAGATACTCATCTCTATGATCATATCATAGACATTTCATCCTCTTGTCACGATGATCTTCAACTTCACTCTGAAATTACTTGAACCATTCAATAATTCAGACTTGTGTTTCATCAAGTAAATATACTCTACATCTACTCGAATCATCGTGAAGTAAGAACATAACGATATTCATCAGATGCCTCGGCACTTATTGGACTGCACACATCAAAATGTGTTACTTCCAACAAGTTGCTATCTTGTTCCATTTTACTTTGAAAACCGAGGCTTTTTAATCATCTTGCCCATGTGGTATGATTTGCATATCTCAAGTGATTCAAAATCAAGTGAGTCCAAACGATCCATCTGCATGGAGTTTCTTCATGCGTATACACCAATAGACATGGTTTGCATGTCTCAAACTTTTCAAAAGCGAGTGAGTCCAAAGATCCATCAACATGGAGCTTCTTCATGCGTTTACACCAATATGACTTACATGGCGATTGCCACAAGTAAGTGGTACTATCATTATTATCTTATATCTTTTGGCATGAAAATGTGTATCACTACGATCGAGATTCAATAAACCATTCATTTCGGTGAAAGACCATTGAAGGTATTATTCAAATAAATAGAGTAACCATTATTCTCCTTAAATGAATAACCAGTATTGCGATAGCATAATCCAATCATGTCTATGCAAAACGCAAACACCAAATCTCGATGGTAGAGGGAGCGTGCGATGCTTGATCACATCAACCTTGGAAACACTTCCAACACATATCGTCAGCTCACCTTTAGCTAGTCTCCGTTTATTCCGTAGCTTTTATTTGAGTTACTAACACTTAGCAACCGAACCGTATCTTAATACCCTGGTGCTACTAGGAGTACTAGTAAAGTACACATTAACATAATGTATATCAATATACTTCTATCGACCTTGCCACCTTCTCATCTACCAAGTATCTAGGGTAATTCTGCTCGATGGTGGTTCCCTTTATTACGTAAGCACTTAGTCTCGGGTTTGGGTTCAACCTTGGGTTTCTTCACTTTGAGCAGCAGCTGATTTGCCGTTTCATGAAGTATCCCTTCTTGCCCTTGCCCTTCTTAAAACTAGTGGTTTCACCAACCATCAACAATTGATGCTCCTTCTTGATTTCTACTTTCGCGTGTCAAACATCACGAATACCTCAAGGATCATCATATCTATCCTCGATATGTTATAGTTCATCACGAAGCTCTAGCAGCTTGGTGGCAATGACTTTGGAGAAACATCACTATCTCATCTGGAAGATCAAATCCCACTCGATTCAAGTGATTGTTGCACTCAGACAATCTGAGCACAAGCTCAACGATTGAGCATTTCTACCTTAGTTTGTAGGCTAAGAAAATCGTCGGAGGTCTCATACCTCTTGACGTGGGCACGAGCCTGAAATCTCAATTTCAGCCCTCGAAACATCTCATATGTTCCGTGACGTTTCGAAAACGTCTTTGGTGCCTCAACTCTAAACCATTTAACTGAACTATCACGTAGTTATCAAAACGTGTATGTCCGATGTTCGCAACATCCACAAACGACGTTTGGGGTTCAGCACACTGAGCGGTGCATTAAGGACATAAGCTTTCTCTTGTCGCATAATCGCTCATCACAACTTTCAACTATATTTTCTCTAGGAACATATCTAAACAGTGGAACTAAAGCGCGAGCTTCGACATAATTTGCAAAGGTTTTTGACTATGTTCAGGATAATTAAGTTCATCTTATGAACTCCCACTCAGATAGACATCCCTCTGGTCATCTAAGTGATTACATGATCCAAGTCAACTAGGCCGTGTCCGATCATCACGTGAGACGGACTAGTCATCATCGGTGAACATCTTCATGTTGATCGTATCTACTATACGACTCATGCTTGACCTTTCGGTCTCCGTGTTCGAGGCCATGTCTGTACATGCTAGGCTCGTCAAGTTAACCCTAAGTGTTTTCGCTGTGTAAAACTGTCTTACACCGTTGTATGTGAGCGTAAGAATCCATCACACCCGATCATCACGTGGTGCTTAGAAGCGACGAACTGTAGCAATGGTGCACAATCGGGGAGAACACTTCTTGAAATTTTGTAAGGATCATCTTATTTACTACCGTCGTCCTAAGTAAACAAGATGCATAAACATGATAAACATCACATGCAATCAAATAGTGACATGATATGGCCAATATCATTGTGCTCCTTTGATCTCCATCTTGAGGGCTCCATGATCATCATCGTCACCGCATGACACCATGATCTCCATCATCATGATCTCCATCATCGTGTCTCCATGAAGTCGTCTCGCCAACTTATTACTTCTACTACTATGGCTACGGTTAGCAATAAAGTAAAGTAATTACATGGCGTTGTTCAATGACACGCAGGTCATACAATAAATAAAGACAACTCCTATGGCTCCTGCGGTTGTCATACTCATCGACATGCAAGTCGTGATTCCTATTACAAGAACATGATCAATCTCATACATCACATATCATTCATCACATTCTTCTTGGCCATATCACATCACATAGCATACCCTGCAAAAACAAGTTAGGCGTCCTCTAATTGTTGTTTGCATGTTTTACGTGGCTGCTATGGGTTTCTAGCAAAACGTTTCTTACCTCATAAAACCACAACGTGATTTGCCAATTGCTATTTACCCTTCATAAGGACCCTTTTCATCGAATCCGTTCCGACTAAAGTGGGAGAGACTGGCACCCGCTAGCCACCTTATGCACGAAGTGCATGTCAATCGGTGGAACCTGTCTCACGTAAGAGTACGTGTAAGGTCGGTCCAGGCCGCTTCATCCCACAATGCCGTCGAAACAAGATTGGACTAGTAACGGTAAGCATATTGAACAAAATCAACGCCCACAACTACTTTGTGTTCTACTCGTGCAAAGAATCTACGCAATAGACCTAGCTCTGATACCACTATTGGGGAACGTAGCAGAAATTCAAAATTTTCCTACGTGTCACCAAGATCTATCTATGGAGAAACCAGCTACGAGTAGAAGGAGAGTGCATCTACATACCCTTGTAGATCGCTAAGCGGAAGCGTTCAAGTGAACGGGTTGATGGAGTCGTGCTCGTCGTGATTCAAATCACCGATGATCAAGTGCGAACGCACGGCACCTCCGCGTTCAACACACGTACAGCCGGTGGCGTCTCCCACGCCTTGATCCAGCAAGGAGAGAGGAGAGGTTGAGGAAGACTCCATCCAGCAGCAGCACAACGGCGTGGTGGTGGTGGATGAGTGTGGCAATCCAGCGAGGCTTCGCTAAGCACCACGGGAGAGGAGGAGTACTTGGGAGAGAGGAGGGGGCTGCAACCAAAGGCAGAGATCGAATCACGTGTATTCTGTGTGTCTCTGGGCAGCCCCTAGGCCTCACTATTTATAGGGGAGAGGAGGGCTGCGCCCCCTTTAGGGTTTCCCACCCCAGGGGCGGCCAGCCCAGATCCCATCTGGTGGCGGCCAGAGGGGGAGAGAGGGGGAGGCGCACCCAGGGTGGGCCTTAGGGCCCATCTGCCCTAGGGTTTGCCCCCTTCCCCACTTCCCACGCCTTGGGCCTTGGTGGGGGGCGCCCCAGCCCACCTAGGGGCTGGTCCCCTCCCACCCTTGGCCCACGCAGCCTTCTGGGGCAGGTGGCCCCACTTGGTGGACCCCCGGGACCCTCCCGGTGGTCCCGGTACGTTACCGATAAACCCCGAAACTTTTCCGGTGACCAAAACAGGACTTCCCATATATAAATCTTTACCTCCGGACCATTCCGAACTCCTCGTGACGTCCGGGATCTCATCCGGACTCGAACAACATTCGGTAACCACATACAAGCTTCCTTTATAACCCTAGCGTCATCGAACCTTAAGTGTGTAGACCCTACGGGTTCGGGAGACATGCGACATGACCGAGGCGTTCTCCGATCAATAACCAACAGCGGGATCTGGATACCCATGTTGGCTCCCACATGTTCCACGATGATCTCATCGGATGAACCACGATGTCAAGGACTCGATCGATCCGTATACAATTCCCTTTGTCTAGCGGTATTTTACTTGCGAGATTCGATCGTCGGTATACCGATACCTTGTTCAATCTCGTTACCGGCAAGTCTCTTTACTCGTTCCGCAACACATCATCCGTGATCAACCCCTTAATCACATTGTGCACATTATGATGATGTCCTACCGAGTGGGCCCAGAGATACCTTTCCATTTACGGAGTGACAAATCCCATCTCGATCCGTGTCAACCCAATGAACACTTTCGGAGATACCTGTAGTGCACCTTTATAGTCACCCGATACGTTGTGACGTTTGATACACCCAAAGCACTCCTACGGTATCCGGGAGTTACGATCTCATGGTCTAAGGAAGAGATACTTGACATTAGAAAAGCTCTAGCAATTTAACTACGATCTTTGTGCTATGCTTAGTATTGGGTCTTGTCCATCACATCATTCTCCTAATGATGTGATCCCGTTATCAACGACATCCAATGTCCATAGCCAGGAAACCATGGCTATCTGTTGATCACAACGAGCTAGTCAACTAGAGGCTCACTAGGGACATATTGTGGTCTTTGTATTCACACGTGTATTACGATTTCCGGATAATACAGTTATAGCATGAATAAAAGACAATTATCATGAACAAGGAAATATAATAATACTTTTATTATTGCCTCTAGGGCATATTTCCAACACATTATGCATACCCCAAGCTCAAGATGCCAGGCCCTCATGGAGTCATCACAGTCAATGGAAATACGGAACGCTCCCTCCGAACGGAGAAACATACAGCGGCTCTCGCGCCAGAAGTACAGAACAACCTTCTAAGGCAATTTTCGAGTCCGACCGTTAAATGGCCGGACACGGCCAAACGGGCCTGGAGCAACATCAACCAAGACCATCTGGCACGTTCCGAGCACGCGTAGCAATGCGGCCCTAACCCCAGCCCTCGCATAATTGCAAGACCAACCCTCCACGTACACCATTACACTCTGGAGATACCATGGGCCTAGGGGGAGGGGCACGACCACAACAAACCCAGAGTGCGGCTCGACCACACCAGGGGCTCCCAAGTGTGTCACTTTTTTTATTTTCCTTCTTCTTATATACAGGACTCCATTTACCAGAGGCCCTGTCCGGCGGTGGACCCGCCGAACTTACGATGCAACAGCCAGGGAAGAAAGAAGGCTGCGATGAACACTCAGGTGGTCTCCATTACGAGCATTAAATTCAATTATATACACCAGTCCGCAGCCCACCCCTGGAGGGGGACATGCTTATTTATGAAGGAAATATGCCCTAGAGGCAATAATAAAGTTATTATTTATTTCCTTATTTCATGATAAATGTTTATCATTCATGCTAGAATTGTATTAACCGGAAACATGATACATGTGTGAATGCATAGACAAAACAATATGTCACTAGTATGCCTCTACTAGACTAGCTTGTTAATCAAAGATGGTTATGTTTCCTGACCATGAACAAAAGGTTGTTATTTGATTAACAAGGTCACATCATTAGTAGAATGATCGATTGACATGACCCAATCCATTAGCTTAGCACACGATCGTTTAGTATGTTGCTCTTGCTTTTATCCATGACATATACATGTTCCTGTAACTATGAGATTATGCAACTCCGTTTACGGAGGAACACTTTGGTGCTACCAAACGTCTGGCGTGAATCGGGTGATTATAAAGGAGTACTACAGGTGTCTCCAAAGGCGGATGTTGGGTTGGCGTATTTGAGATTAGGTTTTGTCACTCCGATTGTCGGAGAGGTATCTCTGGGCCCTCTCGGTAATGCACATCATCAAGCCTTGCAAGCACTACAACTAATGAGTTAGCTGTGAGATGATGTATTACGGAACGAGTAAAGAGACTTGCCGTAACGAGATTGAACTAGGTATTGGATACCGACGATCGAATCTCGGGCAAGTAACATACCGATGACAAAGGAACAACGATGTTGTTATGCGGTCTGACCGACAAAGATCTTCGTAGAATATGTAGGAACCAATATGGGCATCCAGGTCCCGCTGTTGGTTATTGACCGAGAATAGTTCTAGGTCATGTCTACATTGTTCTCGAACCGTAGGGTCCGCACGCTTAAGGTTTCGATGATAGTTATTATGAGTTTATGTATTTTGATGTACCGAAGAAGTTCGGAGTCCCGGATGTGATCACGGACATGACGAGGAGTCTCGAAATGGTCGAGACATAAAGATTGATATATTGGAAGCCTATGTTTGGAGTTCGGAATGGTTCCGGGTGAAAACAGGAATTTACCGGAGTCCCGGGAGGTTACCGGAACCCCCCCGGGAGGTAAATGGGCCATAGTGGGCCTTAGTGGAAAGGAGAAAGGGCCAGCCCTAGGTGGCCGCGCGCCTCCCCCCCTTTTCCCTAGTCCTACTAGGACTAGGAAAGGGGGCCGGCCCCCCTCTCTCTCTTTCCCCCTCCGGGAATCCTATTCCAACTAGGATTGGAGGGGGAATCCTACTCCCAGAGGGAGTAGGACTCCCTGGCGCGCCTCCCTTGGCCGGCCGGCCCCCTCCCCCTTGCTCCTTTATATACGGGGGCAGGGGGGCACCCTAGAAGACACAAGTTTGATCTACGGATCGTTCCTTAGCCGTGTGCGGTGCCCCCCTCCACTATATTCCACCTCGGTTATACCGTCGCGAAGCTTAGGCAAAGCCCTGCGCCGGTGACACATCAAGATTGTCACCACGCCGTCGTCTTGTGGAACTCTCCTCGACACTCGGCTGGATCGAGTCGAGGGCGTCATCGAGCTGTCGTGTGTCAAGAACTGGGGCGCCGAATGCGGCGCGGGATCGGTCGGATCGCGAGGAGAACGTCGACTACTTCCTCTACGTTGTGATCGCTTCGCTTGGTCTCACGAGGGCGTAGACAACACTCTCCCCTCTCGTTGCTATGCATCACCATGATCTTGCGTGTGCGTGGAAATTTTTGAAATTACTCGTTCCCCAACAAAGGTATCAAAGCCAGGTTTTTATGGTTTGATGTTTTGCACGAGTAGAACACAAGTGAGTTGTGGGCGATACAAGTCATACTTCCTACCAGATGTCATACTTTGGTTCAGCGGTATTGTGAGATGAAGCGGCCCGGACCGACATTACGCGTGACGCTTACGCGAGACTGGTTTCACCGCTGCGAGCACTCGTTGCTTAAAGGTGACCGGTGGGTGCTGTCTCTCTCACTTTAGTTGAACCGAGTGTGGCTACGCCCGGTCCTTGAGAAGGTTAAACGAGTCTATTTGACGAAATATCGTTGTGGTTTTGATGCGTGGGGTGAGACTGGTTCTTGCTTAAGCCCGTAGCAGCCACGTAAAATTTGCAACAACAAAGTAGAGGACGTCTAACTTGTTTTTGCAGGGCATGTTGTGATGTGATATGGTCAAGACGTGATGCTATATTTTATTGTATGAGATGATCATGTTTTGTAACCGAAGTTATCGGCAATGGCGAGGAGCCATATGGTTGTCGCTTTATTGTATGCAATGCAATCGCTTACTGTAATGCTTTACTTTATCACTAAGCGGTAGAGATAGTCGTAGAAGCATAAGATTGGCGAGACGACTACGATGCTACGATGGAGATCAAGGTGTCGCGCGGTGACGATGGTGATCATGGTGGTGCTGCAAGATGGAGATCATGAAGCACAAGATGATGATGACCATATCATATCACTTATATTGATTTGCATGTGATGTTTATCCTTTTATGCATCTTATCTTGCTTTGATTGACGGTAGCATTATAAGGTGATCTCTCACTAAATTATCAAGAAGTGTTCTCCCCGGGTATGCACCGTTGCCAAAGTTCGTCGTGCCCAGACACCACGTGATGATCGGGTGTGATAAGCTCTACGTCCATCTACAACGGGTGCAAGCCAGTTTTGCACACGCAGAATACTCGGGTTATACTTGACGAGCCTAGCATATGCAGATATGGCCTCGGAACACGGAGACCGAAAGGTCGGCGTGAATCATATAGTAGATATGATCAACATAAGATGTTCACCATTGAAACTACTCCATTTCACGTGATGATCGGTTATGGTTTAGTTGATTTGGATCACGTGATCACTTGGATGACTAGAGATGTCTTTCTAAGTGGGAGTTCTTAAGTAATATGATTAATTGAACTTAAATTTATCATGAACTTAGTACCGATAGTATCTTGCTTGTTTATGTTTGATTGTAGATAGATGGCTCGTCTTTGTTGTTCCGTTGAATTTTAATGCGTTCCTTGAGAAAGCAAAGTTGAAAGATGATGGTAGCAATTACACGGATTGGGTCCGTAACTCGAGATTATCCTCATTGCTGCCTGAAGAGTTACGCCTGGATGCACCGCTGGGTGCGAACTGCTTCTGATGCAACCGACGACGTTAAGAACGTCTGGCGAGCAAAGCTGATGACTACTCTATAGTTCAGTGTGCCATGCTTTACGGCTTAGAACCGGGACTTCAACGACGTTTTGAGCGTCATGGAGCATATGAGATGTTCCAGAGTTGAAGTTAATATTCAACAGAATGCCCGGATTAAGAGATATGAAGTCTCCAATAAGTTCTATAGCTGCAAGATGGAGGAGAATAGTTACATTAGTGAGCACATACTCGTAATGTCCGGGTACTACAATCACTTGACACAATTGGGAGTTAATCTTCCGGATGATTGTGTCATTGATGAATTCTTCAATCACTGCCACCAAGCTACAAAGGCTTCGTGATGAACTATAATATGCAAGGGTTAGTAAAGACTATACCGAGCTCTTCGCAATGCTAAAGGCTGCGGAGGTAGAAATCAAGAAGGAGCATCAAGTGTTGATGGTCAATAAGACCACTAGTTTCAAGAAGAAAGGCAAAGGGAAGAAGAAGGGGCTTCAAGAAGAACAGCAAGCAAGTTCTTTGCTCGGAGAAGAAACCCAAGTCTGGACCTAAGCACAAACGAGTGCTTCTCTTGCAAGCGCACCGGTCCTTTGAAGCGAACTGCCCCAAGTATTTGGCGGATAAAAAGGATGGCAAGGTGAACAAAGGTATATGTGATATACATGTTATTGATGTGTACCTTACTAGAGCTCGTAGTAGCACTGGTATTTGATCTTGGTTCTGCTGCTAATATTTGCAACTCAAAGCAGGGACTACTGATTGCTTAACTCGCAAAGGACGAGGTGACGATGCGCGTGGGAAATGGTTCCAAAGTCGATGTGATCGCGGTCGGCACGCTACCTCTACATCTACCTTCGGGATTAGTTTTAGACCTAAATAATTGTTATTTGGTGCCTGCGTTGAGCATGAACATTATATCTGGATCTTGTTTGATGCGAGGCGGTTATTCATTTAAATCGAGAGAATAATGGTTGTTCTATTTATATGAGTAATATCTTTTATGGTCATGCACCCTTGAGGAGTGGTCTATTTTTGATGAATCTCGATAGTAGTGATACACATATTCATAATGTTGAAACCAAAAGATGCAGAGTTGATAATGATAGTGCAACTTATTTGTGGCACTGCCGTTTAGGTCATATCGATGTAAAGCGCATGAAGAAACTCCATACTGATGGACTTTTGGAGTCACTTGATTATGAATCACTTGGCACTTGCGAACCGTGCCTTATGGGCAAGATGACTAGAACCCCGTTCTCCGGTACTATGGAGAGAGCAACAGATTTGTTGGAAATCATACATACAGATGTATGTGGTCGATGAATGTTGAGGCTCGTGGCGGATATCGTTATTTTCTCACCTTCACAGATGACTTAAGCAGATATGGGTATATCTACTTAATGAAACATAAGTCTGAAACATTTGAAAAGTTCAAAGAATTTCAGAGTGAAGTTGAAAATCATCGTAACAAGAAAATTAAGTTTCTACGATCGATCGTGGAGGTGAATATTTGAGTTACGAGTTTGGTCTACATTTGAAACAATGCGGAATAGTTTAGCAACTCACGCCACCGGAACACCACAGCGTAATGGTGTGTCCGAGCGTCGTGTCGTACTTTACTAGATATGGTGCGATCTATGATGTCTCTTACAGATTTACCGCTATCGTTTTGGGGTTATGCTCTAGAGACGGCCGCATTCACACTGAATAGAACACCGTCGAAATCCGTTGAGACGACACCTTATGAACTGTGGTTTGGCAAGAAACCAAAGTTGTCGTTTCTTAAAGTTTGGGGATGCGATGCTTATGTGAAAAAGCTTCAACCCGATAAGCTCGAACCCAAATCGAGAAATGTGTCTTCATAGGATACCCAAATGAGACAGTTGGGTACACCTTCTATCACAGATCCGAAGGCAAGACATTCGTTGCTAAGAATGGATCCTTTCTAGAGAAGGAGTTTCTCTCGAAAGAAGTGAGTGGGAGGAAAGTGGAACTTGATGAGGTAATAGTACCTTCTCCCTTACTTGAAAGTAGTTTGTCGCAGAAACCGGTTTACGAGACACCTACACCAGTAGTGAGGAAGTTGATGATGTTGATCATGAAACTTGAGATCAAGTTACTCTGAACCTCGTAGATCAACGAGTAAGATCCGCACTGTGAGTGGTACGGTAATCCTGTTCGGAAATCATGCTACTAGATCATGATGAACCTACGAACTATGAAGAAGCGATGGTGAGCCCAGATTCCATAAAATGGCTTGAGGCCATGAAATCGAGATGGGATCCATGTATGAAAACAAAGTATGGACTTTGGTTGACTTGCCCGAGGGTCGGCAAGCAATAGAAAACAAGTGGATCTTCAAGAAGAAGACCGACGACGACGGTAATGTTATCGTTCTACAAAGCTCGACTTGTCGCAAAGGGTTTTCGACAAGTTCAAGGGATTGACTACGATGAGACCTTCTCACCCGTGGCGATGCTTAAGTCCGTCCGAATCATGTTAGCAATTGCGCATTTTATGATTATGAAATTTGGCAAATGGATGTAAAGACTGCATTCTGAATGGATTTACGGAAGAAGAGTTGTATATGATGCAACGAGAAGGTTTTATCGATCCAAAGGAGCTAACAAAGTGTGTAAGCTCCAATGATCCATTTATGGACTGGTGCAAGCATCTCGGAGTTGGAATAAGCGTTTTGATAGTGTGATCAAAGCATTTGGGTTTGTCTGAGACTTTTGGAGAAGCTTTGTATTTACAAGAAAGTGAGTGGGAGCTCAGTAGCATTTCGATATTATATGTAGATGACATATTGCTGATCGGAAATGATATAGAATTCTGGATAGCATAAAGGGATACTTGAATAAGAGTTTTTCAATGAAAGACCTCGGTGAAGCTGCTTACATATTGGGCATTAAGATCTATAGAGATAGATCAAGGCGCTTAATTGGACTTTCACAAAGCACATACCTTGACAAAATTTTGAAGAAGTTCAAAATGGATCAAGCAAAGAAAGGGTTCTTGCCTATGTTACAAGGTGTGAAGTTGAGTAAGACTCAATGCCCGACCACTGCAGAAGATAGAGAGAAATGAAAGAAATTCCTATGCTTCAGCCATAGGCTCTATCATGTATGCAATGCTGTGTACCAGACCGATGTGTGCCTTGCTATAAGCCTAGCAGGAGGTACCAAAGTAATCCAGAGTGGATCATCGGACAGCGGTCAAGAACATCTGAAATACGAAAAGGACTAAGGATATGTTTCTCGTATATGGAGGTGACAAAGAGCTCATCGTAATGGCAGTTACGTTGATGCAAGCTTTGACACTGATCCGGACGATTCTAAATCGCAGACCGGATCGTATTTACACTAAGCGGAGGAGCTGTCGGTTGGTGCAGTTCTAAACAAAGCGTCGTGGCGGGATCTACATGTGAAGCGGAGTACATAGCAGCTTCGAAGCAGCTAATGAAGGAGTGCGGATGAAGGAGTTCATATCCGATCTAGGTGTCATACCTAGTGCATCGGGTCCAATGAAAATCTTCGTGACAATCTCGGAGCAATTGCCTTGGCAAAGGAATCCAGATTTCACAAGAGGACCAAGCACATCAAGAGACGCTTCAATTCCATCCGGACTTAGTCGGTGGGAGACATAGAGATTTGCAAGATACATACGGATCTGAATGTTGCGCAACCGTTGACTAAGCCTCTTCCACGAGCAAAACATGATCAGCACCAAGACTCCATGGGTGTTAGAATCATTACTATGTAATCTAGATTATTGACTCTAGTGCAAGTGGGAGGCTCAAGGAAATATGCCCTAGAGGCAATAATAAAGTTATTATTTATTTCCTTATTTCATGATAAATGTTTATCATTCATGCTAGAATTGTATTAACCGGAAACATGATACATGTGTGAATGCATAGACAAAACAATATGTCACTAGTATGCCTCTACTAGACTAGCTTGTTAATCAAAGATGGTTATGTTTCCGACCATGAACAAAAGGTTGTTATTTGATTAACAAGGTCACATCATTAGTAGAATGATCTGATTGACATGACCCAATCCATTAGCTTAGCACACGATCGTTTAGTATGTTGCTACCGCTTTTATCCATGACATATACATGTTCCTGTAACTATGAGATTATGCAACTCCGTTTACGGAGGAACACTTTGGGTGCTACCAAACGTCTGGCGTAATCGGGTGATTATAAAGGAGTACTACAGGTGTCTCCAAAGGCGGATGTTGGGTTGGCGTATTTGAGATTAGGTTTTGTCACTCCGATTGTCGGAGAGGTATCTCTGGGCCCTCTCGGTAATGCACATCATCAAGCCTTGCAAGCACTACAACTAATGAGTTAGCTGTGAGATGATGTATTACGGAACGAGTAAAGAGACTTGCGATAACGAGATTGAACTAGGTATTGGATACCGATGATCGAATCTCGGGCAAGTAACATACCGATGACAAAGGAACAATGTATGTTGTTATGCGGTCTGACCGACAAAGATCTTCGTAGAATATGTAGGAACCAATATGGGCATCCAGGTCCCGCTGTTGGTTATTGACCGAGAATAGTTCTAGGTCATGTCTACATTGTTCTCGAACCGTAGGGTCCGCATGCGCAAGTTTCGATGGCGGTTATTATGAGTTTATGTATTTTGATGTACCGAAGAAGTTGAGTCCGGATGTGATCACGGACATGACGAGGAGTCTCGAAATGGTCGAGACATAAAGATTGATATATTGGAAGCCTATGTTTGGAGTTGGAATGGTTCCGGTGAAAACAGAATTCTACGAGTCCCGGAGGTTACTGGAACCCCGGGAGGTAAATGGGCCATAGTGGGCCTTAGTGGAAAGGAGAAAGGGCCAGCCCTAGGTGGCCGCGCGCCTCCCCCCCTTTTCCCTAGTCCTACTAGGACTAGGAAAGGGGGCCGCCCCCTCTCTCTCTTTCCCCTCAGGAATCCTATTCCAACTAGGATTGGAGGGAATCCTACTCCCAGAGGAGTAGGACTCCTGGCGCCTCCCTTGGCCGGCCGGCCCCCTCCCCCTTGCTCCTTTATATACGGGGGCAGGGGGGCACCCTAGAAGACACAAGTTTGATCTACGGATCGTTCCTTAGCCGTGTGCGGTGCCCCCCTCCACTATATTCCACCTCGGTTATACCGTCGCGAAGCTTAGGCAAAGCCCTGCGCCGGTGAAACATCAAGATCGTCACCACGCCGTCGTCTTGTGTGAACTCTCCTCGACACTCGGCTGGATCGAGTACGAGGGACGTCATCGAGCTGTCGTGTGTCAAGAACTCGGGCGCCGAGTAACGGCGCGGGATCGGTCGGATCGCGAGGAGAACGTCGACTACTTCCTCTACGTTGTGATCGCTTCGCTTGGGTCTCGAGGTGCGTAGACAACACTCTCCCCTCTCGTTGCTATGCATCACCATGATCTTGCGTGTGCGTAGGAAATTTTTTGAAATTACTACGTTCCCCAACAATTTAGTCCAATCCCTTGCTTACCGCACTATTTGTATCCTTCCGCACTCATAGCAGAATTCCTTGAATAAATAATGCAGCACTCTTTTGCCTGTAATTGCATTACTTTACATATATGTTCACTAATGACATCTTGCACCGTATATTTTGGTACGGCCGAATACACCAGGGGCTTATGTTCCCCGCATTATGGTGTGATAAGTCCGAACACTTTCACAAGTGCGGCACCCCGAACTTATAGCATTATATGAATCGGCTCCGAATCATGTCTTGGGTCAATAGTTGGGTTTGCCCGGCTCCCACGTTTTGGTGCCTTATGTTCCGTTCTATCGGCTAAGATGGCACTGGGAGAACCACTGCGATTGCGCCCCGGTTGAGCTGGGCGAGCGCCTCAGTGGAGAAAGCTAAAACTGACTGGCATGATAAGGCGAGAGACCGGTCGCTGTTCGAGAGGTCTTTTCGGGTCCCTAAAGACTTATGCTGCTTCGAGTGAAGTACCGGAAAATGTTCGACGAAGGCGTGGATAGCGCCCCGAATTCGGTCTTCCGAATACTAGGGGCTTCGCCGAAATTTAAAATTATAGAATTCTATGGCTAAGTGAGAGTGTTATAGCACTATAAGTCCGGTTGCCTTGTTCGTTGTGTTGAGCGCCTCCCTAGATGGACCCAAAAATGGGAACAAGAGTGCTCAAGTTTATCCCGAACACCCCAGCACTCGTGGCTTGGGGGCTAAAGCCAACAACTTGCCATCTCTTAGATTTTATAAACGGCCGCACAGAAGGTAATATTTTAAATTAAACAAGCGTTGCGTAGCGCATATGAACAAAGTTTTCAGCGCACATGATAATACATAACGAGTTTACTCAATAATTACATCTCTGGGGCACTCATCCGCAATATTGCGGGCACCCTTCAGGACAGTCTTATAGTATATTTCGGGCGTACGATACTCCTTGCCCGCTGGCGGCGGGTCAGTAAGAAGCCTCTCCGCATCCAGCTTGCCCCAGTGCACCTTTGCGCGGGCAAGGGCCCGACGAGCACCTTCAATACAAAGGAGCGCTTGATGACATCCACCCAGAGGCACGCATCCACCAGCCGCCGCCGCAGGAGGCCGGTAGCTCCGAGGCATGGCTGTCCAGCCACGCCGGACTATAAGGCCCTTCATGGCCTCCTCAGCTACCTTGTGGAGCTCGACCAGCTGCTTCAGCTGGTCGCTAGGGGGCACCGGATGGCCGGCCTCAACGTACTGAGACCAGAAGACCTTCTCCGTTGAGCTCCCCTCCTCGCCACGGTAGAATGCGGCAGCATCGGATACACTGCGAGGCAGATCTGCAAACGCCCCTGGAGAGCTCCGAATTCAGGTAAGTGTCAGGTAGTTTACATTAACATGCTTGCTTTGCATGAAAAATGCCTTACCCGCCGGTATTTTATTCATATCCTCAACTTCCTGAAGGGCCTTACGGGCCTCGGCCTTGGCGGACTTGGCACTTTCGAGAGCCGAGGCGCGCTCGGACTTTCGGGTCTTTGAGTCGCGCTCCAAACTCTCATGCTTCTCCATGAGAGCCTGGAGCTCTTGCCGCACCTCCGCCACCCGCCTCTCCTGCTTCTCTCGCTCTGCCCGTTCAAGGCCGCATGCGTTGACGCGGACACAGCCTCCTTCAGGGTTGCCACCTCGTTCGTGGCCCCTGCAGTACCCACGTTATCCTTGTTAATTTTATTGCAACCGAAATCCTTTTATGTAAGGTAAATATTCAAAGTGGTGCTACTCACCTTCTTTGTCCTCGAGCTGCCTCTTGGCATGGCCGAGCTCTCGCTTGGACCGCTCGAGATCTTGCTTCAATGCACCAACCTCTGCAATCAGTGCGGCAGAGGTTAGCAGCGCAGCCTGCAAACCCATATTGACATAATTTATTAGCAACCCTGCGTATATATTTTTAGATGCCTTGTAGATAATCCTAGGCTCTCGCGACTAGGGTTTCCCCGTCCTCCCCTCCCGCCGCCGCCGGCCCTCCCGCCGCCGCCCGGCCGTCGGCCTCGCGCCCCTCCGCCCCTTCCGCCTCCCCTCCCCTTCTTCTGTCGCCTCGCGCCGCCTCCTCGGGAGGTGGCGGAGGCGAGCTCAACTCCACTTCCTCGGCCCCCTTCCCTGTCTCTTCCCCGCCGCCCATGCGCGGCGCCCCAGCGCTGGCCGGTGGTGCCGGCGGCGGCGGGCCTCTCGCCCGCGTGTGCGCGCCTTCCCGGGGCGGGGCGGCGGCGGCGTGCAGCTTCGGCCTTGCTGCGGCCCGACGGCCTGCGGTAGCGGCGGCGGCGGCGTGGTGTCGGCGCCGCTCCTTGGCGGCGGGCGGCGTGGTGGCGCTGGTGGCCGTCGTCGCGCCCCCGGCCCAGATCTGGGCCCGGCGGGCCCCATCTGGGTTCTAGCGGGCCGGCTCTCCGGCGTGGCCTCGTTGTCTGCGGCGCGGTGAGGAGGAGGAGCGGCTCGGATTAGGGGCGGCGGCGCCGACGGCGTGCCGGCAGCAGCGCGAAGGCGGGAGCTTTACGAGCCCACGAGGCTCGGCGGGCGATGGGCCCATGGGCCTGGTGTGCTCTGCTATTGCGTCCGGGGCGGCTACCGTCGCGACGGTGGAGGTGGGCCCCTCCGCGTGCCAACGGTGCTGATGCCCTAGTCCCGGCTCTGATTCTTCGCCGTGTTGTCCTCACCCCGTGTTGCCGTGGTGAGACGGCGTGGGGGTCTCCTGACCGTGTTGGCGCTGGATGGTGGTTGGTTTGGTGGAAGGCTTCGAAGCGCCCGAGGTGCGGGTTGGGATCGGGGGAAACCCTTGTCGGCTTGGCCGACACCGGCGCGGTGGCGCTTGTGGGTGCCACCTGACCTTCTGGGAGGGCGTCGGGGGCTACTCTTCCTCTCGCCTCGTCGGGTACCGGGGGAAACCCTTGGCAGCAGCGTCGTCATCGTCGCGATCCTTCTTGGAGGTGTTGATAGGTGCCGGCGCTTCGGAGTCTTGGAGCCTAGTGGGAGATCCCGGTGGGCGCAGCGTTCGCGAGGCTTCTTCGTTTTTTGTTGATCCACCGTTGTCGGCATTTGTTTCTTTTGCTCTTTCTTTGCCGTTTCCTTTTGGCCGTGGATCGCTTGCTTCCGCCCAAAGCTATCCTTGTATGGCTCGGTTGGTTGCTTTGTATACAAAGCGGGGAAACCCTTTTAGGTATATATTTTAGATCCTCGGTCCGCTTTTCTTTCCGAGCGCCGAACCGAGCATCGAAACTCTGTCTATGCGGTATTACATTACATAATTTTATCTTCTTACCTCAAAGCCTGTTAGAAGGCTGCTGCAGGCTTCGGTCAGCCCGCTCTTGGCGAGCTGAACCTTCTGGATCACCGCACTCATGATAGTGTTGTGTTCTTCCTCAATGGAGGCACCTTGGAGCGCCTCCAGCAAGTTGTTCGGCGCCTCCGGTTGGACGGAGGCCGCCGGCATCACGGTCTTGCCCTTCTTGCGAAGGGGCCGCTTGCCGGACTCCGGAACCACTACAGGTTCCGGCGTAGAATCCGGCGCAAAGTCCGGGAGGCTGCCTTGCGGCGCCTCCGGAGCCTCCTTCTGATGGGTCCCTTTACGATCCCACCTAGGCATCCTCATCGGCGCGAGGGGTGGAGGCGGTCAGATGGAATCCACATCCAGCGGAGCCAACGACCCGCTTCGATGAAGCGGGAGATCATCATCGGCCGGATTGCGGCAAAGCATGCGGCATTAGAAGGACACTATGTGACTCAAAGAGAAATTACAAATCATTCAGAATTCGGATACTTACGATCTCGCCGGAGGCTGGCCCTTGAAGGCCACTCTTCGCGCCAACGTTGGTGTTGGCGAAACTGTCCGGGGAATAGTTCTCCCCTCTTGGACCCTTGGCCTCCCCTATCGGGAAGCTTTCCTCTTCCTCTCTCCTCCTCGGGAGAGAGTCTTCTTCCTCCTCCTCATCTTGGGGAGGAATCCGCCTCAGTCGTCGAACACTGAAGGCGGAACTCTTCAGTACCCGTGGCCACCTTCTTGGCCTTCTTCTCGGCACCACGTGCGGTGCGGAACCAGCAGCCCCGCTAGGCAGGCGTCCACTTGGAGTCTTCGGCATGGGAGCCGGGCGGATGAGCTGCTCGGCCTTCTTCATCCACTCTGTCAAAGGAAAGGGAGATTGAAACCCGCTTAGGGTCGAAACTATTAACAACAAGTGTCCCGTAAGGGGTAGAATCACTTACCTCGTCGGTGGGCGCTGCGAGTGAAATCCGCGATCTTCCGTCGCGGATGCGGGGCTTCGGCGCCCTTAAACAGCACCCTCCAGCGCCGTGACGTCGTGGTCGAAGAGCCCGCTCAACGCTGGTGCTATTCGGATTGAACTCCCACAGATTGAATGCTGTTCTTGGCATGGGAGAATCCGCGACGAGCATGACTTGGACCACGTTAACCAGCTGAGCTTTTTGTTCACCACTTACGGATACTGAGGCTTGGAGTCCCGTCGGCTCCTTGAATTACCCCACAAAAGCCCTTCTCTTTCTAGGAGGTGAGCTGCGTAGGGATACCAGATCTGAACTCAGGGGCCGCCGCCCACGTAGGGTCGCGCGGCTCGGTGATATAGAACCATCCCGACTGCCACCCCTTGACGGATTCCACGAAGGCCCCTTTGAACCAAAGGACGTTGGGCATCTTGCCCAACATGGCGCCTCCGCACTCCGCGTGAGTGCCCTTCACTACCTTCGGCTTGACATTGAAGGTCTTGAGCCATAAGCCGAAGTGGGGCTAGATGCAGAGGAAGGCCTCGCACACGACGATAAACGCCGAGATGTTGAGGATAAAGTTTGGCGCCAGATCATGGAAATCCAGGCCGTAGTAGAACATGAGCCCCCGGACAAAGGGGTGAAGTGGAAAGCCCAGTCCGCAGAGGAAGTGGGGAAGGAAAATGACCCTCTCATGGGGCCTGGGGGTGGGGATGAGCTGCCCCTCGTCGGGCAGCCGGTGCGCGATGTCACAGAAAGGTATCCGGCGCCGCGCAGCTTTGTGATGTGCTCCTCCTTAACGGTGGAGGCCAACCACTTGCCTCCCGCTCCGGACATGGTCGGAGAAGGTTGAGACGAGATCTTGCGAACTTGGGCGCTGGAGCTCGAGTCTTGTGAGATGGATAAGCAAAGGAGGAAGAGGGTGTAGGTGAAAAGGTAAATCCTTATCCCTTATATATAGGCGGGCGAAGACTATGCGTCCCCACTAGCCTGGTAAAACTCGCTTATCTCCCAAGCGCCACCATCGATGGCGCGGTTGGGTTACCCACGTCCGTATTAATGAGAATCCCGGAATAAGGGGAACACGATCTCTGCTTCGACAAGACGTGCCAAGGAAACCGCTTCGCTAAACGCGCTGGGGCGGTATAATACAAAACGATTCAAGTAAAGGCTTGGTAGTGGTATGACGTCATGCCACAAATACGTCAGCAGATTGAACTTGTGTACATTTTATTGTCTCTACGGTGGAATGTGGAATTTATTTTGCAGAGCCGGACACTATCTTGGTGTTCACGATCTTCTATGGATTATTTAGAGGAGGAACCCGCCTTGCAATGCCGAACATTATGCGTGCCGGACTCATCGTCATTAAAGCCAGCTTCAGGGGCTACTGAGGGAGTCCTGGACTAGGGGGTGTCCTGACAGCCGGACTATCATCGTCCGCCGGACTCCAAGACTACGAAGATACAAGATTGAAGACTCCGTCCCATGTCCGGATGGGACTTTCCTTGGCGTGGAAGGCAAGCTTGGCGATATGGATATGTAGATCTCCTACCATTGTAACCGACTCTGTGTAACCCTAGCCCTCTCCGCTGTCTATATAAACCAGAGGGCTTTAGTCCATAGGACACAACATCCATTACAACAATCATACCATAGGCTAGCTTCTAGGGTTTAGCCTCCTTGATCTCGTGGTAGATCCACTCTTGTACTACCCATATCATCAATATTAATCAAGCAGGACGTAGGGTTTTACCTCCATCAAGAGGGCCCAAACCTGGGTAAAACATCGTGTCCTCGTCTCTTGTTACCATCCGCCTAGACGCACAGCTCGGGACCCCTAACCGAGATCCGCGGTTTGACACCGACACCGCCCTCCCCTCCTCCACTCCTTTATATCTGGGGCAGGGCACCCCATAGACACACAAGTTGATCTTCGTGATCGTTCCTTAGCCGTCTTGTGCCCCCCTCCACGATGTTACACCTCGGTCATATTGTAGCGGTGCTTAGGCGAAGCCTGCGACGATTGAACATCAAGATTGTCACCACGATCGTCTTGTGGAACTCCTCCTCGGAGCTTTGCTGGATCGGGCCCCGGTGCGTCATCGAGTTGTACGTGTGTCAAGAACTTCGGAGGTGCCGAATAACGGTGCTTGGATCGGTTGGACCGGAAGACGTCGACTACTTCCTCTATGTTGCGTCAACGCTTCGCTTGGTCTCACGAGGGTACGTAGACAACACTCTCCCTCTCGTTGCTATGCATCACCATGATCTTGTGTGTGCGTAGGAAATTTTTGAAATTACTCGTTGCCCAACAAAGGCATCCGAGCCTAGGTTTTATGCGTTGATGTTATATGCACGAGTAGAACACAAGTGAGTTGTGGGCGATATAAGTCATCTTGCTTACCAAAGATGTCATACTTTGGTTCTGCGGTATTGTTGGATGAAGCGGCCCGGACCGACATTACGCGTACGCTTACGTGAGACTGGTTCTACCGACGTGCTTTGCACACAGGTGGCTGGCAGGTGTCAGTTTCTTCAACTTTAGTTGAACCGAGTGTGGCTACGCCCGGTCCTTGCGAAGGTTAAAACAGCACTAACTTGATGAACTATCGTTGTGGTTTTGATGCGTAGGTAAGAACGGTTCTTGCTCAGCCCGTAGCAGCCACGTAAAATTTGCAACAACAAAGTAGAGGGCGTCTAACTTGTTTTTGCAGGGCATGTTGTGATGTGATATGGTCAAGACGTGATAAGATATAAGTTGTTGTATGAGATGATCATGTTTTGTTGAAGTTATCGGCAACTGGCAGAAGCCCTATGGATGTCTCTTTGTTGCATAAGATGCAAGTGCCAAATAATTGCTTTACTTTATCGCTATACGATAGCAATAGTTGCAAGAGCAATAGTTGGTGAGAAAACCATGTGATGACACATTGATATAGATCAAGATGATGAAGATCATGGTGTCATGCCGGTGAGGATAGAGATCATGACAGTACTTTGGAGATGGAGATCAAAGGCGCAAGATGATCATGGCCATATCATGTCACACATTTTGATTGCATATGATGTTTATCTATTATACATCTTATTCTTGCTTTGATTGACGGTAGCATTTTAAGATGATCTCTCACTAATTATCAAGAAGTGTTCTCCCTGAGTATGCACCGTTGCCAAAGTTCGTCGTGCCCAGACACCACGTGATGATTGAAGGAAATATGCCCTAGAGGCAATAATAAAGTTATTATTTATTTCCTTATTTCATGATAAATGTCTATTATTCATGCTAGAATTGTATTAACCGGAAACATAATACATGTGTGAATATATAGACAAACAGAGTGTCACTAGTATGCCTCTACTTGACTA
Source organism: Aegilops speltoides (assembly GCA_021437245.1). NCBI lineage: Eukaryota > Viridiplantae > Streptophyta > Magnoliopsida > Poales > Poaceae > Aegilops > Aegilops speltoides. Next base: position 48,546,616 of record CM038142.1, read on the forward strand.
GCTTGTTAATCAAAGATGGTTATGTTTCCTAACCATGAACAAAGAGTTGTTATTTGATCACATCATTAGTTGAATGATCTGATTGACATGACCCATTCCGTTAGCTTAGCACCCGATCGTTTAGTATGTTGCTATTGCTTTCTTCATGACTTATACATGTTCCTATGACTATGAGATTATGCAACTCCCATTTGCCAGAGGAACACTTTGGGTACTACCAAACGTCACAACGTAACTGGGTGATTATAAAGGAGTACTACAGGTGTCTCCAAAGGCAGATGTTGGGTTGGCGTATTTCGAGATTAGGATTTGTCACTCCGATTGTCGGAGAGGTATCTCTGGGCCCTCTCGGTAATGCACATCACTTAAGCCTTGCAAGCATTACAACTAATGAGTTAGTTGCGAGATGATGTATTACGGAACGAGTAAAGAGACTTACCGGTAACGAGATTGAACTAGGTATTGGATACCGACGATCGAATCTCGGGCAAGTAACATACCGATGACAAAGGGAACAACGTATGTTGTTATGCGGTTTGACCGATAAAGATCTTCGTAGAATATGTAGGAGCCAATATGGGCATCCAGGTCCCGCTATTGGTTATTGACCAAGAATAGTTCTAGGTCATGTCTACATAGTTCTCGAACCCGTAGGGTCCGCACGCAACAAGGTTTCGATGACGGTTATATTATGAGTTTGTGTATTTTGATGTACCGAAGGAGTTCGAGTCCCGGATGAGATCGGGGACATGACGAGGAGTCTCGAAATGGTCGAGACGTAAAGATCGATATATTGGACGACTATATTCGAGTTCGGAAGGTTCCGAGTCATTCGGTAATTATCGGAGTCTGGGAGAGTTACGAGAATTCGCCGGGGAGAAGTATTGGGCCTTATGGGCCATACGGGAAAGAGAGAGGGCTGCCCTAGGCAGGCACAGGCCCCCTTGCCCTAGTCCGAATGGGCTGGGGGAGGCCGCACCCTCCTTCCTTCCTTCTCTCTTCCCTTCCTAGTCTCCTACTCCTAATACATGGAAGGATCCCTAGTTGGACTAGGAAAGGGGGAATCCTACTCCCGGTGGGAGTAGGACTCCCCTATGGCGCGCCTCCTCCCTAGGCCGGCCTCCTCCTCCCTCCCTCCTTTATATACGGGGGCAGGGGGCACCCCTGTTGGAAATATGCCCTAGAGGCAATAATAAAAGTATTATTATATTTCATTGTTCATGATAATTGTCTTTTGTTCATGCTATAACTGTATTATCCGGAAATCGTAATACACGTGTGAGCACAAAGACCACAATATGTCCCTAGTGAGCCTCTAGTTGACTAGCTCGTTGTGATCAATAGATAGTCATGGTTTCCTGACTATGGACATTGGATGTCGTTGATAACGGGATCACATCATTAGGAGAATGATGTGATGGACAAGACAATCATAAGCATAGCATAAAAGATCGTATAGTTCGTTTGCTAGAAGCTTTGCCAATGTCAAGTATCTCTTCCTTCGACCATGAGATCGTGTAACTCCGGTTACCGTAGGAGTGCCTTGGGTGTATCAAACGTCACAACGAATCGGGTGACTATAAAGGTGCATTACGGTATCTCCGAAAGTATCATTGGGTTGACACGGATCGAGGCTCGATTTGTCACTCCGTGTGACGGAGAGGTATCTCTGGGCCCACTCGGTAATGCATCATCATAATGAGCTCAAAGGTGACCAAGGTGTTGTACGGGATCATGCATTCTGATGCGAGTAAAGTGACTTGCGTGTGAGGCCGAACAAGGTATTGGGATACCGACGATCGAGTCTCGGGCAAGTAACGTCTTGATTGACAAAGGAATTGCATACAGGTTTGATCGAATCCTCGACATCGTGGTTCAACCGATGAAATCATCGAGGAGCATGTAGGAGCCAACATGGGTATCAGACCCGCTGTTGGTTATTGCCCGAGAGTCGTCTCGGTCATGTCTGCGTGTCTCCCGAACCGTAGGGTCTACACACTAAGGTTCGGTGGCGCTAGGGTTAGTAGGAAGACTAGTATGTGAATACGAATGTTGTTGAGTCCGGATGAGATCCGGACATCACGAGGAGTTCGGAAGGTCCGGAGGTAAAGAATAATATATAGGAAGTGGTGTTTGGCCATCGGGAAAGTTTGGGTCTCCGTAAAGTCACCGGACCACGGAGGGGTCCCGGGGTCCACCGGTGGGGCCACCTATCCGGAGGGCCCCATGGGCCAAGGGGAAGGAACCAGCCCATAGGGGCTGGTGCGCCCCAGGCCCACCCCTCGCCTAGGGTTGAAACCCTAGGGGTGGGGCGCCCACCGGCAGGGGCACTCCACCCCCTTGGCCGCCGCCCCCAGAGATTGGATCTCGAGGGCCGTCCACCAGGGGCCTATATAAAGGGGGAGGAGGGGCTGCTGTACCAATTCCCAAGGCGCAGCCCTCCCTCCCAACACTTCTCCTCCTCCGTAAGAGCTCGTGAAGCCACAGCCAATCTTGCTTCTCCACCATCACCACGCCGTCGTCTTGCCGGTGGAGCTGTCTTCCTCAACCTCTCCTTTCCCTTGCTGGATCAAGAAGGAGGAGACGTCGCTCGTCCCGTCGTGTGTTGAGCGCGGAGGTGCTGTCCGTTCAGCACTTGGACATCGGTGATCTGAATCACGTTCGAGTACGACTCCATCATCACCTTGCAAGCTTCATACACGCGATCTACAAGTGGTATGTAGATGCAAACTCTCTCCGTTACTCGTTGCTTAGATGAACTCATAGATGGATCTTGGTGAAGCCGTAGAAAAATTTTAATTTTCTGCAGCGTTCCCCAACAAAGGCATCATGAGCTAGGTCTATCGTAGTTCTCTAATGCACGAGTAGAACACAATTTGTTGTGGGCGTTGATCTTGTCATCTTACTTGCCTCTACTAGTCTTTTCTTGCTCAGCGGTATTGTGGGATGAAGCGGCCGGACCAACCTTACGTGCGCTTCGTGAGACCGGTTCCACCGATGACATGCACTAGTTGCATAAGGTGGCTGGCGGGTGTCTGCTCTCCACTTTAGTTGGGCGGATTCGATGAACGAGGCCCTTATGAAGGGTAAATAGAAGTTGACAAAATCACGTTGTGGTGATTCGTAGGTAAGAAAACGTTCTTGCTAGAACCCAATCGCAGCCACGTAAAGATGCAACAACAATTAGAGGGCGTCTAACTTGTTTTGCAGCGATTGATCATGTGATGTGATATGGCGAAGTTGTGATGAATGATGAATTGTGATGTATGAGATCATGTTCTTGTAATAGGATTCACGACTTGCATGTCGATGAGTATGACAACGGCAGGAGCCATAGGAGTTGTCTTTATTTTTGTATGACCTGCGTGTCATTGAAGAAAGCCATGTAAACTACTTTACTTCATTACTAAGCGCGTTAGTCATAGAAGTAGAAGTAGTCGTTAGGCGTGACAACTTCATGAAGACACGATGATGGAGATCATGATGATGGAGATCATGGTGTCAAGCGGTGACAAGATGATCATGGAGCCTCGAAGATGGAGATCAATGGAGCTTTATGATATTGGCCATATCATGTCACAACTATATAATTGCATGTGATGTTTATTATGTTTATACATCTTGTTTACTTAGGACGACGGTAGTAAATAAGATGATCCCTTAAAATTTCAAGAAGTGTTCTCCCTAACGTGCACCGTTGCTACGGTTAAATCGTTTCTAAGCACCACGTGATGATCGGGTGTGATGGATCCTTACGTTCACATACAGCGGGTGTAAGACAGTTTTACACAGCGAAAACACTTAGGGTTAACTTGCGAGCCTAGCATGTGCGGACATGGCCTCGGAACACGGAGACCGAAAGGTCGAACACGAGTCGTATGGAAGATACGATCAACATGAAGATGTTCACCGATGATGACTAGTCCGTCTCACGTGATGATCGGACACGGGCTAGTCGACTCGGATCGTGTAACACTTAGATGACTAGAGGATGTCTAATCTAAGTGGGAGTTCATAATTTTGATTAGAACTTTATTATCATGAACTTAGTCTAAAACCTTTGCAAATATGTCTTGTAGATCAATGGCCAACGCTAATGTCAACATGAACTTCAACGCTCCTAGAAAACCAAGCTGAAAGATGATGGCAGCAACTATACGGATTGGGTCCGAACACGAGATCATCCTCATAGCTGCCAAGAAACAATATGTCCTAGAAGCACCGTTAGGTGACCCACTTGTTCTCCCAAAGCAAGGCGATTTGAGCGTCTGGCGGACTCGTTCGATGATTACTCCCTCGTTCGGTGCGGCATGCTCTACAGCTTAGAACCGGGGCTCCAAAAGCGTTTTGAGCATCACGGAGCATATGAGATGTTGAAGAGCTGAAACTAGTTTTCAAGCTCATGCCCGGTCGAGAGATATGATGTCTCCGACAAGTTCTACAGATTGTAAAATGGAGGAAAACAGTTACATCGGTGAGCACATCCTCGAAGATGTCAGGTTGCACAACCGTATGACCCACTGAACATAAACCTCCCAGATGAGGCGGTCATTGACAGAATCCTCGATCGCTCCCACCAAGCTACAAGAGCTTTGTGATGAACTACAACATGCGGGGATGGTAAAGACCATTCTGAAGTGTTCTCGATCTTTGAAGTCAGCAGAGGCTGAAATCAAGAAAGAACATCAAGTGTTGATGGTCAATAAGACCACTAAGTTCAAGAAGGGCAAGGGTAAGAAGAACTTCAAGAAGGACGGCAAAGATGTTGCCGCGCCCGTAAGCTTGTTGCGGGAAGAAGTCAAAGAATGGACCCAAGCACGAGGCCGAGTGCTTTTATTGCAAGGGAAGGGTCCTTTGAAGCGAACTGCCCCAAATACTTAGCGGATAAGAAGGCCGGCAACACCAAAGGTATATTTGATATACATGTAATTGATGTGTACCTTACCATTACTCGTAGTAACTCCCAGGTATTTGATACGGTGCCGTTGCTCATATTTGTAACTCACAGCAGGAGCTGCGGAATACGGAGATCTGGCGAAGGGCGAGGTGACGATCTGGCCGGGAATGGTTCGAGTCGATGTGATTGCCGTCGACACGCTGCCTCTACATTTACCCACGGGATTAGTTTTGAACCTTAATAATTGTTATTTAGTGCCATATTTGAGCATGAACATTGTATCCGGATCTCGTTTATACTGAGATGGCTACTCATTTAAGTCTGAGAATAATGGTTGTTCGATTTATATGAGAGATATGTTTTATGGTCATGCTCCGATGGTCAATGGTTTATTCTTAATGAATCTCGGCGTAATGTTACACATGTTCATAGTGTGGAAGCCAAAAGATGTAAAGTTGATAACGATAGTCCCACATACTTGTGTACGCCGCCTTGGTCACATTGGTGTCAAGCGCATGAAGAAGCTCCATGCCGATGGACTTTTAGAGTCTCTTGATTATGAATCGTTTGACACATGCGAACCATGCCTCTTAGGCAAAATGACCAAGACTCCGTTCTCGGAACAATGGGCGAGCAACCAACTTGTTGGAAATCATACATACCGATGTGTGCGGTCCAATGGCGTTGAGGCTCATGGAGGATATCGTTATGTTCTCACTCTCACCGATGACTTGAGTAGATATGGGTATGTCTACTTAATGAAACACAAGTCTGAGACCTTTGAAAAGTTCAAGGAATTTCAGAATGAGGTGGAGAATCAACGTGACCGAAAGATAAAGTTCCTCGATCGGATCGTGGAGGAGAATACTTAAGTCACGAATTTGGCACACACTTAAAGAAATGTGGAATCGTTTCACAAATCACGCCGCTGGAACACCTCAAATAAACGGTGTGTCGAGCGTCGTGTCGCACTCTATTGGATATGGTGCGGTCTATGATGTCTCTTACCGATTTACCGCTATCATTTTGGGGATACGCCTAGAGACAGCTACATTCACTTTAAATAGGGCACCGTCTAAATCCGTTGAGGCGACACCGTATGAATTATGGTTTGGGAAGAAACCTAAGCTGTCGTTTCTAAAAGTTTGGGGATGCGATGCTTATGTCAAGAAACTTCAACTGAAAAGCTCGAACCCAAGTCGGAAAAATGCGTATTCATAGGATACCCTAAGGAAGCTGTCGGGTATACCTTCTACTTAAGATCTGAAGGCAAGGTCTTTGTTGCCAAGAACGGATGCTTTCGAGAAAGAGTTTCTCTCGAAAGAAGTAAGTGGGAGGAAAGTAGAACTTCGATGAAGTACTACCTCTCGAGCGGGAAGGTGGTGCAGCGCAGAGACCGTTCTGTGATGCCCACACCAATCAAGAGGAAAACAATGATGATGATCAAGGTACTTGGATCAAGTTACTCTTGAACTTCAAGATCCACGAGGACACGTTCCGCACTGAGTGGTGCGGCAACCTGTCATGGAAATCATGTTGTTAGACAACAATGAACCTTGAACTATGAAGAAGCGATGGCGGGCCCAGATTCCAACAAATGGCTTGGAGCCATGAAATCCGAGATAGAATCCATGTATGAAAACAAAGTATGGACTTTGACAGACTTGCCCAATGATCGGCGACGATAGAAAACAAATGGATTTTTAAGAAGAAGACGGACGCGGATGGTAATGTTACCATCTATAAAGCTCGACTTGTCGCTAAGGGTTATCGACAAGTTCAAGGAATTGACTACTGACGAGACATTCTCTCCGTGGCGAAGCTTAAGTCCGTCCGAATCATGTTAGCAATTGCCGCATACTATGATTATGAGATATGGCGATGGACATCAAAACGGCATTCCTTAACGGACATCTTAAGGAAGAGCTGTATATGATGCAGCCGGAAGGTTTTGTCGATCCTCGAACGCTAACAAAGTATGCAAGCTCCAGCGATCCATTTATGGACTGGTGCAAGCATCTCGGAGTTGGAACATTCGCTTTGATGAGATGATCAAAGCGTTTGGGTTATGCACTTATGGAGAAGCCTGCGTTTACAAGAAAGTGAGTGGGAGCTCAGAGCATTTCTCCTATTATATGTAGATGACATACTCTTGATGGGAAATGATACAAAACTTCTGGAGAGCATTAAGGCCTACTTGAACAAGTGTTTTTCAATGAAGGACCTTGGAGAAGCTGCTTATATATTAGGCATCAAGATCTATAGGGATAGATCGAGACACCTCATAGGTCTTTCACAAAGCACATACCTTGATAAGATTTTGAAGAGGTTCAAAATGGATCAGTCCAAGAAAGGGTTCTTGCCTATGTTACAAGGTGTGAGATTGAGCTCAGCTAAGTCACCGACCACGACAAAAGATAAAGAAGAGATGAGTGTCATCCCCTATGCATCAGCCATAGGATCTATTATGTATGCCATCTTGTGTACTGACCGATGTAAACCTTGCCGTAAGTTTGGTTGCAAGATACCAAAGTAATCCCGCAAGGAACACCGAACAGCGGTCAAGAATATCTGAAGTACTGAAAAGGACAAAGGACATGTTTCTCGTTTATGGAGGAGACGAAGAGCTCGTCGTAAAGGGTTACGTCGGCGCTAGCCGACTCGAGATCTGATGACTCTAAGTCACAAACCGGATCGTGTATATGTTGAATGGTGGAGCGAAGGCTGGTGCAGCTGCAAGCAAAGCGTCGTGGCGGGATCTACGTGTGAAGCGGAGTACATGGCAGCCTCGGAGGCAGCGCATGAAGCGATTTGGGTGAAGGAGTTCATCACCGACCTAGGAGTCATACCCAATGCGTCGGGGCGATCAAACTCTTCTCGTGACAACACCGAGCTATTGCCCTTGCCAAGGAGCCCAGGTTTCACAAGAAGACCAGCACATCAAGCGTCGTTTCAACTCCATCCGTGAAAATGTTCAAGATGGAGACATAGAGATTTGCAAAGTGCACACGGATCTGAATGTCGCAGATCCGTTGACTAAACCTCTCTCGCGTGCAAAACATGATCAACACCGAACTCTATGGGTGTTCGATTCATCACAATGTAACTAGATTAGTGACTCTAGTGCAAGTGGGAGACTGTTGGAAATATGCCCTAGAGGCAATAATAAAAGTATTATTATATTTCATTGTTCATGATAATTGTCTTTTGTTCATGCTATAAGCTGTATTATCCGGAAATCGTAATACACGTGTGAGCACAAAGACCACAATATGTCCCTAGTGAGCCTCTAGTTGACTAGCTCGTTGTGATCAATAGATAGTCATGGTTTCGACTATGGACATTGGATGTCGTTGATAACGGGATCACATCATTAGGAGAATGATGTGATGGACAAGACAATCATAAGCATAGCATAAAAGATCGTATAGTTCGTTTGCTAGAAGCTTTGCCAATGTCAAGTATCTCTTCCTTCGACCATGAGATCGTGTAACTCCGGTTACCGTAGGAGTGCCTTGGGTGTATCAAACGTAACAACGTATCGGGTGACTATAAAGGTGCATTACGGTATCTCGAAAGTATCTGTTGGGTTGACACGGATCGAGACTGGGATTTGTCACTCCGTATGACGGAGAGGTATCTCTGGGCCCACTCGGTAATGCATCATCATAATGAGCTCAAAGGTGACCAAGGTGTTGGCCACGGGATCATGCATTCGATGCGAGTAAAGTGACTTGCGTAACGAGGCCGAACAAGGTATTGGGATACCGACGATCGAGTCTCGGGCAAATAACGCACCGATTGACAAAGGAATTGCATACGAGGTTTGATCGAATCCTCGACATCGTGGTTCAACCGATGAAATCATCGAGGAGCATGTGGGAGCCAACATGGGTATCCAGACCCGCTGTTGGTTATTGCTCGAGAGTCGTCTCGGTCATGTCTGCGTGTCTCCCGAACCCGTAGGGTCTACACATAAGGTTCGGTGGCGCTAGGGTTAGTAGGAAGACTAGTATGTGAATACGAATGTTGTTGAGTCCGGATGAGATCCCGGACGTCACGAGGAGTTCGGAAGGGTCCGGAGGTAAAGAATAATATATAGGAAGTGGTGTTTCGCCATCGGGAAAGTTTGAGGGTCTCCGGTAAAATCTGGGACCACGGAGGGGTCCCGGGGTCCACCGGTGGGGCCACCTATCCGGAGGGCCCCATGGGCCAAAGGGGAAGGAACCAGCCCACGGGGGCTGGTGCGCCCCTAGGCCCACCCTGCGCCTAGGGTTGAAACCCTAGGGGTGGGCGCCCACCGGCTTGGGGCACTCCACCCCCCTTGGCCGCCGCCCCCCCTGGAGATTGGATCTCCAGGTGCCGGCCACCCCCCCAGGGGGCCTATATAAAGGGGGGGAGGGAGGGGGGCTGCTGTGCCAATTCCCAAGGCGCAGCCCCTCCCCTCCCCAACACTTCTCCTCCTCCGTAAGAGCTCGGCGAAGCCCCTGCCGAGTTCTTGCTTCTCCACCATCACCACGCCGTCGTGCTGCCGGTGGAGCTGTCTTCCTCAACCTCTCCTTTCCCCTTGCTGGATCAAGAAGGAGGAGACGTCGCTCGTCCCGTACGTGTGTTGAACGCGGAGGTGCTGTCCGTTCAGCACTTGGACATCGGTGATCTGAATCACGTTCGAGTACGACTCCATCATCACCTTGCAAGCTTCCGCACGCGATCTACAAGTGGTATGTAGATGCAAACTCTCTCCCGTTACTCGTTGCTTAGATGAACTCATAGATGGATCTTGGTGAAGCCGTAGAAAAAATTTTAATTTTCTGCAACGTTCCCCAACAACCCCATAGACACACAAGTTGATCTACGGATCGTTCCTTAGCCGTGTGCGGTGCCCCCCTCCACCATATTCCACCTCGGTCATATCGTCGCAAAGCTTAGGCGAAGCCTCGCGCCGTAGAACATCAAGATTGTCACCACGCCGTCGTCTTGACGGAACTCTCCTCCCCAAGCTCTCTTGGATTGGAGCCCGAGGAGCATCATCGAGCTGTCGTGTGTCAAGAACTTCGGGGCGCCGGAGTAACGCGCTAGGATCGGTTGGATCGCGAGGAGATCGTCGACTACTTCCTCTACGTTGTGATCGCTTCCACTTCGTCTCACGAGGGTACGTAGACAACACTCTCCCCTCTCGTTGCTATGCATCACCATGATCTTGCGTGTGCGTAGGAAATTTTTTGAAATTACTACGTTCCCCAACAGTGGCATCCGAGCCAGGTTTTATGCGTTGATGTTATATGCACGAGTAGAATACAAGTGAGTTGTGGACGATATAAGTCATACTTGCCTACCAAATGTCATATTTTGGTTCAGCGGTATTGTGAGATGAAGCGGCTCGGACCGACATTACGCGTGACGCTTCGCGAGACTGGTTTCACCGTTCTGAGCACTCGTGCTTAAAGGTGGCTGGCGGGTGTCTGTCTCTCTCACTTTAGTTGAACTGAGTGTACTACGCCGGTCCTTGTGAAGGTTAAACGAGTCTATTTGACAAACTATCGTTGTGGTTTTGATGCGTAGGTAAATGTACGGTTCTTGCTAAGCCCGTAGCAGCCACGTAAAATTTGCAACAACAAAGTAGAGGACGTCTAACTTGTTTTTGCAGGGCATGTTGTGATGTGATATGGTCAAGACGTGATGCTATATTTTATTGTATGAGATGATCATGTTTTGTAACGAAGTTATCGGCAATCGGCAGGAGCCATATGGTTGTCGCTTTATTGTATGAAATGCAAGCGCCTACATAATTGCTTTACTTTATCACTAAGCGGTAGCGATAGTCGTAGAAGCAATAGATGGCGTAACGACAACGATGCTACGATGGAGATCAAGGTGTCGCGCCGGTGGCGATGGTGATCACGACGGTGCTTGGAGATGGAGATCACAAGCACAAGATGATGATGGCCATATCATATCACTTATATTGATTGCATGTGATGTTTATCCTTTATGCATCTTATCTTGCTTTGAATGACGGTAGCATTTTAAGATGATCTCTCACTAAAATTATCAAGTAGTGTTCTCCACGAGTATGCACCGTTGCCAAAGTTAAATCGTGCCGAGACACCACGTGATGATCGGGTGTGATAAGCTCTACGTCCATCTACAACGGGTGCAAGCCAGTTTTGCACACGCAGAATACTCAGGTTATACTTGACGAGCCTAGCATATGCAGATATGGCCTCGGAACACGGAGACCGAAAGGTCGAGCGTGAATCATATAGTAGATATGATCAACATAAGATGTTCACCATTGAAAACTACTCCATCTCACGTGATGATCGGTTATGGTTTAGTTGATTTGGATCACGTGATCACTTAGATGACTAGAGAGATGTCTGTCTAAGTGGTAGTTCTTAAGTAATATGATTAATTGAACTTAAATTTATGATGAATTTAGTCCTGGTAGTATTTTGCAAATTATGTCAATAGCTCGCGAAGTTGCTTTCTTATGTTTGTTTTGATATGTACCTAGAGAAATTGTGTTGAAAGATGTTAGTAGCAATGATGCGGATAGGATCCGTGATCTGAGGTTTATCCTCATTGCTGCGCAGAAGAATTATGTCCTCGATGCACCACTAGGCGACAAACCTATTGCAGGAGCAGATGCAGACGTTATGAACGTTTGGCTAGCTCAATATGATGACTACTTGATAGTTTTGTGCACCATGCTTTATGGCTTAGAATCGGGACTTCAAAGATGTTTTGAACATCATGGACCATATGAGATGTTCCAGGAATTGAAGTTAATATTTCAAGCAAATACCCGAGTTGAGAGATATGATGTCTCCAACAAGTTCTATAGCTAAAAGATGGAGGAGAATCGCTCAACTAGTGAGCATGTACTCAGATTGTCTGGGTACTACAATCACTTGAATCAAGTGAGAGTTAATCTTCCAGATAAGATAGTGATTGACAGAATTCTCTAGTCACCATCACCAAGTTAGTAGAACTTCGTGATGAACTATAGTATGCAAGGGATGATGAAAATGATTCCCGAGTTTTTCATGATGATGAAATCGATGAAGGTAGAAATCAAGAAAGAGCATCAAGTGTTGATGGTTGACAAGATCACTAGTTTCAAGAAAAGGGCAAAGGGAAAGAAAGGGGAACTTCAAGTAGATTGACAAGCAAGTTGTCACTCCCACGAAGAAACCCAAAGCTGAACCAAAGCCTGAAACTGAGTGCTTACACTGCAAAGGAAATGGTCACTGGAAGCGGAACTGCCCTAAATATTTGGTGGATAAGAAGGATGGCAAAGTGAAAAAGGGTATATTTGATATCTGGTGTTTTATGTGTGCTTTACTAGTGTTTATAGCAACCCTCGGTATTTGGTACTGGTTCAGTTGCTAAGAGTAGTAACTCAAGCGGAGTTGCGAGAATAAGCGAAACTAGTTAAGGGTGAAGTGACGATGTGTGTTGAAAGTAGTTTCAAGATTGATATGATCATCATCGCACACTCCCTATACTTTCGGGATTAGTGTTGAACCTAAATAAATGTTATTTGGTGTTTACGTTGAGCATGAATATGATTTGATCGTGTTTATTGCAATCGGTTATTCATTTAAGTAAGAGAATAAAACTGTTGTTACATTTACATGAATAAAACCTTATATGGTTACACACCCAATGAAAATGGTTCATTAGATCTCGATCGTAGTGATACACATATTCATAATATTGAAACCAAAAAATACAAAGTTAATAATGATAGTGCAACTTATTTGTGGCACTGCCGTTTAGGTCATATTGGTGTAAAGCGCATGAAGAAACTCCATACTGATGGGATTTTGGAATCACTTGATTATGAATCACTTGATGCTTGCGAACCGTGCCTTTTGGGCAAGATGACTAAAACTCCGTTCTCGGAACAATGGAACAAGCTCTTGACTTATTGGAAATAATACATACCGATGTATGCGATCCAATGAGTGTTGATGCTCGTGGCAAGTATCGTTATTTTATGACCTTCACAAGATGATTTGAGCAGATATGGGTATATCTACTTGATGAAACATAAGTGCGAAATAGTTGAAAGGTTCAAAGAATTTCAGAGTGAAGTGGAAAAATCATCGTAACAAGAAAATAAAGTTTCGTGATCTGATCACGAGACGAATATTTGAGTTCTGAGTTTGGTCTTCAATTAAAACAATGTGGAATAGTTTCACAGCTCACGCCACCGAACACCACAATGTTATGGTGTGTCCAAACATCGTAACCGCACTTTATTGGATATAGTGCAATCTATGATGTTTCTTACCGATTTACCAATATCGTTTTGGGATCATGGATTAGAGACAGCTGCATTCACGTTAAATAGGGCACCATCTAAATCCGTTGAGGCGACACTATATGAACTGTGGTTTAGCAAGAAACCAAAGTTGTCGTTTCTTAATGTTTGGGGCTGCGATGCTTATGTGAAAAAGTTTCATCTGATAAGCTCGAACCCAAATCGAGAAGCGTCTTCATAGAATACCCAAAGGAAATTGTTGGGTACACCTTCTATCACAGATCCGAAGGCAAGATATTCGTTGCTTAAAATGGATCCTTTCTAGAGAAGGAGTTTCTCTCGAAAGAAGTGAGTGGGAGGAAAGTAGAACTTGATAAGGTAATTGTACCTTCTCCTTATTGGAAAGTAGTTCATCACGAAATCTGTTCTGTGACTACTACACCAATTAGTGAGAAAGCTAATGATGATGATCATGTAACTTCGGATCAAGTTACTACCGAATCTCGTAGGTAAACCAGAATGAGATCCGCACTGAGTGGTACGGTAATCCTGTTACGGAAGTCATGTAACTAGACCATGATGAACCTACGAACTATGAGGAAGCGATGATGAGCCCAGATTCCGCGAAATGGCTTGAGGCCATGAAATCTGAGATGAGATCCATGTATGAGAACAAAGTATGGACTTTGGTGGAGTTGCGATGATCGGCAAGCCATATTGTATAAATGGATCTTCAAGAGGAAGACGAGCGTTGATAGTAGTGTTACTATCTACAAAGCTCGACTTATGCAAAAAGGTTTTGACAAGTTCAAGGTGTTGACTACAATGAGATTTTCTCAAGCAGTAGCGATGCTTAAGTCTGTCCAAATCATGTTAGCAATTGCCACAATTTATGAAATTTGGCAAATGGATGTAAAACTGCATTCTGAATGGGTTTCGGAGGAAGAGTTGTATGTGATGCAACGAGAAGGTTTTATCGATCCAAAGGAGCTAACAAAGTGTGCAAGCTCCAGCGATCCATCTATGGACTGGTGCAAGCATCTCGGAGTTGGAATATACGCTTTGATAAGTTGATCAAAGCATATAATTTATCTGAGACTTGCGGTGAAGCTTTGTATTTACAAGAAAGTGAGTGGGAGCACTACACATTTCGATAAGTATATGTGAATGACATATTGTTGATCGGAAATAATGTAGAATTATTCGCAAAGCATAAAGGAGTGTTTAAAAGGAGTTTTTCAAAGAAAGACCTCGGTGAAGCTGCTTGCATATTGAGCATTAAGATCTATAGAGATAGATCAAGGCGCTTGATAAGTTTTTCAATGAGTACATACCTTGACAAGATTTTGAAGTAGTTCAAAATGGAGCAGTCAAAGAAAGAGTTCTTGCTGTGTTACAAGGTGTGAAATTGAGTAAGACTCAAAACCCGACCACGGCAGAAGATAGAAAGAGAATGAAAGTCATTCCCTATGCCTTGGCCATAGGTTCTATAAAGTATGCCATCTTGTGTACCAGATCTATTGTATACCCTACATCGAGTTTGGCAAGGGGTACAATAGTGATCTAGGAGTAGATCACTAGACAGCGGTCAAAATTATCCTTAGTGGAATAAGGATATGTTTCTCGATTATGGAAGTGACAAAAGGTTAAATGCGTAAAGGGTTACGTCGATGCAAGTTTTGACACCGATCTGGATGAATCTAAGTCTCGATCTAGATACATATTGAAAGTGGGAGCAATTAGCTAGAGTAGCTCCGTGCAGAGCATTGTAGACATAGAATATTTGCAAAATACATACGGCTCTGAATGTGACAGATCCGTTGACTAAACTTCTCTCACGAGCAAAACATGATCATACCTTTGTACTCTTTGGGTGTTAATCACATAGCGATGTGAACTAGATTATTGACTCTAGTAAACCCTTTGGGTGTTGGTCACATGACGATGTGAACTATGGGTGTTAATCATATCTGAGATATGATTATTGGTGTTCAATCACATGGCGATGTGAACTAGATTATTGACTCTAGTGCAAGTGGGAGACTGAAGGAAATATGCCCTAGAGGCAATAATAAAGTTATTATTTATTTCCTTATTTCATGATAAATGTCTATTATTCATGCTAGAATTGTATTAACCGGAAACATAATACATGTGTGAATATATAGACAAACAGTGTCACTAGTATGCCTCTACTTGACTAGCTTGTTAATCAAAGATGGTTATGTTTCCTAACCATGAACAAAGAGTTGTTATTTGATCACATCATTAGTTGAATGATCTGATTGACATGACCCATTCCGTTAGCTTAGCACCCGATCGTTTAGTATGTTGCTATTGCTTTCTTCATGACTTATACATGTTCCTATGACTATGAGATTATGCAACTCCGTTTGCGGAGGAACACTTTGGGTACTACCAAACGCGTCAACGCATCGGGTGATTATAAAGGAGTACTACAGGTGTCTCCAAAGGCAGATGTTGGGTTGGCGTATTCGAGATTAGGATTTGTCACTCCGATTGTCGGAGAGGTATCTCTGGCCCTCTCGGTAATGCACATCACTTAAGCCTTGCAAGCATTACAACTAATGAGTTAGTTGCGAGATGATGTATTACGGAACGAGTAAAGAGACTTACCGTAACAGATTGAACTAGGTATTGGATACCGACGATCGAATCTCGGGCAAGTAACATACCGATGACAAAGGGAACAACGTATGTTGTTATGCGGTTTGACCGATAAAGATCTTCGTAGAATATGTAGGAGCCAATATGGGCATCCAGGTCCGCTATTGGTTATTGACCAAGAATAGTTCTAGGTCATGTCTACATAGTTCTCGAACCCGTAGGGTCCGCATGCTTAAGGTTTCGATGGCGGTTATATTATGAGTTTGTGTATTTTGATGTACCGAAGGAGTTCGAGTCCCGGATGAGATCGGGGACATGACGAGGAGTCTCGAAATGGTCGAGACGTAAAGATCGATATATTGGACGACTATATTCGAGTTCGGAAAGGTTCCGAGTCATTCGGGTAATTATCGAGTACCGAGAGTTACGGAATTCGCCGGGAGAAGTATTGGGCCTTATGGGCCATACGGGAAAGAGAGAGGGCTGCCCTAGGCAGGCCGCGCCCCCTGCCCTAGTCCGAATTGGGGCCGCACCCTCCTTCCTTCCCTTCTCTCTTCCCTTCCTAGTCTCCTACTCCTAATACATGGAAGGATCCTAGTTGGACTAGGAAAGGGGAATCCTACTCCCGTGGGAGTAGGACTCCCCTATGGCGCCTCCTCCCTAGGCCGGCCTCCTCCTCCCTCCATCCTTTATATCTGGGGCAGGGGGCATCCCATAGACACACAAGTTGATCTACGGATCGTTCCTTAGCCGTGTCGGTGCCCCCTCCACCATATTCTACCTCGGTCATATCGTCAGCAAAGCTTAGGCGAAGCCTGCGCCGATAGAACATCAAGATCGTCCACCACGCCGTCGTCTTGTGAACTCTCCCTCCCCAAAGCTCTCTTGGATTGGAGCCGAGGAGCGTCATCGAGCTGTCGTGTGTCAAGAACTCGGCGCCGAGTAACGGCGCTAGGATCGGTTGGATCGCGAGGAGATCGTCGACTACTTCCTCTACGTTGTGATCGCTTCCGCTTGGTCTCGAGGGCGTGAGACAACACTCTCCCCTCTCGTTGCTATGCATCACCATGATCTTGCGTGTGCGTAGGAAATTTTTTGAAATTACTACGTTCCCCAACAATGATCGGGTGTGATAAGCTCTACGTCCATCTACAACGGGTGCAAGCCAGTTTTGCACACGCGGAATACTCAGGTTAAACTTGACGAGCCTAGCATATGCAGATATGGCCTCGGAGCACGGAGACCGAAAGGTCGAGCATGAATCATATAGTAGATATGATCAACATAGTGATGTTCACCATTGAAAACTACTCCATCTCACGTGATGATCGGTTATGGTTTAGTTGATTTGGATCACGTGATCACTTAGATGACTAGAGAGGTGTCTGTCTAAGTGGGAGTTCTTAAGTAATATGATTAATTGAACTTAAATTTATCATGAACTTAGTCCTCGTAGTATTTTGCAAATTATGTTGTAAGATCAATAGCTTGCTTTGTTGCTTTCATATTGTCGGTGTACTAAGGTAGGGGTACCTCAGTACCCCAACTGGTGCACGGGCAGCTGAGGCCCCCCCGCAGCTAGGTCCATCAAATGCTTGCCGGAGACCATCTCCCACTCCATACCAAGCCATTCAAGAACAAAGTGTACGAGACAGAAGCTCAAGACCCCGGCAAGAGGAGCTTGCCGGGAAGGCCATTCCAGGCTCAAGACTACGCCGCTCATGCAGGTCCCCGGCGAGAAGAGCTCGTCGGGGAGTCTAGAAGATCACGTCACAGAAGACACGCCTCGGCGCTGTACGCGTCCCGGCGAGGGCCCGGGCAGCGGCAAGTCATAGAGCCCGACAAGCACCCGGGCCCGGCAAGATCAAGCCCCCGGCAAGGTGCTTGCCGGGGAGCGCTATGCTACGTGCCCGCACTCCAGCTCATCGGCCCACGCGTCGCCTCCAGCCTTTTCCAGAGACGCGTGGCGGGTGGCTGTGCTGCATGAGGGGTGCGGTGGCACTCCACGGTGGTGACTTCGCCGCCGTGGCAAACGGAGACGCAATGGCGGGAGCTTTTGGGGCGACGGCGACGGGCATTTAATGCTCTTGTCCCCCTCTGTCAAAAGTAGGTAGAATCCACTGTAGCTGCCTTTGTTCCGCACTGTTCCAACTACCACCTCTTTTACGTTTTACCCTCTACCTTATGTTGACACCTGTCGGTGACCCCTTGCCCTATAAAAGGAGGCCCATGCACAACGTAAAGGAGGTTCGGAGGTTCGGACCATTCGCCACACTCGCGTAGGTTCAAGCCCTCGGCAGCTCTAGTGCCAGGGGTTCGGCTGGTTTCATACACCACACCACCATTTGCTCGCATTGGGGAGCAAGAGGAAATACTACACAATGCAGCAGTAGGGTTTTACGCGACCATCGCGGCCCGAAGCTGGGTAAAAATCCCCCGCGTGCATCGCCTCGATCTGCTCTCCGCGCACCCTCCGCCCTCGTACCGAACACACGAAGGGGCCCCGGCCCCATAGGTGCCGCGCCACCCATCGCGCGCGACATCTCTGGCGCGCCAGGTAGGGGGCGTCGAGGTTGTGCGGACCTGATCCGGCGTTCGCGCGGCCGTTTTCTTCATCAACCTCTCCAGCTTCGTCAGCGACTTCATCGACAACCACGTCATGGCCCCGAAGACGAGGGCCTCAAGGGTCGCCGACCCGTCCCCGTCTCACCCACCGCCGCCGGCGCCAACGGCGGGCGGAGGAGACGCCGGAGGAAGGGTGGACACCGGCGAGGGCGCTCGCGGTGCCACCAGATTCAGGGATCGGACGGACGACCGCGCCTCGGTCTCCGTGGATCCACGTCCGTCTCAGCACGTGACGTCCCAGCGGCACCGTACCGCGAGAGGTGGTACCCGCAAATTGGGATAAGAGCACGCTGGGGGGGCTCGCGGGATGCTCCGGACCGCTGTCCATGCATGAGCAAGGCGAAGGTGCCGGGGAGAACTTTGCTCCTCCTATCGCTACTAGGAGTCCGAGCGTGTTCTGTACCTCGCGCCGCTCGCCCCCGCTCCCCCTACGCTCCGGCGAGCGCATCACCCTGGAGCGCTATGCTGACGTCGAGGACGCGCCATCGAGCTCTAAGTCCGGCAAGGACGGCTCTGGCGCTCACCCCGACAAGCACGGCCTCTTGGAACGCTATAAGCCCGGCGAAGACAACTCCGATGCTCGTTCCGGCAGACGCACCTCTCCGGAGTGCTGCGCTGTTGTCGAGGACGCGCCATCGAGCTTCACCAGCAAGTGCGAAGAAGCAAGAAAAAGAAAAGCTAAGTCGCTCGAGCCTTCGCGCAGGGCACTTCTAGCTTCCGTGCTTTTTACTTGTTATATCCCTCGTACACTCGTCCTTTGTGCACGAAACCTGTGCGCCGAGGAGCCTGCTTGTGAACAGCCGCACCCTTACTTCGCTTCGAACACACTCAACGAGTAAAAAAAGCGAGCCGCGACCAGCTTCGCGCCCTTGTTTCGTTTCGAGTCTGTTCAGCAAGTTAAGCGGCGTCATGAATCGACACGCAAGGTTGCTTGCCGGAAGCGACGCCAGCCAGCGGGCTGCTGATGTCCCGTACTCAGCAAGCGCGTCAAGCGCCGGCAAGTTCCCTAGAAGCGTAGGGTGGAAGTGCGCAAAGGGCGTAAAAAAGAGGGTATAACGTGGCAAGTTTTGCCGTGAGGTGTCCTTCGTATGAGAGGCTTGTGCGCGAGAGGAGCCAAGTCGCGGTCCAGTTACGTGCTTGTTTTGTTTCCGAGTCCGCTCAACAAACACAAGTGTGCGGCTGCACCCTTATCTTGCTTTCGAGCATGCTCAGCAAGTTAAGTGTCGCAACTGGGCCGACAAGGTTGCTTGCCGGAAGCGACGCCACCAGCGGGCTGTCCCGCGGTCGATAAGCGTGTTCGCCCCGGCAAGCTCCCCGAGAGCGTAGAGTACAAACATACGAAGGACAAAGCTCGGCATCGTATTGCGTAGTCAAGATTTATATGCACGCACATGTGCGCCGGCGATTCGATTATACATCAGCTGTTTTTATATGATGCGATTGCAGCGACGGGAGGAACCGAGAGGCCTCACCAGCACCTAAGGTCCGGCAAGTCCGGTCGCCGGGCTGCGGGCGCCAAGGTTCTTCCTCGGCAAGCCAGCCTCGGGGGGCTCGGCGCCAAGATCCGTCTCCGGCAAGCCGAGTTCTTTGGGGCTGCGATGTCGACTAAGTTTTCCATCCCTCGTCATGCATCCTTCTATGGACCAGAGGTGCGGGCTGCGTCTTTGAGCGGCGTGTCTTGTAAAACCCGTGCGTGGAGGAACCGAGTTGTGGCCCGATTCGTGCTTGGTTTGTTTCGAGTCCGCTCAACAAACACAAGTGTGCCGCTGCACCCTATCTTGCTTCCGAGCACTGCTCGGCGAGGTAGGCGTCATAATCGGCCCGATAAGGTTGCTTGCGGAAGCGACACCACCAGCGGGCTGTCCCATGATCGCTAAGCGTGTTCGCCCGGCAAGCTCCCGATAGCGTAAGAAAACACAAGGCACGCAGATCAAGTAAAAGACTCGATCCGCAAGCTTTCCTTCTTTTCATTAAAAACATCCAGTTTAGTACAAGTCCATAGAGGATGAAAAACATGACAGAGAGGATTACAAGTTCTTAAATGCATCTAATGCCCGAGGGCTTACAATTTAAAAGATAAGGTGCCGTGACCCTCTCCTGTTTCTCTGTTCAGAGTTCAGGAGGTAGGTCAAGAGCCCCGCAAGAAAGGCTTGCTGGGAAAGGAGACCCTGCAAGAGGAGCTTGTCGGGAAGGGCGGAAGGAGCGCCTAGGAGGCGTGGCGGTGGCGCCGCCACGCCAGAGCTGGGCAAGAAGGTGACGGGCATGGGGAACGATGCCGGAGAGCCAGCACAAGCCCTCAAGCCAGCGGAGAGCCACGGGCGCGAAGACCCCAAGAGAACACCCGGGGCCGCCAGAGCTTGGCGGAGTCGGGGCGTCGGAGGCGAGCTTGAAGGCGGAGTGGTGGGACATCGGCACGAGGGCACCTCGCCCTCGTACTCGACATAACGGCCTTGCCGCCGTCCCCTCTTCCTCTTCTGCTGCCTCTCGCCGCCACCGCCAAGGAGACGGCCCGGGGAGTTCAGAGCCCGCAACCCGAAAGAAGGGGTTGCGGTGGCGCGAGGCAGCGGTGTCCGACGCCTAGTCGGACCCGCCATCCCCTCATCGCCGCTGTCGCTCTCCTCCTCGTCACTCTCGCTCGGGAGGAGCCTTCGCTATCCGAGGAGCTGTCCACACAGCAGCGCACCGGGTTCCATAGTCGCCAAGACCTTGGCGGCGAGGAGGTCACCATCCAAGATTGAAGTGGAGGGTGAACCCGCCGTCAAGCTATGGATCCGGCGAACGTCTTCCACCCTCGGTCGAAGAACATCACGCCGGGGGCTGGGGACACGACACTAACCCGAGTGCCGCTGATCCCGCAGCCCCTCATGCGCAGCTCCATCACGTCGGGTGGATCCGGCCCCATCGCGTCTGCAAATGGGGCCGGCAGCCGGAGGCGACGACGAGGCGCCCGGCGAAGCTTGATGAAGAACTCCTGGCGTCGCCACCGTGGGACCGCGCCGTGGTCCGGGGACGCCGGGGGAGACGGGGGAGGCGCATCCCCACGGCCACCTCTCCCTCGACCGCCTCGGCCACGCCCTCGGCCTCGTCCACGGCCACGCCCCCTCCCTCTCCCTCTCGTGGCCGGCTCCACCACCACGGGAGCGGGGTGGGGGATGGTGCGCTGCCTAGAAGCAACCCTTGCTGCCACCGTCGACGATCCAGGGTTCCCTCCTTCCATGGCGGCAAGGAGAACAGAAGACGAAGGCAAAGGGAGAAGAAGATGAGTACGGCCATTGTGCTCCCCTGCCGCCCCTTTTAAAGGGGCGAGGTGGGGGCTCAACCGCCCCGCTCGACCAATCAGGAAGCAAGAAGGCCAGAGGAGCGGGGCCGACTCGCCTCCTCCGCCCGTGGCTCGGTCTCCCACTCTTCGCCGCCCGACCCCATGCATGAGGGCAGCGTGGCGAAAAAGCGGGCCGAGCGACGGGTGAAGCGACCCGCTCTGCGCCACGATCACGGGTGGGTGCCTTAAAGGCTGCATCGCCGCCCACGTCTCCCACGACGCCGCAATCGACGCGGTGCCGTTGCGGGAGGGGAGGCGACAGATCAAAGAAGCAGATTCGGCGCCATGGGCTTCAGCGTGCACTGCTTTTTTGGGCTGGCCCAACAGCTCGGCACCGTGTATGGCCCAGCCGGGGCTCTGTCGGTGTACTAAGGTAGGGGTACCTCGGTACTTAACCGGTGCACGGGCAGCCGAGGCCCCCAGCTAGGTCCATCAAATGCTTGCGGAGACCATCTCCCACTCCATACCAAGCCATTCAAGAACAAAGTGTACGAGACAGAAGCTCAAGACCCGGCAAGAGGAGCTTGCGGGAAGGCCATTCGGTGCTCAAGACTACGCCATTCATGCGGGTCCCGGCGAGAAGAGCTCGTCGGGAGTCTAGAAGATCACGTCACGAAGACACGCCTCGGCTGTCGCAGCGTCGGCGAGGGCCCGGCAGCGGCAAGTCATAGAGCCCGACAAGCACCGGGCCCGCAAGATCAAGCCCGGCAAGGTGCTTGCCGGGAGCGCTATGCTACGTGCCGCACTCCAGCTCATCTGCCCACGCGTCGCCTCCAGCCTTTTCCAGAGACGCGTGGCGGGTGGCTGTGCTGCATGAGGGGTGCGGTGGCACTCCACGGTGGTGGCTTCGCCGCCGTGGCAAACGGAGACGCAATGGCGGGAGCTTTTGGGGCGACGGCGACGGGCATTTAATGCTCTTGTCCCCCTCTGTCAAAAGTAGGTAGAATCCACTGTAGCTGCACTGTTCCCGCACTGTTCCAACTACCACCTCTTTTACGTTTTTACCCCTCTACCTTACGTTGACACCTGTCGGTGACCCCTTGCCCTATAAAAGGAGGCCCATGCACAACGTAAAGGAGGTTCGGAGGTTCGGACCATTCGCCACACTCGCGTAGGTTCAAGCCCTCGGCAGCTCTAGTGCCAGGGGTTCGGCTGGTTTCATACACCACACCACCATTTGCTCGCATTGGGGAGCAAGAGGAAATACTACACAATGCAGCAGTAGGGTTTTACGCGACCATCGCGGCCCGAAGCTGGGTAAAAATCCCCCGCGTGCATCGCCTCGATCTGCTCTCCGCGCACCTCCGCCTCGTGCAACACACGAAGGGCCCGGCCCCATAGGTGCCGCGCCACCATCGCATCGCGACACATATGTTTATTTTAATATGTTCCTAGAAAATTATGTTGAAAATGTTAGTAGCAATGATGCGGATTGGATCCGCGATCGAGGTTTATCCTCATTCTTTGCCTGAAGAATTATGTCCTAATGCACCGCTAGGTGATGACCTATTGCGAAGCGGTCTGCGCACGTTATGAGCGTTTGGCTAGCTCAATATGATGACTACTTGATAGTTTTGTGCACCATGCTTTATGGCTTAGAATCGGGACTTCAAAGATGTTTTGAACATCATGGACCATATGAGATGTTCCAGAATTGAAGTTAATATTTCAAGCAAATACCGAGTTGAGAGATATGAAGTCTCCAACAAGTTCTATAGCTAAAAGATGGAGGAGAACCGCTCAACTAGTGAGCATGTGCTCGATTATGCGGATACTTCAATCGCTTGAATCAAGTGGGAGTTAATCTTCCGAGATAAGATAGTGATTGACAGAATTCTCTAGTCACCATCACTAAGTTACTAGAACTTCGAGATGAACTATAGTATGCAAGGGATGACGAAAAACGATTCCCGAGCTCTTCGTGTTGTTGAAATCAACGAAGGTAGAAATCAAGAAAGAGCATCAAGTGTTGATGATTGACAAGACCACTAGTTTCAAGAAAAGGGCAAAGGGAAAGAAAGGGAAACTTCAACTAGAATGGCAAACAAGTTGTCACTCCCGTGAAGAAGACCAAAGCTGGACCAAAGCCTAAAACTAAGTGCTTACACTGCAAAGGAAATGGTCACTGGAAGCGGAAATGCCCTGAATATTTGGTGGATAAGAAGGATGGCAAAGTGAACAAGGGTATATTTGATATACAGGTTATTGATGTGTGCTTTACTAGTGTTTATAGTAGCCCCTGAGTATTTGATACTTGTTCGGTTGCTAAGATTAGTAACTCGAAACAGGAGTTACAGAATAAACAAAGACTAGTTGAAGGGGAAGTGATGATGAGTGTTGGAAGTAGTTCCAAGATTGATATGATCATCATCGCACACTCCCTATACTTTCGGGATTAGTGTTAAACCTAAATAAATGTTATTTGGCATTTGCGTTGAGCATGAATATGATTTGATCATGTTTATTGCAATACGGTTATTCATTTAAAATCAGAGAATAATTGTTGTTCTATTTAAATGAATAAAACCTTCAATGGTCATACACCCAATGAAAATAGTTTGTTGGCTCTCGATCGTAGTGATGCACATATTCATAATATTGATGCCAAAAGATGCAAAGTTAATAATGATAGTGCAACTTATTTGTGGCACTGCCGTTTTGGTCATATTGGTGTAAAGCGCATGAAGAAACTCCATAAAGATGGATTTTCAGAATCACTTGGTTACGAATCATTTGATACTTGCGAACCGTGCCTTTTGTGCAAGATGACTAAAACTCCGTTCTCCGGAACAATGGAACAAGCTACTGACTTGTTGGAAATAATACATACCGATGTATGCGATCCAATGAGTGTTGATGCTCGTGGCAAGTATCGTTATTTTCTGACCTTCACAAGATGATTTGAGCAGATATGGGTATATCTACTTGATGAAACATAAGTCTGAAATAGTTGAAAGGTTCAAAGAATTTCAGAGTGAAGTGGAAAAATCATCGTAACAAGAAAATAAAGTTTCTGCGATCTGATCGCGAAGACGAATATTTGAGTTACAAGTTTGGTCTTTAATTAAAACAATGTGGAATAGTTTCACAGCTCACGCCACCTGGAACACCACAACGTTATGGTGTGTCCAAACATCGTAACCGCAGTTTATTGGATATAGTGCCATCTATGATGTCTCTTACTAATTTACCACTATTGTTTTTGGGTTATGCATTAGAGACAGCTGCATTCACGTTAAAAGGGCACCATCTAAATCCATTGAGACAACACCATATGAACTGTGGTTTAGCAAGAAACCCAAGTTGTCATTTCTTAAAGTTTGGGGCTGCGATGCTTATGTGAAAAAGTTTCATCCTGATAAGCTCAAACCCAAATTGGAGAAGTGCGTCTTCATAGAATACCCAAAAGAAACTGTTGGGTACACCTTCTATCACAGATCTGAGGGCAAGATTTTCGTTGCTAAATTCAGATCCTTTCTAGAGAAGGAGTTTCTCTCGAAAGAAGTGAGTGGGAGGAAAGTAGAGCTTGATAAGGTAATTTGTACCTTCTCCCAAATTGGAAAGTAGTTCATCACAGAAATTTGTTCCTGTGACTACTACACCAATTAGTGAGGAAGTTAATGATGATGATCATGTAACTTCAGATCAAGTTACTACCGAACCTCGTGGGTCTTCCGAGATGCAGTCCGCACAGTGGTACGGTAATCCTGCTCGAAGTCATGTTACTAGACCATGATGAACCTACGAACTATGAGGAAGCGATGATGAGCCCAGATTACGCAAAATGCCTTAAGGCCATGAAATCTGAGATGGGATCCATGTATGAGAACAAAGTGTGGACTTTGGTGGAGTTGCCCAATGATCAGCAAGCCATATTGTATAAATGGATCTTCAAGAGGAAGACAGACGTTGATAGTAGTGTTACTATCTACAAAGCTCGACTTGTCGCAAAAAGGTTTTTGACAAGTTCAAGATGTTGACTACAATGAGATTTTCTCAACTATAGCGATGCTTAAGTCTGTCCGAATCATGTTAGCAATTGGCACAATTTATGAAATCTGGCAAATGGATGTCAAAACTGCATTCCTTAATGGTTTTCTCAAAGAAGAGTTGTATATGATGCAACCAGAAGGTTTTGTCAATCCTAAAGGTGTTGGCAAAATACGCAAGCTCCATCGATCCATCTATGGACTGGTGCAAGCATCTCGGAGTTGGAATATACGCTTTGATAAGTTGATCAAAGCATATAGTTTTATACGTACTTGCGGTGAAGCCTATATTTACTAGAAAGTGAGTGGGAGCACTACAACATTTCTGATAAGTATATGTGAATGACATATTGTAGATCGGAAATAATGTAGAATTATTCTGCAAAGCATAAAGGAGTGTTTGAAAGGAGTTTTTGAAAGAAAGACCTCGGTGAAGCTGCTTACATATTGAGCATCAAGATCTATAGAGATAGATCAAGGCGGCTTGATAAGTTTTTCAATGAGTACATACCTTGACAAGATTTTGAAGTAGTTCAAAATGGAACAGATCAAAGAAAGAGTTCTTGCTGTGTTACAAGGTGTGAAATTGAGTAAGACTCAAAACCCGACCACGACGAGAAGATAGAAAGAGAATGAAAGTCATTCCCTATGCCTTGGCCATAGGTTCTATAAAGTATGCCATGCTGTGTACCGGATCTATTGTATACCCTACAATCGAGTTTGGCAAGGGGTACAATAGTGATCTAGGAGTAGATCATCGACAATGGTCAAAATTATCCTTAGTGGAATAAGGATATGTTTCTCGATTATGTAAGTGACAAAAGGTTAGGTAAGTAAAGGGTTACGTCGATGCAAGTTTTGACACCGATCTAGATGACTCTAAGTCTCGATCTAGATACATATTGAAAGTGGGAGCAATTAGCTAGAGTAGCTCCGTGTAGAGCATTGTAGACATAGAAAATTGCAAAATACATAACGGATCTGAATGTGAAAGACCCGTTGACTAAGATTCTCTCACAAGCAAAACATGATCACACCTTAGTACTCTTTGGGTGTTAATCACATAGCGATGTGAACTAGATTACTGAATCTAGTAAACCCTTTGGGTGTTGGTCACATGGCGATGTGAACTATGGGTGTTAATCACATGATGATGTGAACTAACGATGTTAATCACATTGTGATGTGATCTAGATTATTGACTCTAGTGCAAGTGGGAGACTGAAGGAAATATGCCCTAGAGGCAATAATAAAGTTATTATTCCTTATTTCATGATAATTGTTTATTATTCATGCTAGAATTGTATTAACCAGAAACATAATACATGTGTGAATATATAGACAAACAGAGTGTCACTAGTATGCCTCTACTTGACTAGCTTGTTAATCAAAGATGGTTATGTTTCCTAACCATGGACAAAGAGTTGTTATTTGATTAACGGGATCACATCATTAGTTGAATGATCTGATTGACATGACTCATTCCGTTAGCTTAGCACCCGATCGTTTAGTATGTTGCTATTGCTTTCTTCATGACTTATACATGTTCCTATGACTATGAGATTATGCAACTCCGTTTACGGAGGAACACTTTGTGTGCTACCAAACGTCACAACGTGGCGGGTGATTATAAAGGTGCTCTCTGGTGTCTCCGAAGGTACTTGTTGGGTTGGCGTATTTGAGATTAGGATTTGTCACTCCAATGTCGGAGAGGTATCTCTGGGCCCTCTCGGTAATGCACATCACATAAGCCTTGCAAGCATTGCAACCAATGAGTTAGTTGCAAGATGATGTATTACGGAACGAGTAAAGAGACTTGCCGATGCGAGATTGAACTAGGTATTGGATACCGACGATCGAATCTCGGGCAAGTAACATACCGATGACAAAGGGAACAACGTATGTTGTTATGCGGTCCGACCGATAAAGATCTTCGTAGAATATGTAGGAACCAATATGGGCATCCAGGTCCCGCTATTGGTTATTTACCGGAGACGTGTCTCGGTCATGTCTACATTGTTCTCGAACCGTAGGGTCCGCACCCTTAAGGTTTCGATGACAGTTATATTATGAGTTTATGAGTTTTGATGTACCGAAGGAGTTCGGAGTCCCGGATGAGATCGGAGACATGACGAGGAGTCTCGAAATGGTCGAGACGTAAAGATCGATATATTGGACGACTATATTCGGACATCGAAAAGGTTCCGAGTGGTTCGGGTATTTTTCGGAGTACCGGGGGTTACGGGAATACGGAGAAGTATTGGGCCTTATTGGGCCATACGGGAAAGAGAGAGGGGCAGGCCGCGCGCCCCCCAAGGCCTAGTCCGAATTGAACTAGGGGGAGGGGCTGCGCCCCCTCCTTCCTTCCCTTCTCCCTCCCCCTTCCTTGTCTCCTACTCCTAATACTTGAAAGGATTCCTAGTTGGACTAGGAAAAAGGGAATCCTACTCCCGGTGGGAGTAGGACTCCCCTAGGGTGCGCCATAGAGAGGGCCGGCCCTCCCCCTCCTCCACTCCTTTATATACGGGGGCAGGGGCACCCCATAGACACACAAGTTGATCTTCGTGATCGTTCCTTAGCCGTGTGCGGTGCCCCCCTCCATGATATTACACCTCGGTCATATTATAGCGATGCTTAGGCGAAGCCCTGTGACGGTTGAACATCAAGATCGTCACCACGCCGTCGTGCTGACGGAACTCCTCCCCGGAGCTTTGCTGGATCGGAGCCGGGTGCGTCATCGAGCTGTCGTGTGTCAAGAACTCGGAGGTGCCGAGTAACGGTGCTTGGATCGGTTGGACCGGAAGGCGTCGACTACTTCCTCTACGTTGCGTCAGCGCTTCGCTTTGGTCTACGAGGGTACGTAGACAACACTCTCCCCTCTCGTTGCTATGCATCACCATGATCTTGCGTGTGCGTAGGAATTTTTTTGAAATTACTACGTTCCCCAACAGTAACGCCCAGGTGTTCCGCTCTGAGACTCACTCAGCCTTGGATACTCTACGCAATGTAATCTCGGATTTCATGCCTTGGGTCTTTTATTTTAAAGACCCGGAAGATATGCATCAACTTTTCTTTTGTTATCTCCGCCGTGCATATCGCAATCATCATCGTTTGTAGAACTGGCCATTTCAAGACTACTGGCCACAAACTTACAACAAACGTGCATTTTTGCAGATCAAGGAAAAGGTACCTCGACGTCTTCTGAAAGCGCAAAAGTCCAAAGCGTGCATCCATCGGACCGCACAAGTCATCTACTCGAAATCGACAATACGGGGTATAGGACCTCAAGGCTAGAGCAACTACCTTTATTTCATGTTCGTTTACTCATGAGTATAGGACCTCCAATACGGAGGCCCATAATCTCGCAAAGCATGCGTTATCTTTAGGGTTTGGTCGACACACTTGGCTAGGACAACCCGGCGATCTTCTTTTTGTACCTATGAACATTATGATTCAGTAATAAAGCTTTGTGAGATTCTTAAAAAAAAAAATCTACTCGAAATCGACAATACATATGGTTGTATGCATGTCTATCTCTCCATGCATGCCGTTTGCCGAAGTCTTTTTGAAACTTGCCAGTTCGAGCGTGCAGCTGGGCACAAGCTAGTCATCTGAGCCCGTACACACAGACAGCGATGGATCGACGGAAGCCAACACCTCGTACAGGAGACGATCGACTTTGACGTATCCAACAAAACGTGTACTTGCCGCAGGCAAGTCAAAATTAGCTTATCATCCATATCTATCCGTATCTACCGTGGGAGTGAGAGGATGGGCAACTTGGCATCACGAAGCACGAACCGGAACTGGCTAAGCTATGATATCCCGTGCTCTGCCACGCACTTAGTGATTAACCATGCACCGTCACCATCGTCGTCGTTTCTTGGTAACATATGGTCGGTGGCAAATGCTCTGATAGTAGAGAAACATAATTGTAACTCTTGCTAATAGCATTCACATGTGCAAAGAGTGTAGGCAACTAAGGCATCATGACAAACTGCAGGGTCAAACAATATTTCTTTTCTTTATTCTGCGTACAGGTCAATCGAGCAAAGATCATGCAGCTGTCACGACTTCCACGGTTCCACCTGAGGCCCACGTCCAGTTTCTCAGCGTACTTGCACGCTCACAACAACTAGTGCGCTGCCATGGAGAGCTCCTCTTTGGCGCCTTTTTGCGCCATAAACCCTATGTGGCGCTCGCCCCCTTGATCACTGGTTTCCCTCAGGTTGCCCCTTTGACCTATGAAAAAAAAAACTTGGATTCTAAAAAACCTCACAGATTTGCAAAAAAAAAACACAAAATGAAAAAAAAAACAATTTTAAAAAAAAAATCATTTTGAAAGATCATAAATTTTGAAGAAAAGTTCGTGAATTTTTGAAAAGATTAATTCCAGAAAAAAAATCAAAGATTTGAAACAAAAATCTAGAAAATAAGAAAAGTTCAAAATATTTAAAAAGAGTTCATAAATTTGTAAAACAATCATAGATTTTGAAAAAAAGATCACAAAGTTTAAAAATGTTCATCGATTTTGAAATTTCATTTTACAATTTTTAAGAAGTTCACTGATTTTTTTAAAAAGTTCATGCAGAAGAAAATCACGAAAATAACAAAATTCGAAAAATTGAAAAAACGTTCATGATTTTATAAAAGAAGTTTTGGATCTAAAAAAAGTTCAACCATTTAGGGAAAAAAAGGTCAAAGAAAAATAAAAAAAAGAAGGAAAAAAGCTGACAAAAAACACGACTGGAAGCTTCCAGAAGCTTCCCACAACCGGCCTGGAAAGCTTTCGAAACCTTCCCAGAAGCAACGACTGAAATCATCAAATATCATTTAATGGGTCAGCCCATTGAGAAACGATGGGAAAGAGGGGGCTAGGGGTATTGCCAGTTTGCAGCAACACAAAGCACGAACCGTCTAATCTATCTTGTGCTTTGCCACGTACGTAGTGATTTACCCGTGCATTGTTACCATCGGATAGAAGCCACATTTTCCATGTTGCGACGTCGATTCTTGCTAACATATGGTAGGTGGTAAAATATTCTGGTTGTAGAGAAACAAAATTGTAACTCTTGTTTATAACAATCACATGTACAAGAATCAAGAATGTAGGCATCATGTCAAATTGCAGGGTCCAAACCTTCTGCTTGGTTACATAAAGGGATACGGCTTTCTCGCACTCGCAGCGAGACCGACCAGCCTATCGCCTCAACGGAAACTATAGTGGGCTGGGCCAGTCAGAGGTTTTTTTTTTTTTTGCGAGAGGTTATTGCTTCGTTTGTTTCTTTCGTTGGTTGATTTTTATTTTTATATTTTTGTTTGTATTTTCTAAATATATTTACGTATTCTTTAAAAAAATCGTCACACATTAAAAATATTCGTGTAGTGTAAATAATTGTAGCGCAACATTTAAAAAATGGTGATATTAAAAAAAATGTTCGTATTAAAAATTTTAGTCCTCGTCGTTTTCCCGACCAAACCCGCGGTCCTCGTCCTCTCTCAATCTCCTCTGACGCCGGCCGATTTGGTCGCCCCGGCCCGCGCCGCCTCCGCCTTGCTTCCCTCCCTCCATCCCGCATAGCCGCCTCGTTCCCCTCCCCTCCGCTCGCCGTCTCGTTCCCCTTCGCCCGCCGCCCGCGAAGGTTCAATTTTGGAGACCACCGTTCGCAGTCCACGCTCTCCTTCCGCCTGTGCCCGTCGTCGACCACCTTCTTTCCGCCGACCATGAAGCTCGCCCCTCCATGGACGCCGTCGACCCGAGCACTGGGAAGCACGGGTGCCCCTTCTCCACTCCGCCGACGGTGCGTTCCACCAGCGGCGCCCCGTCCGACGTCGGCGTCCTTCCCTGAGGGTGTCGAACCGAAGCTGGCACTACCCTTCGTCGACCTCCTCCTCGCCGGCTGTCCGCCGTCGACCACGAAGCCTGTCCCCGCCTCGCCGCCCAGCAGCCACCATTGTGCACCTCGCCATCTACCTCGGCGTCAACCTCATCCATTGGATTCGGCAGAAGCTCTCCCCCGACGGCGGCAACAACCATCTCCGCATTCGCCGCCCAGCTGCCTCCCACGACAACAGATCAAAGGTGAGGATGCTTGACGGAATCCCCAAAATGTCAAAACTGGAAATTTTAGTACTGTGCTCACTGAATTACTCCATTTTGTGCATTTTTCTGGAATTTTGAAACATGTACTCCATTTTGGGACACACGCAGGTGGGATTCAGAGTACTCTACAAAACTGCTTCAAAATTACTCCACACAAACAGGTGCAATTTTCTAAACCTGCTTGTAAATTACTTCATTTTGAAACTGAGATCTGCTTGTACTGCATAATTTTCAGTTTGTAAAATTGAAGTATTGAAGAAGTGTATTTTCCATTTTGAACCTGAAAATAAATTTTATGTTCTGCGATCTGTATGTTGACTATCAATTCTGTTTCCACTAAATTTTAATCAGTAACTAGCAGAAGAATTTACTTCATGTTAACTACAGCACAATATTCAGTTTCCACTAAGAATTGAAATTCATTCAAAAATACTGTTTGTTTGTTTCTAAAAACTACAGACAAATTCCAGGTGCAGTACATCTAGCTGATACTCCATCTAGACATAACAATACGAGCCCTGCAAAACTAAGTGCAATTACTCTTCAAGTCCCATTTGCTCCTTTGTAAATTCAGGTAACACGTTTAACACTTGGTAAATTCAGTTAACTGAATTTGACTGAGCACTTTTGTACCAACAGTAAACTGATTCTTGTAAGGAAAAAACTTGCTGCACAAATTTGGTTCTGAGTTTGTACCAATACTTAACTGAATTTGACTGAATTTTTGTACCAACAGTTGCACAAACTTGGGGTTGCACAAATTTGGTGCTGCACAAACTTGGGGCTGTACACTGTTAACTGAATTTGACAACATATAACGTGTGAGAACAGCTCAAATATCGCGTGAATTTCCTGTACACTGTTAACTGAATCTGACTGAACACTTTCCAAACTTAGGAGTTGTTCTCTGTTAACTGAATTTGACTGAGCACTTTCCAAAAGTCGGTTCTGAGTTTCTGCACAAATTTACGCACAACATGCTGCTACAATGAAATTGATTCAACTGAACCTATCTTGGAACTGAAATTGATTGAGCTGCAATTATTCTTTTTCAAATTGTCAGGATCGGTACCAGCTCGTAGAAGCAGAGATGGAGGCGGGGATCAGAGGCGGGGGCAGCCACCAGCTAGCAGCAGAGATGGCGGCGGGGATCGGGGGGTGTCGGCGTCACCCACCACCACCACCAGCAGTAGCCGGCGGTCGAAGCGGACCAGCGCGGCGGCCGAAGCGGACCTGCGCGGCGACATGCGCGCCGGCGGTGGGCGGCGGAATCGGGGCCTAAGTGGACCAGCACGGCGACATGCGCGCCGGCGATGGGCGCCGAAATCGATGGCGGAGGTACCGCTCGTGGGCGGCCGGCGGAGGTCCTGTTCGTGGGCGGCCGCCTGGGCGGGCTCGTCGCAGTAACTGCTCGGGCGACTGGCGGCTGGCTGCGGCTACGTGCGGGCGACGGGGGCTGGCCGTGGCGATGCCGGGCGACGGGCGGAGGAGGAAGAAGGAGACGGGAGCTTGTTTGTGAGAGCTTTGAAACCACAAGGGCTTTTTTTTTTGTAAAAACACGATTGTACTGGGCGCGCGACAATAATTTCGGGACGGAGGGACTACATGCAAGAAAAAAAATGATTGTATTTACAAATGTTTATACAATGTAAAACAATGTTCGCACAATTTTTTAAAATTCATTTTTCCATTAGATTACTTCACATTTAAAAAAATTCACTCGTTTCAAAAATATGTTTGTGACATTTAAACAAAGTTTCGTACCATTCAAAAAATTGTTCAATGTGTGTTTGAAAAATGTTTGACATGTATTCAAAAAGCTCCCCAAAGCCTCCTCATGTATCTTCCCTCCTTTGATCAAGGCTCGGGTGAGCCAATCAGGGGATGCATCTGGTGCACCGGTCCCCTGTTGCACATTCATAATTTTTGAAAAAATATAGAAAAAAGATTTAGTGCATTGACACAAAAACATTTAGGGTGTGTTTGGTTGCCTGGGTGACTATAGACTACATCGCATGAGGGATCCTAGGTGAACTTGGCCTGGTTGAGTTGATGCAAAGATGAGCTAAGATGCGTGTTTGGTGGACTGTGTTGTGTGGATGCATGAGAGATGCTATATACAATAGATGTTGTTTGGTAGGCTGTGTTTGAGATTCGTTCCGTGAACTTTTCTCTTTCAATTTTAAGCATTCCAACTGAATCTGGACCATTTATGGAGAGAAAAAAACAAGAATGATGAAATCTGAACCAAACAATCAAAACATTTTCTCCAATCTGACAATTAGATGGTAGTGAAGGGGGAGACGGCAACCAGGAGGAGATGTCGGCGGTGGAGCTAGCAAGACGACGCTAGTTGTCGGTCGCGACGTGCAGGTGCCCCCTCCCCCCTCTTCATCTCGATGTGTGGCGGGGCGGCGTGGCGAGCCCGGGCCTGGCCATCGGCATTGTTCGCCGGCGGCGGATCCCGACGATGTTGAAATAGGGCGGTGAGCCCTTGACGCGGGCATGGAGGAACACCGGCGGATTCGATCTTCGGCATCAAGGTGTACCCGCACTGGGATGGTCTCGACGAGCTGGGCCTAGCGGACAAATTCATTCTCTCGATCGAAATCGACGAACTCTACCGCGGCAGTCTCATAGACTCGGGCCTCCGCACAGAAATCTCCATAGAAATAGAAATCCTTGACGAGACCGGCGAGCACACCGTCTTCCAAGATGGGAACTTCATGCCCTGGTGGACGGGCAACGCAGACATCTTTATGTTCTGCGTGTCAAGGAGGGAGCTGGAGGCGTCGTCGTGTGTCCACAACGGCAGCCTCACCGTCAGGTCCACCATAACTATGAAGCAGGCAGCAAAGCAAAACTTGTCCAAATCCAAGGAGCTCATGGCGTCGGACACCATGTCTGGGTCCCACATGCTCATCATCAGCAACTTCTCCAAGCTTAAGGCCTCACTCCGCGACAGAGAATGCGCCTGCTCCCCACGTTTCACCGTAGCGGGGTGCACATGGTACCTCAAAGTCTGCCCCAACGACGCCTGCGGATTTGCCTCTTTGTTCCTCGGACGCTCAAGTAAGGTGGACGAAAGGCCCACGACAGTAGAGTTCAGCTTTGAGCTCGAGGGGATGGTGAATTTCCAGTCTGACAAGATGACACACACGTTCTACCATACCAACCATCAACACTTAATTAAATACGAGCCGGAGCCGCTGAGCTCGTTCCCGGCCATGCACGACGACCGCCTCCTCGTTCGGGGCCGCCTCGCCGTCGTCATTCCTCCTGCGGCGATTCCGATTCAGGCTGCCATCCCAAGCAACGAATCAGTACTTACTCCTCTACTTAGCGCCATGTATGATTAAGTCACTCTGAAGTTACGCAGAACTTTCTTATACTAATCGCCAACCTGTGGAATTTCTTAGTCCATAAAGAGTAGTACCACTCTATATTCTACTCCCTCCGTTCCTAAATACTCCCTCCGTTCTTAAATATAAGTCTTTGTAGAGATTCCACTATGAACTAGATACGGACGTATATAGATGCATTTTAAGGGTGGATTCATTCATTTTACTCCGTATGTAGTCCATCTAGTGGAATCTCTACAAAGACTTGTATTTAGGAACGGAGGAAGTATAAGTCTTTTTAGACATTTCAAATGGACTACAACATAAGGATGTATGTAGATATATTTTAGAGTGTAGATTCATTCTTTTTGCTCCGTATATAGTCACTTGTTGGAATCTCTAGAAAAACTTAAATATGGAAACGGAGGGAGTATCAATTATATTATATTTAGTAATATTTTGGTAAACAGTCGACGTAAAATTGTTTTGTACAGAAACGTTAGCGTTTTGGGAGAACCATTCATTCTGTTCTTCTTCTTCTTCCTCGTGGTTTGTTTTTCAAGTAGGCTCTTCTTTTCAGTCCGACAAGATGACGCACATGTTCTACCATGCCAACCATCAACGTTTGTCGGGACTGGCCATAGCCTGGTCGACAACTTGTCCTCTCTCCTCAGTTGACCGTGTCGATCGTGTCGTATCGTACTCTCGTCGCATGCTCTGTACGGCGGGAGCTATAAGGGATACACTATACGTCAATACACATGTTTGCTAACGAGAAATGCTAATAAAATGGCTCAGTCAATTGAACGAAAATAGTCGCCTGTAGAAGCTCCAACTCGCCCAGCCCGTGCCTCCACCCTGCTCGCAGGTCAGCACCACCGCTGCCTTGACCTCACGCCGCCGCGACGCCTCTGCCGACGGCCCGCCTCCTCACCAGATCCGGGCACGAGGGCCCCGGATCCTCCGCCTCGCAGGCAGCCGCCGGACCACCTCCGCAAGGGAGGCGCACGCCAACCCCGCGCGCGACCTGGGGCCGCTGCCTTAGCCTTCCAGCGCCAGCCAACGCCATCCCGAGCGCCAACGTGCCCGAGCTCCCTCCAGGAGCGGCCAGCCCGCGTCGTACCATCTCCAGCGGAAAGGGGAAAAAAGGGCCCCGCCGCCGCCGAGCCGCGGGCTTTGCCCGGCGACTCCTGCCAGG
Organism: Aegilops speltoides; assembly: GCA_021437245.1. Lineage (NCBI taxonomy): Eukaryota > Viridiplantae > Streptophyta > Magnoliopsida > Poales > Poaceae > Aegilops > Aegilops speltoides. The sequence continues at coordinate 48,582,988 of CM038142.1, forward strand.
GTGGCGAGGGGCGGGGGCGCGGTGGTTGTGGCTTGCGGCGGCAGCTAGGTTTCGCTCCTGGCCGCCCGCGGGAGCGACCGAGGAGCGGCCGTCCAGTTCTGTTGGTTGTCGCCAGCAAAGATAGAAATGAAATTTCTAATGGCCCATATGACTGCTTCCACTAGCGAGCTCGGGTGATAACTAACTGCCTTCTATCAGAGATCATATTCAATGTTCTCTTATATCTGATTGACCCATAGAGAATTTTTCTTGATGTTCTAGTACTCCTACTAATATATTTTCAGTGCATATTTTATAACATGATATATAGCTTAGGGTGTGAAATAATTTTATGGTGTTGTGGAACTATTGAAGTTTGACTAAATTTTGTTATTCAACTTGCGTTGTTCTCTTCAAAGCGTGCGTGGTACATGTTGTTGACATCCAAGAATGCTTCTTATTTAATGATCATAGTATATTTCAAATTAAGGAAAACTCCAGCCCAACATAAGCAGTTGACCAATAAATTGAGTCAACCATGTTCTATTGATCTTATCTATGTCATCATATAGTTTGATTACCATATGCATCTTCTACCACTTTGAACAAATTTGATGTGCATCATTTGATTAATTACTGCATCGTTATTTGACTTGCATATTATCAGATTTTGATCGCTAACCTTGCCGAAGTCTATCATATCAAAGAGAAGGTGACAATAAATCTACAACTCTCATTTGTAAATTATTTTTGAATTACCAAATAATGACTATGATTTGTTTGTGTTTACTTACAACTGAAACTAAACTGGCGAAAGCACATATTGAAAAGTTTGATAAAGCCAATCAAGGCTCTGAAGAATCAACTTACCGAACCAATTTTCGCAAAAAAAAAAAAAAAACTTACCGAACCAAACTATTCACTAACAAGGAATGGGTTACACGAGTTTATTTGTGTCAATGTGCATAAATTTCTTCATTATCATACAATGCCTAATTTTTTTATATGTTTACTTACAGTTGCACCGAAACTCAAATGCAGAAAGCACATGGTGGTCAAGAATCGGAAAATGCTCATGTTGGGATTTACCGGCGGCTAGGATTGCCCCTCTCGGTCCCCTGACCATTGTGGGTTCTGTCAAGGGAAAGGTTGTGAATCGGCCGCTGGGATTGCAGGATCGATGGCTTACAAGGAAAAGATCAATCTAGCCCCACGTTCACCTACGATCCTGATAAAAGTCAGAGAGCATGGAGATCAATTCACGTACGGCCTGCGGCCAGATGCGCCAGGCTTCAAGATCGATCGACTCAACAGGACAAGTAAGAAGCGCGGACTCCAGACGACGGGCTACATATATATACTCGGGCCAGGCCAGTGCGGGGGCATAGCTAGGGCAGGTCTGAGCTCGCGCGGAGAGGCTTGGACTTTCCCGTCAATGGGCGCCACCGCCAGCCGCTCGACGCCGCCCGTCGTGACGACAACTCGGATCCACGGCTACTCCATGCTGCTTCGCCCGCAGACTTTCGACACCATCGTCTTCCGTGGTCTCCCCTGGAACGTCAAGGTCTACCCGGACTGGGATGGTCTCGACGAGCTGGGCCTAGCGGACAGATTCATTGTCTCGATCGAAATCGACGAACTCTACCGCGGCAGTCTCGTAGACTCGGGCCTCCTCACAGAAATCTCCATAGAAATAGAAATCCTTGACGAGACCGGCGAGCACACCGTCTTCCAAGATGGGAACTTCATGCCCTGGTGGACGAGCAACGCAGACATCTTTATGTTCTGCGTGTCAAGGAGGGAGCTGGAGGCGTCGTCATGTGTCCGCAACGGCAGCTTCACCGTCAGGTCCACCATAACTATGAAGCAGGCAGCAAAGCAAAACTTGTCCGAATCCAAGGAGCTCGCGGCGTTGGACACCATGTCTGGGTCCCACACGCTCATCATCAGCAACTTCTCCAAGCTTAAGGCCTCGCTCATGACGAAGAATCGCCCGCTCCCCACGTTTCACCATAGGGGGTGCACATGGTACCTCAAAGTCTGCCCCAACGGCGCTGCGGATTTGCCTCCCTGTTCCTCGGACGTTCAAGTAAGGCGGACGAAAGGCCCTCAACGGTGGAGTTCAGCTTTGAGCTTGAGGGGATGGTGAATTTCCAGTCCGACAAGATGACGCACACGTTCTACCATGCCAACCATCAACACTTAATTAAATACGAGCTGGAGCCCCTGAGTTCGTTCTCGGCCATGCACGACGACCGCCTCCTCGTTCGGTGCCGTCTCGCCGTCGTCGTTCCTCCTGCGGCGATTCCGATTCAGGCTGCCATCCCAAGCACCGAATCAATACTTACTCCTCTACTGAGCTCCATGTATGATTAAGTCAGTCTGAAGTTACGCAAAACTTTCTTATACTAGTCGCCAACCAGTGGAATTTCTTAGTCCATAAAGAGTTGCACCATTCTATATTCTATCAATTATATTATAGTATTTAGTAATATTTCGGTAAACAGTCCATGGAAATTGTTTTGTACAGAAACGTTAGCGTTTTGAGATAACCATTCATTCTGTTCTTCTTCTTCCTTCTTGTTTGTTTTCCAAGTAGGTTCTTCTTTTCCAGTAACTCTTGAGGTTGAGCATCAACGGTGTAGAGAAAAAATGACAGAACCGATTCTATGGTTAGTGATTGAAAGATGCCTACACACTAGCAACAACAAGGGGCTTGCTTTGGTAGACCCCCCCCCCCCCCACACACACAAAACGTAGAAGGGCATAATGGTCATACGGAAGAAACGTATGCCCACCTCCTATCATACCGTATAGACCGACGTCTGTATACCTTGACGAATGAAAAAAAAACAAAAAAAAACCGCCGCGCGTGTATAGGAAAAAAATCAGCTACACGATCTTCTCGCCCGCCCGACGATCACGCAAGTCGATCACGCCCATTTTCCAACTGTGCGATCGCCGCCGACTGGACCCCATCCGGCGCCGCATCTGAACGTCGCCGCGGATCCGTCCCGCGTCGACGTACGCCGACGACGTCTACACCGCGGCCCTCGTCTTCCACGTCGCCGCCGTCTTCCATCTAACCCTCGTCTTGCACGTCACCGTCGGACGGCTTGTCGGCTGCGATTGACCGCGCTGTCGTCCGGAAGCCGCGGATCCGGCCCTGCGACGACCTACGCCCGCGACGTCTAGATCGCGGCCCTCGTCTTCCACGTCGCCGGCGTCTTCCATCTAACCCTCGTCTTGCACGTCGCCGCTGTCTACTCCGCAGCCCAAGGTTTGCCATCTAATCTCCTCGTCTAAACCTAGCATGCTAGTTGATATGAGTCACACGTAGTGACCTAGGGTTTATGGTTGAGCAAACATCTTTGTCAGCGGCGCCTCCGGGAGGACCGCATGTTGTAGGCGATAGAGTTGCACTTGGGCATGATCCACAGTAGAAACTTAACACGTGATGAATTAACAATGTTATGCAGTTTGGTCAGTTAGGCGTGTTGCCATGGATGAACAAACCGCATTGACGGGGGATGATAATGGTACTAATAAGGCGACTCGGAATGATAACGAAATTTTTAATGAGGATGATGACAACAGCGACAATGATTCCGTATCGTCTTTTGATATCTTGCCTCCGGAGGATTTTGATCATAATGAACATGGCGCAAATAGTGAAAACGTAAGTGCCGTATATTTTGATTTCATCTTTAAACGTGCAATGTATGCCATGGCTAACTATTTATCTATGTGTAAAAATTTGCAGGAAGATGTGGATGTTGACAATGTGGAAAATAGTTTACAGGAATCATTCGCGGATAACTTGAGCCAGGTTCGTAGATGGATGTTGTACATGAATGAATATTGTGAATTAAATGATAGTAATTAACATATACATTTCATATGAATTTTGTAGGAGGAGTCAGATGGTATTAGCGGTGATCACGATGAGGGAGAGATCGACATTGAGGAGGCTCGAAGGCAGCAGCAAATGGTGGATACACATTGGAAGGTGATGGCTATGACCTTTCGGTCGCAAGGTGATGCATACATATTCTATAACAATCACGCCAAAGAGAACGGGTTTAGCATCAGAAAATAGAAGGTCAAACGAGGTGCTTCAGGAATGATACGGTACCGGAGATTTCTTTGCTCCAGGGCAGGTAGAAGGCAAAGCAAGTTTATAACCATGGAGGGCCGCAAGCGCAGGCTTAGACCGGAGACTCGTTGCGATTGCGGTGCACATATGGTGGTGAAGCTGGACAGAGAACGTGGTGTTTGGTTCGTCGCGTCATTCGTGGATGATCACAACCACGCGATGGCTAGGCCCGACGAGGTTTGTTTTCTGTGGTCTCACAGACGGATTGGAGAAGGCACGAGGCCAGAGATATTGGCGTTGGAAGCTGCGGGATAAGAAAACATATAATAATGGATAACTTTATCAGCGGATACGGTTAAATACGATAAGTGCGGGCTTATCGGGAGGGATATTTACAATCTTTGTTGTAGAGAAAAAATGAAGCTCATTGCAAAAGGTGGCGAGAGCGGCGGTTGGCATCATGAGGAGCGAGGAAGGAGAAGGACCACGAGTTTTTTTAGTATGTGCGTGACAAGGAAGGGCGACTGAAGAGTATGTTTTGGTGTGATGCACAGTCGCGAAGGGACTATCAGGACTACGGAGATGTGGTTGTTTTGATAGCACGTATAAGATGAACATGTATGGTATGCCGTTCGTCCCCTTTGTCGGAGTTAACAACCACCGTTGCACCACAGTGTTTGGATGTGCCATAATTTCTGACGAGACGGAAGCGACATATGTGTGGCTGTTGCAGACATTTATGAAGGCAAACTGTCAGGTGAAGCCAAAGTCAATAATCACAGATGGTGGCGCTGCAATGATCCGGGCTATTAAATCTTGTGCTTTCAGATGTTTTCCATCGTCTTTGCTCTGGCATATCGAGAAAAATATGCGAGAGCACCTGCATTACAAGTCCTTTGGATGAGTTCAGATCGCTCCTATACTATGCCACCTCTCAAGCGAACTTTGAGCGAGATGGACCGCTTTCTATAATAAGTGGAAGGCAGATAAAACTAAAGAGTGGCTTGACGGGATGTACGAGAAAGAAGAGACTTTGGGCAGCTTCATATCTTTCGATGGTTTTTCCTTGGTATGCGAAGTAACCAGAGAAGCGAAAGCCTCAACTCCTGCCTTCACCTACACGGACTACGGTATGACAATAGTTGATTTGGTTGTGCATTATGAGAACTGTATAGTTCGCTGCGTGAGAATGAGGCGTACGATGACTGTGAGGCACACCAAAAAGAACCACCGTCGGTTACTGAATATAAGGCACTTGAGGAGCATGCCGCCAAAGTATTCACACCTGCTAATTTTTACATCCTGCAAGATGATTTGCACAAGATGGGTCAGCTGGAGATATTTGAGACACTCGTGGGAATTGAGCGTCAGACATATATGGTGACATGGAAGGATAACCACAAGTTCATGTACAATGTTGTTTATGAACCAGGTAACTCAGAAGAAACAATAACATGCAGTTGTCTTAGGATGGTTCGGAAAGGCCTGCCTGAAGGAAATATGCCCTAGAGGCAATAATAAAGTTATTATTTATTTCCTTATTTCATGATAAATGTCTATTATTCATGCTAGAATTGTATTAACCGGAAACATAATACATGTGTGAATATATAGACAAACAGAATGTCACTAGTATGCCTCTACTTGACTAGCTTGTTAATCAAAGATGGTTATGTTTCCTAACCATGAACAAAGAGTTGTTATTTGATTAACGGGATCACATCATTAGTTGAATGATCTGATTGACATGACCCATTCCGTTAGCTTAGCACCCGATCGTTTAGTATGTTGCTATTGCTTTCTTCATGACTTATACATGTTCCTATGACTATGAGATTATGCAACTCCGTTTGCGGAGGAACACTTTGGGTACTACCAAGCGTCACAACGCATGCTGGGTGATTATAAAGGAGTACTACAGGTGTCTCCAAAGGCAGATGTTGGGTTGGCGTATTTGAGATTAGGATTTGTCACTCCGATTGTCGGAGAGGTATCTCTGGGCCCTCTCGGTAATGCACATCACTTAAGCCTTGCAAGCATTACAACTAATGAGTTAGTTGCGAGATGATGTATTACGGAACGAGTAAAGAGACTTGCGGTGGCGAGATTGAACTAGGTATTGGATACCGACGATCGAATCTCGGGCAAGTAACATACCGATGACAAAGGGAACAACGTATGTTGTTATGCGGTTTGACCGATAAAGATCTTCGTAGAATATGTAGGAGCCAATATGGGCATCCAGGTCCCGCTATTGGTTATTGACCAAGAATAGTTCTAGGTCATGTCTACATAGTTCTCGAACCCGTAGGGTCCGCACGCTTAAGGTTTCGATGACAGTTATATTATGAGTTTATGAGTTTTGATGTACCGAAGGAGTTCGGAGTCCCGGATGAGATCGGGGACATGACGAGGAGTCTCGAAATGGTCGAGACGTAAAGATCGATATATTGGACGACTATATTCGGAGTTCGGAAAGGTTCCGAGTGATTCGGGTATTTTTCGGAGTACCGGGGAGTTACGGGAATACGGGGAAGAGTATTGGGCCTTAATGGGCTTTAGTGGGAAGGAGCCAGGAGGCGCGCCCTCCCAAGCCCAGTCCGAATTGGACAAAGGGTTTGGGGCGCGCCCCCCTCTTCCTTCCTTCTCCACTTCCCTCTTTCCCCCTTGACCTAGTTGGACTAGGAAAGAAGAATCCTACTCCGGTGGGAGTAGGACTCCTTGGCGTGCCCTCCTCCTAGGGCCGGCCTCCTCCTCCCTCCCTCCTTTATATCTGAGGGCAGGGGGCACCCATAGAGACACAAGTTTGATCTACGGATCGTTCCTTAGCCGTGTCGGTGCCCCCTCCACCATATTCCACCTCGGTCATATCGTCATGAAGCTTAGGCGAAGCTTCTGCGCGATAGAACATCAAGATCGTCCTGCGCCATCGTCTTGTGGAACTCTCCTCGACACTCGGCTGGATCAGAGTCGAGGGCGTCATCGAGCTGTCGTGTGTCAAGAACTCGGGGGCGAATGTAACGCGCGGGATCGGTCGGATCGCGAGGAGAGCGTATGACTACTTCCTCTATGTTGTGATCGCTTCGCTTGGGTCTCACGTGCGTAGACAACACTCTCCCCTCTCGTTGCTATGCATCACCATGATCTTGCATGTGCGTAGGAAATTTTTGAAATTACTCGTTCCCCAACAGTGGTATCGAGCCAGGTTTTTATGGTTTGATGTTTTGCACGAGTAGAACACAAGTGAGTTGTGGGTGATACAAGTCATACTACCTACCAGCATGTCATACTTTGGTTCAGCGGTATTGTGAGATGAAGCGGCCGGACCGACATTACGCGTGCGCTTCGCGAGACTGGTTTCACCGCCACGAGCACTCGTTGCTTAAAGGTGACCGGTGGGTGTCTCTCTCTCTCACTTTAGTTGAACCGAGTGTGGCTCGCCGGTCCTTGAGAAGGTTAAAGCGGAGTCTATTTGAAATATCGTTGTGGTTTTGATGCGTGGGTGAGATTGGTTCTTGCTTAAGCCCGTAGCAGCCACGTAAAACTTGCAACAACAAAGTAGAGGACGTCTAACTTGTTTTTGCAGGGCATGTTGTGATGTGATATGGCCAAGACATGATGCTATATTTTATTGTATGAGATGATCATGTTTTGTAACGAAGTTATCGGCAATGGCGAGGAGCCATATGGTTGTCGCTTTATTGTATGAAATGAAAATGCCTGTAATTGCTTTACTTTATCACTAAGCGGTAGCGATAGTCGTAGAAGCAATAGATGGCGTAAACGACAACGATGCTACGATGGAGATCAAGGTGTCGGCGCGGTGGCGATGGTGATCATGGCGGTGCTTGAAGATGGAGATCACAAGCACAAGATGATGATGGCCATATCATATCACTTATATTGATTGCATGTGATGTTTATCCTTTATGCATCTTATCTTGCTTTGATTGACGGTAGCATTTTAAGATGATCTCTCACTAAAATTATCAAGTAGTGTTCTCCCGAGTATGCACCGTTGCCAAAGTTAAATGTGTGCCGAGACACCACGTGATGATCGGGTGTGATAAGCTCTCGTCCATCTACAGCGGGTGCAAGCCAGTTTTGCACACGCAGAATACTCAGAGTTATACTTGACGAGCCTAGCATATGCAGATATGGCCTCGGAACACGGAGACCAAAAGGTCGGCGTGAATCATATAGTAGATATGATCAACATAAGATGTTCACCATTGAAAACTACTCCATCTCACGTGATGATCGGTTATGGTTTAGTTGATTTGGATCACGTGATCACTTAGATGACTAGAGAGATGTCTGTCTAAGTGGGAGTTCTTAAGTAATATGATTAATTGAACTTAAATTTATCATGAACTTAGTCTGGTAGTATTTTGCAAATTATGTTGTAAGATCAATAGCTTGCGTTGTTGCTTTCATATGTTTATTTTGATATGTTCCTAGAAAATTGTGTTGAAAAATGTTAGTAGCAATGATGCGGATTTGATCCGTGATCGAGGTTTATCCTCATTGCTGCACGTAAGAATTATGTTCTTGATGCACCGCTAGGTAGATGAACTATTGCGAGGAGCGATCTGAGGCGTTATGAGCGTTTGGCTAGCTCAATATGATGACTACTTGATAGTTTTGTGCACCATGCTTTATGGCTTAGAATCGGACTTCAAAGATGTTTTGAACATCATGGACCATATGAGATGTTCCAGGAATTGAAGTTAATATTTCAAGCAAATACCCGAGTTGAGAGATATGAAGTCTCCAACAAGTTCTATAGCTAAAAGATGGAGGAGAATCGCTCAACTAGAGAGCATGTACTCAGATTTTCTGGGTACTACAATCGCTTGAATCAAGTGGGAGTTAATCTTCCAGATAAGATAGTGATTGACAGAATTCTCTAGTCACCATCACCAAGTTAGTAGAACTTCGTGATGAACTATAGTATGCAAGGGATGATGAAAATGATTCCTGAGTTTTTCATGATGATGAAATCGATGAAGGTAGAAATCAAGAAAGAGCATCAAGTGTTGATGGTTGACAAGATCACTAGTTTCAAGAAAAGGGCAAAGGGAAAGAAAGGGGAACTTCAAGTAGATTGACAAGCAAGTTGTCACTCCCACGAAGAAACCCAAAGCTGAACCAAAGCCTGAAACTGAGTGCTTACACTGCAAAGGAAATGGTCACTGGAAGCGGAACTGCCCTAAATATTTGGTGGATAAGAAGGATGGCAAAGTGAAAAAGGGTATATTTGATATACAGGTGTTTTATGTGTGCTTTACTAGTGTTTATAGCAACCCCTCGGTATTTGGTACTGGTTCGGTTGCTAAGAGTAGTAACTTCAAAGCAGGAGTTGCGAGAATAAGCGAAAACTAGTTAAGGGTGAAGTGACGATGTGTGTTGAAAGTAGTTTCAAGATTGATATGATCATCATCGCACACTCCCTACACTTTCGGGATTAGTGTTGAACCTAAATAAATGTTATTTGGTGTTTCGTTGAGCATGAATATGATTTGATCGTGTTTATTGCAATACGGTTATTCATTTAAGTAAGTGAATAAACTGTTGTTACATTTACATGAATAAAACCTTATATGGTTACACACCCAATGAAAATGGTTCATTGGATCTCGATCGTAGTGATACACATATTCATAATATTGAAACCAAAAATACAAAGTTAATAATGATAGTGCAACTTATTTGTGGCACTTGCCGTTTAGGTCATATTGGTGTAAAAGCATGAAGAAACTCCCATCGATGGGATTTTGGAATCACTTGATTATGAATCACTTGATGCTTACGAACCGTGCCTTTTGGGCAAGATGACTAAAACTCCGTTCTCGGAACAATGGAACAAACTCTTGACTTATTGGAAATAATACATACCAATGTATGCGATCCAATGAGTGTTGATGCTCGTGGCAAATATCGTTATTTTATGACCTTCACAAGATGATTTGAGCAGATATGGGTATATCTACTTGATGAAACATAAGTCTGAAATAGTTGAAAGGTTCAAAGAATTTCAGAGTGAAGTGGAAAAATCATCGTAACAAGAAAATAAAGTTTACGTGATCGATCACGAGACGAATATTTGAGTTCTGAGTTTGGTCTTCAAATTAAACAATGTGGAATAATTTCACAGCTCACGCCACAGAACACCACAATGTTATGGTGTGTCCAAACATCGTAACCGCACTTTATTGGATATAGTGCAATCTATGATGTTTCTTACCGATTTACCAATATCGTTTTGGGATCATGCATTAGAGACAGCTGCATTCACGTTAAATAGGGCACCATCTAAATCCGTTGAGGCGACACTATATGAACTGTGGTTTAGCAAGAAACCAAAGTTGTCGTTTCTTAATGTTTGGGGCTGCGATGCTTATGTGAAAAAGTTTCATCTGATAAGCTCGAACCCAAATCGAATGCGTCTTCATAGAATACCCAAAGGAAATTGTTGGGTACACCTTCTATCACAGATCCGAAGGCAAGATATTCGTTGCTTAAGATGGATCCTTTCTAGAAAGGAGTTTCTCTCGAAAGAAGTAAGTGGGAGGAAAGTAGAACTTGATAAGGTAATTGTACCTTCTCCCTTATTGGAAAGTAGTTCATCACGAAATCTGTTCTGTGACTACTACACCAATTAGTGAGGAAGCTAATGATGATGATCATGTAACTTCGGATCGAGTTACTACGAATCTCGTAGAAAAACCAGTGAGATCCGCACTGAGTGATGCGGTAATCCTATTCGGAAGTCATGTAACTAGACCATGATGAACCTACGAACTATGAGGAAGCGATGATGAGCCCAGATTCATGAAATGGCTTGAGGCCATGAAATCGAGATGAGATCCATATATGAGAACAAAGTATGGACTTTGGTGGAGTTGCCCGATGATCGGCAAGCCATATTGTATAAATGGATCTTCAAGAGGAAGGCGGACGTTGATAGTAGTGTTACTATCTACAAAGCTCGACTTATCGCAAAAAGGTTTTTGACAAGTTCAAGGTGTTGACTACAATGAGATTTTCTCAAGCTGTAGCGATGCTTAAGTCTGTCCAAATCATGTTAGCAATTGCCACAATTTATAAAATTTGGCAAATGGATGTAAAACTGCATTCTGAATGGGTTTACGGAGGAAGAGTTATATGTGATGCAACGAGAAGGTTTTATCGATCCAAAGGAGCTAACAAAGTGTGCAAGCTCCAATGATCCATCTATGGACTGGTGCAAGCATCTCGGAGTTGGAATATACGCTTTGATAAGTTGATCAAAGCATATAGTTTATCTGAGACTTGCGATGAAGCTGTATTTACAAGAAAGTGAGTGGGAGCACTACAACATTTCGATAAGTATATGTGAATGACATATTGTTGATCGGAAATAATGTAGAATTATTCGCAAAGCATAAAGGAGTGTTTAAAAGGAGTTTTCAAAGAAAGACCTCGGTGAAGCTGCTTGCATATTGAGCATCAAGATCTATAGAGATAGATCAAGGCGCTTGATAAGTTTTTCAATGAGTACATACCTTGACAAGATTTTGAAGTAGTTCAAAATGGAGCAGTCAAAGAAAGAGTTCTTGCTGTGTTACAAGGTGTGAAATTGAGTAAGACTCAAAACCCGACCACGGCGGAAGATAGAAAGAGAATGAAAGTCATTCCCTATGCCTTGGCCATAGGTTCTATAAAGTATGCCATCTTGTGTACCGGATCTATTGTATACCCTACACTTGAGTTTGGCAAGGGGTACAATAGTGATCTAGGAGTAGATCCTTTGGACATTGGTCAAGAATATCCTTAGTAAGGACTAAGGAGATGTTTCTCGATTATGGAGGTGATAAAAGAGTTTGTTGTAAAAGTTACATCGATGCAAACTTTTACACTGATCGAATGAATCTAAGTCTCAACCTGGATACATATTGAAAGTGGGAGCAATTAGCTAGAGTAGCTCCGTGCGAGCATTGTGGATATAAAATATTTGCAAAATACATACGGCTCTGAATATGATGAGACCGTTGACTAAACTTCTCTCACGAGCAAAACATGATCACACCTTAGTACTCTTTGGGCGTTAATCACATAGCGATGTGAACTAGATTATTGACTCTAGTAAACCCTTTGGGTGTTGGTCACATGATGATGTGAACTATGAGTGTTAATCATATCTGAGATATGAATATTGGTGTTAAATCACATGGCGATGTGAACTAGATTATTGACTCTAGTGCAAGTGGGAGACTGAAGGAAATATGCCTAGAGGCAATAATAAAGTTATTATTTATTTCCTTATTTCATGATAAATGTCTATTATTCATGCTAGAATTGTATTAACGGAAACATAATACATGTGTGAATATATAGACAAACAGAATGTCACTAGTATGCCTCTACTTGACTAGCTTGTTAATCAAAGATGGTTATGTTTCCTAACCATGAACAAAGAGTTGTTATTTGATTAACGGGATCACATCATTAGTTGAATGATCTGATTGACATGACCCATTCCGTTAGCTTAGCACCCGATCGTTTAGTATGTTGCTATTGCTTTCTTCATGACTTATACATGTTCCTATGACTATGAGATTATGCAACTCCGTTTGCGGAGGAACACTTTGGGTACTACCAAGCGTCACAACGTAATGGGTGATTATAAAGGAGTACTACAGGTGTCTCCAAAGGCAGATGTTGGGTTGGCGTATTTGAGATTAGGATTTGTCACTCCGATTGTCGGAGAGGTATCTCTGGGCCCTCTCGGTAATGCACATCACTTAAGCCTTGCAAGCATTACAACTAATGAGTTAGTTGCGAGATGATGTATTACGGAGCGAGTAAAGAGACTTGCGGTGACGAGATTGAACTAGGTATTGGATACCGACGATCGAATCTCGGGCAAGTAACATACCGATGACAAAGGAACAACGTATGTTGTTATGCGGTTTGACCGATAAAGATCTTCGTAGAATATGTAGGAGCCAATATGGGCATCCAGGTCCGCTATTGGTTATTGACCAAGAATAGTTCTAGGTCATGTCTACATAGTTCTCGAACCCGTAGGGTCCGCAACAAGGTTTCGATGGCGGTTATATTATGAGTTTATGAGTTTTGATGTACCGAAGGAGTTGAGTCCGGATGAGATCGGGGACATGACGAGGAGTCTTGAAATGGTCGAGGCGTAAAGATCGATATATTGGACGACTATATTCGGAGTTCGGAAGGTTCAGTGATTGGGTATTTTTGAGTCCGGGGAGTTACGGGAATACGGGGAAGAGTATTGGGCCTTAATGGGCTTTAGTGGGAAGGAGCCGGGAGGCGCGCGCCCTCCCAAGCCCAGTCCGGGTGGACAAAGGGTTTGGGGCGCGGCCCCTCTTCCTTCCTTCTCCACTTCCCTCTTTCCCCCTTGACCTAGTTGGACTAGGAAAGAAGGAATCCTACTCCCGGTGGGAGTAGGACTCCCTGGCGTGCCCTCCTCCTAGGGCCGGCCTCCTCCTCCCTCCCTCCTTTATATCTGGGGCAGGGGCACCCCATAGAGACACAAGTTTGATCTCGGATCGTTCCTTAGCCGTGTCGGTGCCCCCTCCACCATATTCCACCTCGGTCATATCGTCATGAAGCTTAAGCGAAGCTTCTGCGCGATAGAACATCAAGATCGTCCTGCGCCGTCGTCTTGTGGAACTCTCCCTCGACACTCGGCTGGATCGAGTCTGAGGGCGTCATCGAGCTGTACGTGTGTCAAGAACTCGGGGGCGCCGGAGTAACGGCGCCGGGATCGGTCGGATCGCGAGGATCGAGCTGCAAACACATTCTTTTTGTTCTCCATCATCTGAGCATAACTGAAATACCAAAGTGTTGTGTCCTTCATCGGCTGTCAAAAAATGCGAGAGATGGTTTGCCTGTGCAGCGGAAGAGTGATATGTTTGGGTGGGGTTGGTCGGGGCCATTAGAGAGAGACCGGTATAGTCAAATAAGCATAAAAACGCAGAGGCAGCTCATGTTGCAGCAAATGATCCCTTCTTGTTTGTGAGTTGATGAAGTGTCGGACAACATAATAGCGCAGAAAAATATACCATAGGAGGAACTTATAGGAAGTAGAAGGTATGCTAAGCTTAAGAAGGAGGCAAGTCAAAGCGCAACAAGTTGAGCCTGGTATTGGTGATCTGAGAAAGTTTCAACGAAGGTGCACCTAAGAAGGGCGGTCAAAGGGGGCCCGATGTTACGAAGAATGGTAGGCCAAAAGATTTTCTGAGAGAAAAAAGTGGTCCTTTGTGCGATCTGTGTAGTCAACCAGGTCATAACAAGGCTACATGCAAAAAAAAGCGAGAAGTAAGATGCTATTTTTTATTTTTTGTTATGTTGGTACTTAGGTTTTGCAAACAATATTTTCTCACCCATTTTTGTATGTTATGTTCAGGAATTGGGCGTGAGAAGCATCTTGCTATGTTGGAAGAATAAAATGGTCATACGAGTCTAGTCCGAATAAACTATGGTGTTTCTTGTTACGTACTTGTGTGGCAGCAAACTCTGTGTCTCGTTTTGTTTATGTGGGATGAAAATATTTATGTGAACATATGTGATATGACACATCATATTTGTTTACTGAAATTGTCATGTTATTTGTACTGCTATGTGAAAGAGTTCACAGTTCTAATATCTGCGTTTTGAATTCTTTTTTACATTGCAAAAAATACCCGACCGTCGTTGTGCACAAAAACAAAGCCGTCCGTCGTTGTGCAAAAAATGCCCGACCGGCAGCTGGACCGCAAGTTGGGATATATGACCAGCAACTCGGGAGGTCCATATAAATCCCAACAAGGGCCCGGCAGCCCGGGTCCAACAGGCGTCGACATCAAGCGATAGTAGCACAGAGTTCGACACATGTACCACGGCGGCTTATTTAAGCTGGTCCTCACCCCGTCGACTTCGAGGTGGGACTAAACTCCTCGTCGGTAGGCGACGGTGACTGGGCCGGGGAGAGGCGACGCTGGGCCTGTCGTATTGGGCCGACATGGGCCGGCCGGCGACTTCGTAGAAATGGAGGATCGTCAGCGTTCACTCGACCGCAACACTTATTTAGTCCCACCTCGGAAGCAGAAAGGTGCACCGACCGGGTTAAATAGCCGCGTCGGCCGTATGTTTCGAACTCCTCTATTACAAGCTCCTTCTCAGCCCCGTTGGACCTCCTTGTGGGCCCTTGTGGGGTCCGACCGACCGCTTTGAGTCGCTTTGTCGGGCTAGATTTGGGTTGGTTTAGTCCACAGGTCCACAAGGCAAGGTTGGGCTGTTTTTTCCTAAACATAATTTACGTAACAAAGGAGGAGGCGTCCGCCTGCATTTATATCATCACAAATTTATATTGCACGTAGCAGCTGAACATATATAACATATAGTGTTGGAAATATGCCCTAGAGGCAATAATAAAAGTATTATTATATTTCATTGTTCATGATAATTGTCTTTTGTTCATGCTATAAGCTGTATTATCCGAAATCGTAATACGTGTGAACACATAGACCACAATATGTCCCTAGTGAGCCTCTAGTTGACTAGCTCGTTGTGATCAGCAGATAGTCATGGTTTCTGACTATGGACATTGGATGTCGTTGATAACGGGATCACATCATTAGGAGAATGATGTGATGGACAAGACAATCCTAAGCATAGCATAAAGATCGTGTAGTTAAATGCGCTGGAGCTTGGCCAATGTCAAGTATCTCTTCCTTCGACCATGAGATCATGTAACTCCGGATACCGTAAGAGTGCCTTGGGTGTATCAAACGTCTGGCGTGGCGGGTGACTATAAAGGTGCATTACGGTATCTCCGAAAGTGTCTGTTGGGTTGACACGGATCGAGGCTGGGATTTGTCACTCCGTATGACGGAGAGGTATCTCTGGGCCCACTCGGTAATGCATCATCATAATGAGCTCAAGGTGACCAAGGTGTTGGCCGGGATCATGCATTCTGATGCGAGTAAAGTGACTTGCGATAACGAGACAGAACAAGGTATTGGGATACCGACGATCGAGTCTTGGGCAAATAACGTACCGATTGACAAAGGGAATTGTATCTGAGGTTTTGATCGAATCCTCGACATCGTGGTTCAACCGATGAAATCATCGAGGAGCATGTAGAGCCAACATGGGTATCCAGATCCGCTGTTGGTTATTGCCGAAGTCGTCTCGGTCATGTCTGAGTGTCTCCCGAACCCGTAGGGTCTACACATAAGGTTCGGTGGCGCTAGGGTTATTAGGAAGACTAGTATGTGACTATCGAATGTTGTTGGTCCGGATGAGATCCGGATGTCACGAGGAGTTCGGAATGGTCGGAGGTGAAGTTTTATATATGGGAAGTTGTCATACGGACACGGAAAGATTCGGGGTTATCGGTATTGTCACCGGGCCACGGAGGGTTCGAGGTCCACGGGAGGAGCCACCCCTCCCGGAGGGCCACATGGGCATAAGGGAGGAGCCAGCCTGGAGGCTGGGCGCGCCCCACCTTGGGCCCATGCGCCTAGGGTTGGGGGAAACCCTAAGGCGTTCCCTTGGCAGGGGGCAAGCCTCCCTCCTGCCGCCCCTCTAGATCCCATCTAGAGGGTCGGCCCCTGCCCCTTCCCTATAAATAGAGGGGTGGGGGAGGCTGCTGTACC
The DNA here is from genome assembly GCA_021437245.1 of Aegilops speltoides. Taxonomy (NCBI): domain Eukaryota; kingdom Viridiplantae; phylum Streptophyta; class Magnoliopsida; order Poales; family Poaceae; genus Aegilops; species Aegilops speltoides. Next base: position 48,599,722 of record CM038142.1, read on the forward strand.
CATCTCCAAGGCGCAGCCCTCACCTCCCAACACATCTCCTCCTCCGTGGCGCTTGGCGAAGCCACAGCCGAATCTTGCTGCACCAACACCACCACGCCGTCGTCTTTGCCGTTGGGCGAGCTTCCTCAACCTCTCCTTTCCCTTGCTGGATCAAGAAGGAGGAGGCGTCTCCGTCCCGTCACGTGTGTTGAACAGCGGAGGTGCTGTCCGTTCAGCACTTGGACATCGGTGATTCGAATCCATCATCACCATCCCTTTGCAAGCTTCCGCACGCGATCTACAAGTGGTATGTAGATGCAAACTCTCTCCCATGACTCGTTGCTTAGATGAACTCATAGATGGATCTTGGTGAAACCGTGGGAAAATTTTAATTTTCTGCAGCGTTCCCCAACAGTGGCATCATGAGCTAGGTCTATCGTAGTTCTCTAATGCACGAGTAGAACACAATTTTGTTGTGGGCGTGGATCTTGTCTACTTACTTGCCTCTACTAGTCTTTTCTTGCTCAGCGGTATTGTGGGATGAAGCGGCCGGACCAACCTTACGTGCGCTTCGTGAGACCGGTTCCACCGATTGACATGCACTAGTTGCATAAGGTGGCTGGCGGGTGTCTGTCTCTCCCACTTTAGTTGGGCGGATTCGATGAACAGGGCCCTTATGAAGGGTAAATAGAAGTTGACAAAATCACGTTGTGGTTATTAAGGTAAGAAAACGTTCTTGCTAGAACCCAATTGCAGCCACGTAAAAGATGCAACAACAATTAGAGGGCGTCTAACTTGTTTTTGCAGCGATTGATCATGTGATGTGATATGGCGAAAGTTGTGATGAATGATGAATTGTGATGTATGAGATCATGTTCTTGTAATAGGATTCACGACTTGCATGTCGATGAGTATGACAACGGCGAGAGCCATAGGAGTTGTCTTTATTTTTTGTATGACCTGCGTGTCATTGAAGAACACCATGTAAACTACTTTACTTTATTGCTAAACGCGGTAGACATAGAAGTAGAAGTAGTCGTTGGCGTGACAACTTCATGAAGACACGATGATGGAGATCATGGTGTCAAGCCGGTGACAAGATGATCATGGAGCCTCGAAGATGGAGATCAATGGAGCTATATGATATTGGCCATATCATGTCACAACTATATAATTGCATGTGATGTTTATTATGTTTATGCATCTTGTTTACTTAGGACGACGGTAGTAAATAAGATGATCCCTTACAAAAATTTCAAGAAGTGTTCTCCCTAAGCGTGCACCGTTGCTACAGTTAAGTAAACTTCTAAGCACCACGTGATGATCGGGTGTGATGGATTCTTACGTTCACATACAGCGGGTGTAAGACAGTTTTACACAGCGAAAACACTTAGGGTTAACTTGCGAGCCTAGCATGTACGGACATGGTCTCGGAACACGGAGACCGAAAGGTCGAACACGAGTCGTATGGAAGATCGATCAACATGAAGATGTTCACCGGCGATGACTAGTCCGTCTCACGTGATGATCGGACACGGGCTAGTCGACTCGGATCGTGTAACACTTAGATGACTAGAGGATGTCTAATCTGGTGGGAGTTCATAATTTGATTAGAACTTTATTATCATGAACTTAGTCTAAACCTTTGCAAATATGTCTTGTAGATCAAATGGCCAGCGCTAATGTCAACATGAACTTCAGCGTTCCTAGAAAACCAAGCTGAAAGATGATGGCAGCAACTATCTGATTGGGTCCGGAACACGAGATCATCCTCATAGCTGCCGGAAGCAATATGTCCTAGAAGGACCGCTAGGTGGCGCTCCGTCGAGAGAACCAAGGCGTTATGAGCGCTTGGCAAGCTCGTCTTGATGATTACTCCCTCGTTCGATGCGGCATGCTTTATAGCTTAGAACCGGGGCTCCAAAAGCGTTTTGAGCATCACGGAGCATATGAGATGTTGAAGAGCTGAAACTAGTTTTCCAAGCTCATGCCCGGTCGAGAGATATGATGTCTCCGACAAGTTCTCAGATTGTAAGATGGAGAAAACAGTTACGTCGGTGAGCACATCTTGAAGATGTGCAGGTTGCACAACCGTATGACCCAGTGAACATTAACCTCCCGGATGAGGCGGTCATTGACAGAATCCTCGATCGCTCCCACCTAGCTACAAGAGCTTTGTGATGAACTACAACATGCGGGGATGGTAAAGACCATTCTGAAGTGTTCTCGATGCTAAAGTCAGCAGAGGCTGAAATCAAGAAAGAACATCAAGTGTTGATGGTCAATAAGACCACTAAGTTCAAGAAGGGCAAGGGTAAGAAGAACTTCAAGAAGGGCGGCAAAGATGTTGCGCGCCCGTAAGCCGATTCTTGGGAAGAAGTCAAAGAATGGACCCAAGACTGAGACCGAGTGCTTTTATTGCAAGGGAAGGGTCCTTTGAAGCGGAACTGCCCCAAATACTTAGCGGATAAGAAGGCCGCAACACCAAAGGTATATTTGATATACATGTGATTGATGTGTACCTTACCGATTACTCGTAGTAACTCCCGGTATTTGATACGGTGCCGTTGCTCATATTTGTAACTCACGGCGGGGCTGCGGAATAAGCGGAGACTAGCGAAGGGCGAGGTGACGATCTTGCGTCGGGAATGGTTCAGTCGATGTGATCGCCATCGGCACACTGCCTCTACATTTACCCACGGATTAGTTTTGAACCTTAATAATTGTTATTTAGTGCCAAGTTTGAGCATGAACATTGTATCTGGATCTCGTTTAATCTGAGATGGCTACTCATTAAAGTCGATAATAATGGTTGTTCGATTTATATGAGAGATATGTTTTATGCTCATGCTCCGATGGTCAATGGTTTATTCTTAATGAATCTCGGCGTAATATTACACATGTTCATAGTGTGGATGCTAAAAGATGTAAAGTTGATAACGATAGTCCCACATACTTGTGGCACTTGCCGCCTTGGTCACATTGGTGTCAAGCGCATGAAGAAGCTCCATCTTGATGGACTTTTAGAGTCTCTTGATTATGAATCGTTTGACACATGCGAACCATGCCTCATGGGCAAAATGACCAAGACTCCGTTCTCCGGAACAATGGAGCGAGCAACCAACTTGTTGGAAATCATACATACCGATGTGTGTGGTCCAATGAGCGTTGAGGCTCGCGGAGGATATCGTTATGTTCTCACTCTCACTGATGACTTAATTAGATATGGGTATGTCTACTTAATGAAACACAAGTCTTAGACCTTTGAAAAGTTCAAGGAATTTCAGAATGAGGTGGAGAATCAACGTGACCGAAAGATAAAGTTCCTACGATCAGATCGTGGAGGAGAATACTTAAGTCACGAATTTGGTACACACTTAAGAAAATGTGGAATCGTTTCACAACTCATGCCGCTGGAACACCTCGGTAACGGTGTGTCGAGCGTCGTGTCGCACTCTATTGGATATGGTGCGGTCTATGATGTCTCTTACCGATTTACGCTATCATTTTGGGGATCGCTCTAGAGACAGCTACATTCACTTTAAATAGGGCACCGTCTAAATCCGTTGAGGCGACACCGTATGAATTATGGTTTGGGAAGAAACCTAAGCTGTCGTTTCTAAAAGTTTGGGGATGCGATGCTTATGTCAAGAAACTTCAACCTGAAAAGCTCGAACCCAAGTCGGGAAAATGCGTATTCATAGGATACCCTAAGGAAACTGTAGGGTATACCTTCTACTTAAGATCCGAAGGCAAGATCTTTGTTGCCAAGAACGGATGCTTTCTGGAAAAAGAGTTTCTCTCGAAAGAAGTGGGAGGAAAGTAGAACTTGATGAAGTACTACCTCTCGAATGGGAAAGTGGTGCAGCGCAGGAGACCATTCCTGTGATGCCCACACCAAAAAGAAAAACAATGATGATGATCAAGGTACTTCGGATCAAGTTGCTACTGAACTTCATAGGTCCACAAGGACACGTTCCGCACTGCAGTGGTGCAGCAACCTGTCACGGAAATCATGTTGTTAGACAACGGTGAACCTTCGAACTATGAAGAAGCGATGGCGGGCCCAAATTCCAACAAATGGCTTGAGGCCATGAAATCCGAGATAGAATCCATGTATGAAAACAAAGTATGGACTTTGACAGACTTGCTCGATGATCGGCAAACGATAGAAAACAAATGGATTTTTAAGAAGAAGACGGACGCGGATGGTAATGTTACCATCTATAAAGCTCGACTTGTCGCTAAAGGTTATCGACAAGTTCAAGGGATTGACTACTGACGAGACTTTCTCTCCGTGGCGAAGCTGAAGTCCGTCCGAATCATGTTAGCAATTGCGCATACTATGATTATGAGATATGGCGGATGGGCGTCAAAACGGCATTCCTTAACGGACATCTTAAGGAAGAGCTGTATATGATGCAGCGGAAGGTTTTGTCGATCCTAAAACGCTAACAAAGTATGCAAGCTCCAGCGTTCCATTTATGGGCTGGTGCAAGCATCTCGGAGTTGGAACATTACGCTTTGATGAGATGATCAAAGTGTTTGGGTTCATCTGAGACTTATGGAGAAGCCTGCGTTTACAAGAAAGTGAGTGGGAGCTCTGTAGCATTTCTCATATTATATGTAGATGACATACTCTTGATGAGAAATGATATAAAACATCTGGACAGCATTAAGGCCTACTTGAATAAGTGTTTTTTCAATGAAGGACCTTGGAGAAGCTGCTTATATATTAGGCATCAAAATCTATAGAGATAGATCGAGACGCCTCATAGGTCTTTCACAAAGAACATACCTTGATAAGATTTTGAAGAGGTTCAAAATGGATCAGTCCAAGAAAGGGTTCTTGCCTATGTTACAAGGTGTGAGATTGAGCTCAGCTCAGTCACCGACCACGGCAAAAGATAAAGAAGAGATGAGTGTCATCCCTATGCTTCAGCCATAGGATCTATTATGTATGCCATCTTGTGTACGGACCGATGTAAACCTTGCCGTAAGTTTGGTAGCGAGTACCAAAGTAATCCCGGCAAGGAACACTAGACAGCGGTCAAGAATATCTGAAGTACACGAAAGGACAAAGGACATGTTTCTCGTTTATGGAGGAGCGAAGAGCTCGTCGTAAAGGGTTACGTCGGCGCTAGCTTCGAGTCGGATCTGGATGACTCTAAGTCACAAACCGGATCGTGTATATGTTGAATGGTGGAAGCGATGGCTGGTGCAGTTTTGCAAGCGAGCGTCGTGGCGGGATCTACGTGTGAAGCGGAGTACATGGCAGCCTCGGAGGCAGCGCATGAAGCGATTTGGGTGAAGGAGTTCATCACCGACCTAGGAGTCATACCCAATGCATCGGGGCCGATCAAACTCTTCTGTGACAACACTAGAGCTATTGCCCTTGCCAAGGAGCCCAGGTTTCACAAGAAGACCAGGCACATCAAGCGTCGTTTCAACTCCATCCGTGAAAATGTTCAAGATGGAGACATAGATATTTGCAAAGTACATACGGATCTGAATGTCGCAGATCCGTTGACTAAACCTCTCTCGCGAGCAAAACATGATCAACACCAGAACTCTATGGGTGTTCGATTCATCACAATGTAACTAGATTGGTGACTCTAGTGCAAGTGGGAGACTGTTGGAAATATGCCCTAGAGGCAATAATAAAAGTATTATTATATTTCATTGTTCATGATAATTGTCTTTTGTTCATGCTATAACTGTATTATCCGGGAAATCGTAATACACGTGTGAACACATAGACCACAATATGTCCCTAGTGAGCCTCTAGTTGACTAGCTCGTTGTGATCAGCAGATAGTCATGGTTTCTGACTATGGACATTGGATGTAGTTGATAACGGGATCACATCATTAGGAGAATGATGTGATGGACAAGACAATCCTAAGCATAGCATAAAGATCGTGTAGTTAAATGCGCTGGAAGCTTGGCCAATGTCAAGTATCTCTTCCTTCGACCATGAGATCGTGTAACTCCCGGATACCGTAAGAGTGCCTTGGGTGTATCAAGCGTCTGGCGTAACTAGGTGACTATAAAGGTGCATTACAGGTATCTCCGAAAGTGTCTGTTGGGTTGACACGGATCGAGGCTGGGATTTGTCACTCCGTATGACGGAGAGGTATCTCTGGGCCCACTCGGTAATGCATCATCATAATGAGCTCAAGGTGACCAAGGTGTTGTACGGGATCATGCATTACTGATGCGAGTAAAGTGACTTGCGTAGCGAGACGAACAAGGTATTGGGATACCGGCGATCGAGTCTCGGGCAAGTAACATACCGATTGACAAAGGGAATTGTATCTGAGGTTTTGATCGAATCCTCGACATCGTGGTTCAACCGATGAAATCATCGAGGAGCATGTAGGAGCCAACATGGGTATCCAGATCCGCTGTTGGTTATTGCCGAGAGTCGTCTCGGTCATGTCTGCGTGTCTCCCGAACCCGTAGGGTCTACACATAAGGTTCGGTGGCGCTAGGGTTATTAGGAAGACTAGTATGTGACTATCGAATGTTGTTGAGTCCGGATGAGATCCGGATGTCACGAGGAGTTCGGAATGGTCGGAGGTGAAGTTTTATATATGGGAAGTTGTCATACGGACACGGAAAGATTCCGGGGTTATCGGTATTGTCACGGGCCACGGAGGGTTCGAGGTCCACGGGAGGCCACCCCTCCGGAGGGCCACATGGGCATAAAGGGAGGGAGCCAGCCCTGGAGGGCTGGGCATGCCCCCACCTTGGGCCCATCGCCTAGGGTTGGGGGAAACCACGAGGCGCCCCCTTGGGGGCAAGCCTCCCTCCTGGCCGCCGCCCCTCTAGATCCCTTCTAGAGGGTCGGCCCCTGCCCCTTCCCTATAAATAGAGGGGTGGGGAGAGGCTGCTGTACCCATCTCCAAGGCGCAGCCCTCCCTCCCAACACATCTCCTCCTCCGTGGCGCTTGGCGAAGCCACAGCCGAGATCTTGCTGCACCAACACCACCACGCCATCGTCTGCCGTTGGGCGAGCTTCCTCAACCTCTCCTTTCCCTTGCTGGATCAAGAAGGAGGCGTCTCCCGTCCGTCGTGTGTTGAATCTTGGAGGTGCTGTCCGTTCAGCACTTGGACATCGGTGATTCGAATCACGTCGAGTATGACTCCATCATCACCATCCTTTTGCAAGCTTCCACACGCGATCTACAAGTGGTATGTAGATGCAAAATCTCTCCCATGACTCGTTGCTTAGATGAACTCATAGATAGATCTTGGTGAAACCGTAGGAAAAAATTTAATTTTCTGCAACGTTCCCCAACATATAGCACATAGCAAAAAAATTAAAATAAGCATATAGCAGACGGCGGCATCATCATGACATAAGCATATTGTAGCTAGTACATAACCATATATAGCTGAACATATATAGCAGACGGCGGCATCATCATCACATAAGCATATAGCACATAGCAGCTGAACATATATAGTTGGAAAATAAGCAAATAAATATTGTAGCTAGTACCAACGACGTCACATTTATTTAGATGCGGACGTGCGTAGTCATGCCCATTACAATAAAAAATGTCATAATATCGAAATCGTTCCTAGTGCCGTCAACGGCACGTTTATTTAGTTGCGATCAAAAACCCATCAACGCACTAATTTCTTCACCATGACCTTCAAAATCTTCTCTTTCACAGTTTCCATCGTGTTGCACTCTGAAAAAAGTATTTCAGCTAGAATGCGTCCCCTTGAAGCATTCACCTCAGCTTGATCAAAGTCAAATATCCATTCATCTCCATTCCAGTTTTGAATGCATTTCACCACAAACAGAGCACACGAAACTCTGCAACAAAACGCGAGTCAGCCATCGTTGTGTAAGAGAAGTACTTAGAACTTAAACAGCTGCACATACCCATCCTTTTGTAACGGCATATCGTACTCATTTATTGGCCAGGAAGATACGTCGGATGTTCCATTTCTAGAAGGAGTTCACCTCCAACGTATCTTTAGCTATTTCTGCCCTCTGAAATAAAAATGTGAAGTTCATATGAAATACATAACTAATTACTACTATCTATCTTGTTTAATGTAAAGAAAAAAACTTACCAGCTGCCTTATTTTTTAAGAACTCCTTGCTGCATTTACCGGTAGAATTTAAAACTTGAAACTCTTTTTCTTGTTGTGCATGAGAATTGTTATCCAGTGATTTTCTTCCACATGAAAAGGAAAATACACCTACAACAAAGTTTATTCAAGTTCTTGGACACACAAATAGTTATGTACTACGAAGGATCATACAAAAGTGAAGTACCTTATCTGTAATGAAATACTCATTATTAACTCTAGACGCCATTTTAGATTGTTTTGTGAAATGCTCCATAAAATGGTGCTTGGAGTTCTTAACCTTTCCTTCACCACGAAGAAGAAGCCAGTGTGACACCCAAGATGATAAAATGTGACGGTCAGCACGACGATTATGGGTCTGCATATGCTTGCAATAACTATTGATGACCTAAAAATAACATAATAAAAATACTCCTCTTAGAAACAAATTAAATATGACATGTAGAACTGCATATAATTGTTGTACTACTTACACTGCCATGCAACCATTTTTTCGCAATGATGGCTTGAAGCATATCAGGTGTACATATTTCCCCAGCAATTCCTGTCATGTGCACGACAGTTTTCCTACTAAGCTTCTCCGAGTCTGATAGTGTCTGGATATAAACTTTCGCGGCCTCTATGTGATCCTCAGTAATGTAATCGGTATTAATCAGAACGTCTCGTATACCAAACAAACCTAAAATATAATGAAACAATGAGTAAATACATTGTGCATGCAAGGACTGAAATATCTTCAAATCAAAGTACATAACACTTACTTTTCTTTGGGCGTTTCGTCCACCGATCTCTGAAATGGTGAAAGAACGTGCTTTGACTTTTTCTCTTGCGTTTCCCATCATTCTCCTCGGTGCCACTTTCTATCGCATTTTTTATCGTGTGTTCAGACTATCCAAACTAATCTCCTCAGATTTATCGGCGCTAGACCCGTCGACAGTGCATTTATATTCTTGGGGTTGAAGTAACTGCTGGAAAGTCATTCGTGTCTACCGTTGCAAAGATGGGTCGATTGAATTACCATTCTCGTCAATAACGAAGGGGTCCCCTTCATCTCTGTACGGGTGTATTGAGATGCATACCTTTCTCCGCAGCGTGGAGTTTTCCCGTTCCCATTGGTGAGCGATGCCTCCACCCCGTTGTCCATATCATCCTTTGCAGGAGTTGATTTTACATCTGGAAAATATTTTGACGGACCATACCTCCTCATCCAGTTCTCACTATGCTCCACAAACTCAACGTCAGTAAACCCTCTGTTTGTATTGAAGACAAGACCTTTGTTCTCCAGCTCCTCCAGTACTATCTGCAATAACACATGGGAAGCATTAAGTACATGCAAAGAATATCATGTAATTTGAAGAACACATCACTAATTACCTCAGCACATTTTTTAGGGACAAGGCGAATTTCTTTCTGCATATCTTTGATGCTTTTCATAATTTGATCTAAGGTCGTGTCCTTGCTCGATGAAGCCTCGTCTCTATTATCCTTCCTTTTTCGCGAACGACCTATTCCATCAACTGGCTCAGATTCTTCCTCCACGAATTTCCCCTCTTGAGCGATTATCATCTGTCTGTGCTTCTCACTTATTATGTCATCAACTTGTCCCATGTTAAATCATGTTAAAATACTCACCATGAAAATCGTTCCATAAGTCCATGCACGCAAACAGTAAATACTTACCCTCCCATTCCCGCGGCCGTACGATGTGTCGTGCGCATCACGCTTCATAGCCTCGACTTACGGCGAGTTAAGCATCAGCGGATACTCATGCGATAGTGGATCAAATGTGTCGTCATCAAGTGGCTGCACTTTCTCCCAAAACATGTACTGCATGAACATGAAATATATTAGCAATCTTAATACTCCAGCCTATAGTTCGAAATAAATTATATAACATACAATTTACCTGTATGAGGCAAGGTTTCCCACCGGCCATGTAAATTTAAATCGAGATCGTCTGATCTTAATGATGCCATCGGCATAAGCAGCGTAAAGTAAACACGTTTCAGTTATATGATTTAATGCTCTCCACATCGTGCACTAGCTTGTAAAAAGAATTTGGAACTTCTACCGTGGAGTGTGGTGCAAGAACTGTGCCTAGAAGAACCAACACAATTCGACGCAGAAAATCATCATCATACAATACACTAGTAGTGATGTCCTGTATGAGCTGGTTTATCATTATTAGATTCGTACTCGAATCTATGAAACGACTCGGCACTTTCACTTTTGCCTTTAGCCCCCCTTTACCTAAAGCTTTCATCGCATCTCTGCCCTTGTTCACTAGGCCAAAAATATCATACACATCTTCGCGCACGCAGTGATATTGCACCGTTTCGTGATGGCATAATGAACCTTTTTCTGTCCAATCGTAAGATTTGATAATAAACTTTAGCAGACACTTGCGCATGAGCACACTAGGAATCATCAACATTTGTCCTAGTCTAGTGCTTGCAAATCGTTTTTTTGCCTAGAGGTCAGTTTGCTCACGAGGAGACACCACTTCTCAACAGAACAGAAAATCTCTCCATACTCCTCCATCACTACGAATAGGAACAAATAATATATTAGCTACTTTTCATGTCTAGATGATGAACATGATGAATGAACCGTTCAAAAAACATTAAAATTACCTCCCACCAGTACGAGCGTCGGTGGCGGGGGGGTGGGGGTGTTGGTGGTGACGACGACACCGGCTACGTGCTCTGTGGAACCCCGGCCGCCTTCGTCAGAAACTGCAGGAGGCCGTGACGTTGGATGGCGTGCTGTCGATCGGCGGACGGCGGATGAGGTGTTGTCCAACGGGGGCGGACGGACGGCGGAGCGGCGTCACGGGCGAAGGGTGGATCGGCGGCGTCTTTGAAGAGGTCGAGGATCGAGGCGATGGCGGCGTGGGTTAGGGCTTGGGGCAGGGCGTCGTGGGTGACGAGGGCATACGGCGGCGGGCGTGCCAGGTGCTAATAACGATAGATTCGGTCGGGCCCACGTCTCCTGTGTCTCTACTGCCGTCCGCAATGATTGGGCCGGGCCCCAGACGACACGGTGATTCGCGTCGGCGTGCTGCACTTCAAATTTAGTCCCACCTCGGCTGTCGAAGGATGTCCCGACCAGTTTATATAGCCGTCTCCGGTAGTCCATGCATGGTCATATATTATATTATGATATGGCTCTACATAACTGCCAGGTAGTACATTGTCTCGCAGTGAACTGCTGGGCAGTTAGGTAAAGTCACTTCACAATATTAAATATGATTTATTTTATTTTTTTAAATACAAACGAAAAACATTTTTTTTAAATATGGTTCCCAACTAATTTTTTTTGTACTCCGTCAAATGTCGCGACACTTTTTCCACAAGTTGGCATCACCATCCACAGCACCCACGCCAACTCGCGTATTTTTCAGACGCTCCACGCATTTTCTAGGGTTTTCCAGGTCCAAAATCGCAAAAACACTGCCCGGACGTGACGCAACGTCCGTTTTGTGTCCGTTTTCGTTCCAACCTTGCGTGGGGGCCTACGTTGGCCGTGCCCACATGTACGCACACTTTGGTGCGATTGCATGCATGCGATCACGTAGCTCGGTGCAACCAGACTACTTGTCGATGCTGCGGGGAGGGTTCCAACTACGGTTTTTCTACTCCGTCAAACCTCGCGACACTTTTCCACAAGTTGCCATCACCATCCACAGCACCGCGCCAACTCGCGTATTTTTCGACGCTCCACGCATTTTCTAGGGTTTTCGGGTCCAAAATCGCAAAAACACTGCCGGACGTGGCGCAGCGTCCGTTTGTGTCGTTCGTTCCAACCTTGCGTGGGGGCCTACGTTGGCCGTGCCCACATGTACGCACACTTTGGTGCAGTTGCATGCATGCGATCACGTAGCCCCGTGCAACCAGCTACTTGTCGACTGCTTTGGGAGGGTTTCCCAACTACGGTTTTTTTCTACTCCGTCAAACCTCGCGACACTTTTTCCACAAGTTGCCATCACCATCCACAGCACCCACGCCAACTCTAGTATTTTTCCGACGCTCCATGCATTTTCTAGGGTTTTCCAGGTCCAAAATCGCAAAAACACTGTCCGGACGTGACGCAACGTCCGTTTTGTGTTCGTTTTCGTTCCAACCTTGCGTGGGGGCCTACGTTGTCCGTGCCCACATGTACGCACACTTTGCTGCAGTTGCATGCATGCGATCACGTAGCCCCAGTGCAACCAGCTCCTTGTCGGTCTGCCGGGGAGGGGGTTCCCAACTACGGTTTTTTTTCTACTCCGTCAAACCTCGCGACACTTTTTCCACAAGTTGCCATCACCATCCACAGCACCCACGCCAACTCGCGTATTTTTCCGACGCTCCACGCATTTTCTAGGGTTTTCCAAGTCCAAAATCGCAAAAACACTGCCCGGACATGACGCAACGTCTGTTTTGTGTCCGTTTTCGTTCCAACCTTGCGTGGGGGCCTACGTTGGCGTGCCCACATGTCGCACACTTTGGTGCGATTGCATGCATGCGATCACGTAGCCCAGTGCAACCAGCTACTTGTCGGTCTGCCGGAGAGGGGGTTCCCAACTACGGTTTTTTTTCTACTCCGTCAAACCTCGCGACACTTTTTCCACAAGTTGCCATCACCATCCACAGCACCCATGCCAACTCGCGTATTTTTCCGACGCTCCATGCATTTTCTAGGGTTTTCCAGGTCCAAAATCGCAAAAACACTGCCCGGACGTGACGCAACGTCCGTTTTGTGTCCGTTTTCGTTCCAACCTTGCATGGGGGCCTACGTTGGCCGTGCCCACATGTACGCACAGTTTGGTGCAGTTGCATGCATGCGATCACGTAGCCCCAGTGCAACCAGTTACTTGTCGATCTGCCGGGGAGGGGGTTCCCAACTATGGTTTTTTCTACTCAAACAAACCTCGCGACACTTTTTCCACAAGTTTCCATCACCATCCACAGCACCCACGCCAACTCGCGTATTTTTCCGACGCTCCACGCATTTTCTAGGGTTTTCCAGGTCCAAAATCGCAAAAACACTGCCCGGACGTGACGCAACGTCCGTTTTGTGTCCGTTTTCGTTCCAACCTTGCGTGGGGGCCTACGTTGGCCGTGCCCACATGTACGCACACTTTGGTGCAGTTGCATGCATGCGATCACGTAGCCCGGTGCAACCAGCTACTTGTCGATGCTGCGGGAGGGTTCCCAACTATGGTTTTTCTACTCCGTCAAACCTCGCGACACTTTTCCACAAGTTGCCATCACCATCCACAGCACCCACGTCAACTCGCGTATTTTCCGGCGCTCCACGCATTTTCTAGGGTTTTCGGTCGAAATCGCAAAAACACCGCCGGACATGGCGCAAGCGTCCGTTTTGTGTCCGTTTTGTTCCAACCTTGCGTGGGGGCCTCGTTGGCGTGCCCACTTGTCGCACACTTTGGTGCAGTTGCATGCATGCGATCACGTAGCCCAGTGCAACCAGCTACTTGTCGATCTGCTCAGAGGGGTTCCCAACTACAGTTTTTTTCTACTCCGTCAAACCTCGCGACACTTTTTCCACAAGTTGCCATCACCATCCACAGCACCCACGCCAACTCGCGTATTTTTCCGACGCTCCAGGCATTTTCTAGAGTTTTTAAGGAAAAAGTACCCTACACCGATGTCCGAACGTGACGCGACGTGTGTGTTTCCTCTCTGTTTTTGTCCATATCGTGCGTGCAGGACGTACTCTCACACTAAGCGTTTTTAGCAAGTATTTATGTACAAACGCATCATCAAATGAAAACTCTCGAATGAAATGGACAAAATTAATTTCACTAAAATTTCATTTAACATAGATAAAATATTTTACATACTCGGGCTAACTCAATGATTAAAAGTTCACCACATAAAGTCTACTACTTAGGCTTACAACGACATAACCAAATTAAATAAAAAACACAAAAAAAACTATTCGTCGTCGCTATCAACGAGGTCAATGACGGCCGGGCCGTCGCCGCCGTCATCGTCGCTGCTGGACCGGTTCGCGAGGTCGTCCCAGTCTATCGGATTGTCGTCGAAATCCTCCTCCTCCGCCGTCGCCGGCGCTTGCTGCCACTCCTGCTGCCACTCCGGCGGCACCTGCTGCCACTCCGGCGCCACCATCGCCGCCTGCTGCGCCGCCTCGACCGCCTGCTGCGCCGCCTCGGCCGCCTGGATTGCGGCCGCAATCTCAGCGGCCTCCATCGCCTCCGCCGCCGCCGCTGCAGCCTCCGACGCCCGTAGGGCGACATGGTATCCCGGCGTGTCATCCGGATCGCCGTCCTCGCGGAGGATGACCTACTCCGGTGGCAACTCGATCCCCGGCGGCGAGGGAGGGGCGGCCGGCGCAGGCGCCCATGACGGGTACACACCGTGGCCGCCGCCACGCTCTGCGGCGATCGTGCGGTGGGCGGTGCGGGAAGGCGGCGCTGCGGCCCGTCGGTCGGGGTCTCGCCGGCGCGGCAAGCGGAAGCCGCCATCACCTCCCAATAGTCCTTCCACGCCAAAACCGCTTCGGCCTTCGATGTTGTGCGGCCGCCGCTGTGGTTGCGGAGCTCCTCCTCCGTCGCGCGGGACCCAGCGTCGCAAAGCCCTCGCGTCGATCTTCGGTCGCGGGAGGCGGCAACCAGCGGCGCAGGGGAGGCGATAGTGGTGGAGCTCCTCCGTCTCCGGCCATCCGATGCTCGTCGGCCATGCGCTGGGGCGTCGGCGGCGCGCGCCACCGGTCTTCTTCTGCCGCCGAAGAAAGCCATCGGGTGCGGGAGGTGGCGTGGAGGTGGAGGGTGCGGGAGGTGCGGGAGGTGGCGGAAGAAAGCCATCGGGCCGGAGCCGTTTTATAGCGGGGGGAGGGAGGGAGGCGGGCAGGAGGCGCCGTGGTTATGCGCGCGGTGCGTTAATCGCGCGCAAAGAGGCGGCGTTTGACCGTCGGGCGAAGCGAACGGCATGTCGGGAGGGGGCAGGCCAGGCGGCGGGCTAGTCGGGTGGCAGCAACAGCGCGGCAGCCGAGAGCCGACAGCGACGGGCGGCGTCGAAGTCGCGGCGGCGAGGCGGCACGGTGGCGTCCGGCGGCGGCGCGGCAAAGCGAGGAGGCGGCAGCGGTGGCGTCCGGCGGCGCGGGTGGCGGCAACGGCGGCGCAGCACGAGGAGGCACGCGTGGAACCGCCTGCGTGCATGCGCGCCTCGGGCGCCGTGATTGGCGGCCGACACGCCACACGACGGGTGTGGGATTGCGTGGGGCCGGCGGGCGTGGGGGTGGGGCCGGCGTGGCGCCACCGACAACGCGTTGACTGCGAGCGGCCGGTTTAATTTTTTTCCCTCCCGGGCGGGCGGGCGGCCTGTATTCATATACGTATACCTCCGTTTGTTTTTTTTTTGCGGGCGGGCGGGCCGGCGGGGCAATTTTATGCCCATCCTACCCTTTGTTATGAAGGGGTATTGGGCAATCTCAGCCCTCCTTGTGTTTACAGGGGGTCTACCGAAGCGGAAGTGCAACAACAATAGAGGTATATCCGAACCTTTTTAAAGGGAAGAGGTTAGCTGTATTCATATGTTTGATGTGCATTTTAGTTTCATGTTGGTGAAACTGTTACAATTGTTTAGTATGTGTTTTTAGAGCGGTTTCAAAGCAGACCCTCAAATTGCCCGCATCCGTCCGAACCGATTTGTCCAGTACAATGAATTAATATCTCAAAAACATAATAACAGAATAATTGCTAGTCAAAGGTTGTCCTAGTGAAACCTAATGCATACAATGTTTTTTTGATGTACATGGGACATGGTCACTAAGATTATCCGTGAGAGATGAAGGATACAAGTATAGCAGAACTGGGCCGGATCAGTTGCAATCCAAATTGCACATATGTCAGCTCCCGGGTAAATCCCTCACCCAACATGCGGCATATGGAAACCACTCTCTGATGTCGTTGTAGAAGCTCTCCACCTTTCCCAAATAACGGATCTTTGAGCTATTCAAATGGTAGGCTGTTATTGTACTGTGGTCATCATAAAACAAGACAATTTCCTTATAAGGATGAAATCCAAAACAGTGGAAAAGATGAGGGTTGCGTTCGTGTGCTCTAGGCCAGCCCGTGGTGTCAATTGCATTTTCATCATCTGAGTCCCAACTAACAACATCCTTCACTAGAGTGCCATTCTCGTCATCTAGGCGCATAATGTTGACTATATTCTTTGACATACACATTGGATCATGTAAGGTCCATGGTTCGCGATGAACATGATTCCAAGAATATTCTCTCACGGCAAGCTTCACACGTGCATCGTTGATGGATCAATGTACAGTACACACATTTCTCTGATTTTCCTAGATAAGGCTCTCCCTCCTTTTCTTTCGGCAGCTTAATTACCTGGTACTTATCATTCAACAAGTTTATTCTGCAGAAATAAATAAATCAAATCACCTCTTAAAATAAATATTATGAACCCAAATTATCTTCTTCAATGAAAATAGTAAAAATAAATCCTATATGTATGGTGTATGAGGTGTGAGCAGTTAGGGTATACCTCAACATAAAACCTTCTTCGCAACGAACGTAGAGTGCTCCGTGCCAATACGCAGAGTGGTAAAGAAAGGCGTCATGATAAGTTTCAGATCAGCAATGGTTTCCGCGGCTTGTCCTTCTCGCGTGTATGGCTTTTCCTTCCAGCATCCGGTTTCTGAGGAGAAGACGTCGATGATGAAAGGCGACGGTGGCCATTCCATTGCCGAGACGTTGGGTCCATGACCGCATGCATGTTTTGCGATGTGCCCTATGGAAAGCTCGCGGGGAATATGAGGGATCAAGACCACCTCGTAGTGCGGCGACAGGGTGGGATCATAGACGAGGTATTGGTTGCGCTCGATGCCATCACAGGTCGTGCAGCCCGGCACCGTGCACGGCGGCAGATACGCGCAGGGAACCGCGCTGACTGCCGCGTCGCGGGGTTGACCACGTGGTCGTCGAGCAGGAGCAGGCCGTTGCAGCTGTCCGGGATGGACCACACGCACCATGGCTCCATATCGGCGTCGACGTAGTCGAACCTTGTGATGATGCTGCACCCTGTGGTGGGAGTGGGACGGCAGAAGAGGATCGGGTCGCTTGGGTCACCGGTCGTGAAGATGACGGCGTCCAGCAAGAGCGGTAGAAGGTCCCCGCGCAGCAGGCGGTGGCTGTCGATGGCGGTGCGCCATGCCTTGCAGACGCAGCGGGAGGCGGCGAGGCTGCACGGCGGGAGGTGGCTGAGGGTGCCGGCGAGCGCGTCCGTGCATAGCTTGTCCATGTCGACTGTACCGTGCCGCGCGTCGTCGGTTGCTTGGTGTGCCCTTCGTAGGCACATAATCTGTTGCGAGTAGGACACCGGACCCAACTTATAGATGCCGGTTTTCAGAGTTGTAAGATCAAGTTGGAACGAAGGGTAGGAAGACAGGATTCCAGCGCGGGACTAGAAATATGCACCGGCCGGCCCGCGCACGTACGGCACGCGCCAGGCGAATTGGAGCTTCTACAGGCGATAGTTTTAGTTCAATTGGCTGCTCAATTTTACAGCATATATCTAGTTTAGCAAACTGTACCTTATAGCACTCGATCGCCATACAGAGCGCGCGACGAGAGTACAAGACGACACGACCGACACAGTGCGTGAGTGACCAACCGAGGAGAGAAGACAAGTGATCGACCAGGCTATGGCCAGCGGGTGCACGCTCCTGCTGGTGAGCAAAATCACTGTTTCGACCCTTTCCTCGAAGGTTGGCAAGATTTTATCTCACTTTAGAAAAAAATCTGATCTTTATTAGTGACGCCATCCATTATGGTGTTTGTGTTCCATGGGAAACATCATGGTCTATAGCTCTTTCCCTATACCATGGGCTGTCACCACTCTACCGACATGTTATAAACTTATGGGATTGGACACATCGTTGCTGGCCACCACGAGATAGAAACATGCACATGTACCCGTCCGATGAAGTCAGTGCATCACATGAATGGGCATCGACGAGGCAAATGTCATTCTCTTCGTATGGCTAGGTTCTTTGTGGTGGAGCCTGCGCAACAAGATTCAAGTACTGAACCAACATGTGGTTAGATAGTTAGAAGGACAGTGGTATCCTCAGCCCACCAGGGCTCAAGTGCTAGACCTGACATTGGTGCTTCCATTATTCCTAGATTTATTAGAGGCTTCCGGCGATGTTCGTTCAGTGTGAGGAGACGTTCCAATCAACTGCATGACGTCTGTGGTCACTTCGTAAAATCTCAAGATTCAAGTCCTAGACTTGACACGGGTGGTCACATTTTCCTGGATTTATTCCAGTCTTTTCAGCGCTATTCTTTCAGCGATGTCACGAGTCCATCAACAAGACATTTTTGGCGATCTCATCAACTTCAAGATCTGTCGGCTCAAAAGTCCATGAGCGTCTTTCTATGTTTCTAACAAAAAATAGGGTTATCCCTATCGCAAGTGACAAACCGGGGGGCAAACTGTTAAATTAACTTAATAATAAAATGGAAACCAAATAGTCCAAACATAATGGTATAGTACAACTCTTTGCCGACTAGGAAATTGAACTAGTTGACGACTAGTATAAGGAAGTTTTTCGTAATCCAAACAGATTGACAATACTCAATCATACATGGCTCTCAGTAGAGGAGTTAATACTGATTCAGTGCTTGGGGTGGTGACCGGAATCTGAATCGTCACATGGGGAGGGATGACGGCAAGATGGCACCGAATAAGAAGGCGGTCGTCGTGCATGGCTGAGGATGAGCTCAGCGGCTCCAGCCGATATCTAAAGAAGCGTTGATGGATGGTATGGTGGAACGTGTGCCTCATTTTCTGGGACTCAAAGTTCAGCATCCCCTCAAGCTCAAAACTGAACTCCGCCGTCGTTGGCGTCTCGTCCGCCTTACTTGCGCACACCAGGAACACAAAGGTTAATCCATCACTGTTGTCAGGGCATAATTTGAGGTACCATGTGCATCCCCCTATGGTGAAGCGCGTGGAGTAGGCGCTTTCCATGTGGCGGAGCGCGGCCTTAAGCTTGGAGAAGCTGCGGACGGCGAGCGTGTGGGACCCAGCCATGGCGTCCATGGCCACAAGCTCCTTGGATGCAGACAAGCTTCGTCTTGCTGCCTGCTTCGTAGTCATGGTGCACCTGACGGGAAAGCTGCCGTCGCGGACACACGACGATGCCTCCAGCTCCCTCCTTGAGACGAACAGCATCACGTAGTCTCCGCCGGGCGTCGACCCCGGCAGGAAGTTCCCATCTTGGAAGACGGTGTGCCGGCCGGTCACGTCTAGGATTTCGATTCCTATGGAGATGTCTCTGTGGAGGCCCGAGTCAATGAGACGTCCCCGGGACACGTAGTCGATTTCAACTGAGATAACGAAGCTGTCCGCTAGGCCCAGCTCGTTGAGACGATCCCTGCGCGGGTAAACTATGAGGTTCCAGTGGAGATCGCAGAAGACTATGGTGTCGAAAGTCTGCGGGCGAAGCAGCATGGAGTAGCTGTGGATCCGAGTTGTCGTCACGACGGGCGTCGAGCGGCTGGCGGCGGCGCCCATTGACGAGAACGTCCAAGCCTCTCCGCGCGAGCTCAGACCTGCGCTAGCTATGTCCCCGCGCTGGCCTGGACGGTGTATATGTAGTCTCGTGCCCTCTCTTCTCTTCTTACTTGTCCAACTCGCCCGCCGTTCGTCCACGGGTCGGCCAACCGGTGTATATGTAGTCCCTCCGGAGTCCTCTCTTCTTAGTTGTCCTGCTAATACTTGGTCTTGATCTCTCAAAACCGGCCTCTTTCGATTGAAAGTTGGTGTCCTACTCGTAACAGATTCATGTGTAAGATAAGATCACGTCCTTGTGCACCCCGCGTCAGTTGAGCCAAGCCGAAAAGATGGGACCGTGTATTAAAAACTTGGGAGTAGTTTTTTGATAGAAATATACGTCTGTCCATCAAGCGTGAGTATGTTATTTTTTTGGAAACATCAAAAGTAAGCATGTTTGCGACAGTAGCGGAGCTACACAATTTTTGTTGGGCGGGCCAAGCTGAAGGAACGCATTGTTTTTCTCTCACACGACCCAACTTTTGCCTTCATTATTCACTGTTTTGGTCCTGGATTGGGCGGGCCACGGCCATGTTTTGTTTCAACTAAGCTCCGCCTCTGGTTGGCGAATCAAACTGTGGTTGGATAGTTAGGTGGACAGTGATATTTCCAGCCCACCAGGGTTCAAGTCTTGGTGCTCGTATTTATCCTGGATTTATTTCAAGATTTCCGGTGATACACATTCAGTGGAAAGAGACGTTCCCGTCGACTACGAGGCGTCTACGGTGACTTCGTAAAGATATATGCCGGCTCACTCTCTCGGAGATGCTCATAGAGGTAGGGTGTGCGTGTGTGCGTTCATAGAAATCAGTGCATGCGCGTATACATGAGCGCTTGTGTCTATACTGATGTTAAAAAAAGTAAGCACGTTGGACATGAAATAATATAAGCGGGAATCAATGCTTGTCACTAGTAGAAAAATGGTCATCTGTCCCGGTTGGTAAGAGCGTTTTGTCCCGGTTGTTGAACCGGGACTAAAGGGTCGTTACTAATGCCCTAACCTTTTAGTTCCGGTTCTTACACGAACCGGGACAGATGGGCCTCCACGTGGCCGGTGCGGCGAGTAGGCAGGAGGGCCTTTGGTCCCGGTTGGTGGCACCAACCAGGACCATTAGGTATCCACGTCGACATTCGGGGCTGGAGTTTTGTTTTTTTGAAGGGGGTTGGGGGTTTTGGGGGGTTAATTTAGGTGTTTCATATATTGTGTTAGCTAGCTAATTAATAGAGAGAAGTGTCCTCTCTTATCTCCGTGCTTGGTCGACGCTACGTACTATATACGTATAGAAAGGACTAGACACGCTAGCTAGTAAGCAAATGAAGGAAACAGAAGATCGTCATGAACATATGCATACAGAGAGAAGCGATATCGACCACCTCTCCTTCTCCGAGAGATTGGTCGAACAACAAGTTCTCGTATATCTATCCGACACTACCGGCTACATATATACAATAATTATCTCTTACAATATAATCTCCTAATTATATATGAACACAGGGTCCACATAGTATTCTCCGTCTTCAGCGATCACGTGGTCAAGGAAGAATGCCGCCAATTCCTCTTGAATTGCTCGCATACGATCTGGTGCTAGGAGTTCATCCCGCATCCGAAAGATCTAAT
Source organism: Aegilops speltoides (assembly GCA_021437245.1). Classification (NCBI taxonomy): domain Eukaryota; kingdom Viridiplantae; phylum Streptophyta; class Magnoliopsida; order Poales; family Poaceae; genus Aegilops; species Aegilops speltoides. Next base: position 48,621,036 of record CM038142.1, read on the forward strand.
TTGAAGAAGGGGGTCAATATATATATATATATGAATAAATGAAATTCAACACAAATGATGGTAATAAAATAAAATTGTGAATATTATTGCTTACGCACTTCATATTGTTCGTCAGAGTAGCCCCGCTCACAGGTCGTGTGGCGGATAGACTCGCAAACGTAGTATCCATAAAAATCATTCTCTTGTTTCTGCCACAACCACTTTACAAGAAATAGAGGTCAATCAAACTGATAAGCAAGCATGCTAAATAGTATTGATGAAACTAGCGTTTGAATCACTAGGAGATGCGCGGAACATGCTACTATAGTACTGTTGGGGATGTAGTAATTTCAAAAATTTTCCTACGCACACGCAAGATCATGGTGATGTATAGCAACGAGAGGGGAGAGTGTTGTCCACATACCCTTGTAGACCCGAAGCGGAAGCGATCTGGCGTAGAGGAAGTAGTCGTCGTTCTCCTCGCGATCCGACCGATCCGGCGCCGTTACTCCGGCGCCCCGAGTTCTTGACACACGTACAGCTCGATGGCGTCCCTCGTACTCGATCCAGCCGAGTGTCGAGGAGAGTTCCGTCGACCTGACGGCGTGGTGGCGATCTTGATGTTTCACGGCGCGGGGCTTCGCCTAAGCTTGACGGTATAACCGAGGTGGAATATGGTGGAGGGGCACCGCACACGGCTAAGGCGATCTCACGATCAACTTGTGTCTCTTGTGTGCCCCCTGCCCCGTATATAAAGGAGCAAGGGGAGGGGCTGGCCGGCCAAGGGTGGCGCGCAAGGGAGTCCTACTCCCTCAGGGTAGGATTCCCCCAATCCTAGTTGGACTAGGATTCCTGGAGGGGCAAAGAGAGAGAGGGGGCGGCCCTTCTCCTAGTCCTAGTAGGACTAGGGAAGGGAGGCCTTGTGACCACCTAGGGCTGGCCCTTCTCCTTTCCACTAAGGCCCATCGAGGCCCATTTACCTCCGGGGGTTCGGTAACCTCCGGTACTCCGGTAAATTCCGTTTTACCGGAACCATTCGAACTCCAAACATAGGCTTCCAATATATCAATCTTTATGTCTCGACCATTTCGAGACTCCTCGTCATGTCCGTGATCACATCCGGGACTCGAACTTCTTGGTACATCAAAATACATAAACTCATAATAAGCATCATCGAAACCTTAAGCGTGCGGACCCTACGGTTCGAGAACAATGTAGACATGACCTAGAACTATTCACGGTCAATAACCAACAGCGGGACCTGGATGCCCATATTGGTTCCTACATATTCTCGAAGATCTTTATCGGTCGGACCGCATAACAACATCGTTGTTCCCTTCGTCATCGGTATGTTACTTGCCCGAGATTCGATCGTCGGTATCAATACCTAGTTCAATCTCGTTACGGCAAGTCTCTTTACTCGTTCCGTAATACATCATCTCACAACTAACTCATTAGTTGTAGTGCTTGCAAGGCTTCGATGATGTGCATTACCGAGAGGGCCAGAGATACCTCTCCGACAATCGGAGTGACAAAACCTAATCTCGAAATCGCCAACCCAACATCGCCTTTGGAGACACTGTAGTACTCCTTTATAATCACCCGATTCGTTGTGACGTTTGGTAGCACCAAAGTGTTCCTCCGTAAACAGGAGTTGCATAATCCCATAGTTACGAGAACATGTATATGTCATGGATAAAAGCGGTAGCAACATACTAAGCGATCGTGTGCTAAGCGATGGAATGGGTCATGTCAATCAGATCATTCTACTAATGATGTGACCTTGTTAATCAAATAACAACTCCTTTGTTCATGGTGGAAACATAACCATCTTTGATTAACAAGCTAGTCTAGTAGAGGCATACTAGTGACATGTTGTTTTGTCTATGCATTCACACATGTATCATGTTTCCGGTTAATACAATTCTAGCATGAATGATAAACATTTATCATGAAATAAGGAAATAAATAATAACTTTATTATTGCCTCTAGGGCATATTTCCTTGATCTCCCACTTGCACTAGAGTCAATAATCTAGATTACATAGTAATGATTCTAACACCCATGGAGTCTTGGTGCTGATCATGTTTTGCTCGTGGAAGAGGCTTAGTCAGCGGTGCGCAACATTCAGATCCGTGTGTATCTTGCAAATCTCTATGTCTCCCACGGACTAAGTCCGGATGGAATTGAAGCGTCTCTTGATGTGCTTGGTCCTCTTGTGAAATCTGGATTCCTTCGCTAAGGCAATTGCTCGATATTGTCACGAAGATTTTCATTGGACCCGATGCACTAGGTATGACACCTAGATGGGATATGAACTCCTTCATCCAGACTCCTTCATTAGCTGCTTCGAAGCTGCTATGTATTCCTTCACATGTAGATCCCTTCTGACGCTTTGTTTAGAACTGCACCAACCGACAGCTCCTCCGTTTAGTGTAAATCGTATCCGGTCTGCGATTTAGAATCGTCCGGATCGGTGTCAAAGCTTGCATCAACGTAACCATTTACGATGAGCTCTTTGTCACCTCCATATCTGAAAACATATCCTTAGTCCTTTTCGGTATTTCAGATGTTCTTGACCGCTGTCCATGATCCACTCTGGATTACTTTGGTACCTCCTGCTAGGCTTATAGCAAGGCACACATCAGTGTCAGTACACAGCATTGCATACATGATAGAGCCTATGGCTGAAGCATAGGAACATCTTTCATTTTCTCTCTATCTTCTGCGGTGGTCGGGCATTGAGTCGACTCAACTTCACACCTTGTAACACAGGCAAGAACCCTTTCTTTGCTTGATCCATTTTGAACTTCTTCAAAACTTTGTCAAGGTATGTGCTTTGTGAAAGTCAATTAAGCGTCTTGATCTATCTCTATAGATCTTGATGCCCAATATGTAAGCAGCTTCACCGAGGTCTTTCATTGAAAAACTCTTATTCAAGTATCCCTTTATGCTATCCAGAATTTCTATATCATTTCCGATCAGCAATATGTCATCCACATATAAGATCGAAATGCTCTGAGCTCCACTCACTTTCTTGTAAATCTGGCTTCTCCAAAAGTGCAGACAAACCCAAATGCTTTGATCACACTATCAAAGCGTTTATTCCAACTCGAGATGCTTGCACCAGTCCATATATGGATCATTGGAGCTTGCACACTTTGTTAGCTCCCTTTGGATCGATAAAACCTTCTCGGTTGCATCATATACAACTCTTCTTCCGTAAATCCATTCAGAATGCAGTCTTTACATCCATTTGCCAAATTTCATAATCATGAAATCGGCAATTGCTAACATGATTCGGACGGACTTAAGCATCGCTACGGGTGAGAAGGTCTCATCGTAGTCAATCCCTTGAACTTGCGAAAACCTTTTGCGACAAGTCGAGCTTTATAAACGATAACATTACCGTCGTCGTCGGTCTTCTTCTTGAAGATCCACTTGTTTTCTATTGCTTGCCTACCCTCGGGCAAGTCAACCAAAGTCCACACTTTGTTTTCATACATGGATCCCATCTCAGATTTCATGGCCTCAAGCCATTTTGCGGAATCTGGGCTCACCATCGCTTCTTCATAGTTCGTAGGTTCATCATGATCTAGTAGCATGATTTCCAGAACAGGATTACCGTACCACTCAGGTGCGGATCTTACTCTGGTTGATCTACGAGGTTCTGCAGTAACTTGATCTGAAGTTTCATGATCAACATCATCAACTTCCTCACTACTTGGCGTAGGTGTCTCAGAAACTGGTTTCTGCGACGAACTACTTTCAAGTAAGGGAGAAGGTACTATTACCTCATCAAGTTCCACTTTCCTCCCACTCACTTCTTTCGAGAGAAACTCCTTCTCTAGAAAGGATCCATTCTTAACAACGAATGTCTTGCCTTCGGATCTGTGATAGAAGGTGTACCCAACTGTCTCCTTTGGGTATCCTATGAAGACACATTTCTCCGATTTGGGTTCGAGCTTATCAGGTTGAAGCTTTTTCACATAAGCATCGCATCCCCAAACTTTAAGAAACGACAACTTTGGTTTCTTGCCAAACCACAGTTCATAAGGTGTCGTCTCAGCAGTTTCGACGGTGTTCTATTCAGTGTGAATCGGCTGTCTCTAGAGCATAACCCCAAAATGATAGCGGTAAATCTGTAAGAGACATCATAGATCGTACCATATCTAGTGAAATACGATTCTGACGTTCGGACACACCATTACTGTTGTGGTGTTCGGGTGGCGTGAGTTGCTTGAAACTATTCCGCATTGTTTCAAATGTAGACCAAACTCGTAACTCAAATATTCACCTCCACGATCGGATCGTAGAAACTTAATTTTCTTGTTACGATGATTTTCAACTTCACTCTGAAATTCTTTGAACTTTTCAAGCGTTTCAGACTTATGTTTCATTAAGTAGATATACCCATATCTGCTTAAGTCATCTGTGAAGGTGAGAAAATAACGATATCCGCCACGAGCCTCAATATTCATCGGACCACATACATCTCAGTATGTATGATTTCCAACAAATCTGTTGCTCTCTCCATAGTACCGGAGAACGGTGTTCTAGTCATCTTGCCCATGAGGCACGGTTACATAAGTGCCAAGTGATTCATAATCAAGTGACTCCAAAAGTCCATCGGCATGGAGTTTCTTCATGCGCTTTACACCGATATGACCTAAGCGGCGATGCCACAAATAAGTTGCACTATCATTATCAACTCTGCATCTTTTGGTTTCAACATTATGAATATGTGTATCACTACTATCGAGATTCATAAGAAATAGACCACTCCTCAAGGGTGCATGACCATAAAAGATATTACTCATATAAATAGAACAACCATTATTCTCGATTTAAATGAATAACCGTCTCGCATCAAACAAGATCCAGATATAATGTTCATGCTCAACGCAGCACCAAATAACAATTATTTAGGTCTAAAACTAATCCGAAGGTAGATGTAGAGGTAGCGTGCCGACCGCGATCACATCGACTTTGGAACCATTTCCCACGCGCGTCGTCACCTCGTCCTTTGCGAGTTAAGCAATCAGTAGTCCTGTTTGAGTTGCAAATATTAGCAATGAACCAATATCAAATACCAGTGCTACTACGAGCTCTAGTAAGGTACACATCAATAACATGTATATCACATATACCTTTGTTCACCTTGCCATCCTTCTTATCCGCCAAATACTTGGGGCAGTTCCGCTTCCGATGTCGATCGCTTGCGGTAGAAGCACTCGATTTCAGGTTTAGGGCCAGACTTGGGTTTCTTCTCTGAGCAGCAACTTGCTTGCTGTTCTTCTTGAAGTTCCTTCTTCTTCCCTTTGCCTTTCTTCTTGAAACTAGTGGTCTTATTGACCATCAACACTTGATGCTCCTTCTTGATTTCTACCTCCAGCCTTTAGCATTGCGAAGAGCTCGAGCATAGTCTTTACTAACCCTTGCATATTATAGTTCATCACGAAGCCTTTGTAGCTTGGTGGCGTGATTGAAGAATTACATCAATGACACAATCATCCGGAAGATTAACTCCCAATTGTGTCAAGTGATTGTAGTACCCGGACATTACGAGTATATGCTCACTAACGAACTATTCTCCTCCATCTTGCAGCTATAGAACTTATTGGAGACTTCATATCTCTCAATCCGGGCATTACATTTGGAATATTAACTTCAACTCTGGAACATCTCATATGCTCCATGACGTTCAAAACGTCGTTGAAGTCCCGGTTCTAAGCCGTAAAGCATGGCACACTGAACTATAGAGTAGTTATCAGCTTTGCTCGCGGACGTTCATAACATCTGGCGTTGCTCCAAAGAAGAGCTGTCACCTAGCGGTGCATCGGGGCGTAGCTCTTACATGCAGCAATGAGGATGATCCTCAAGTTACGGACCCAGTCCGTGTAATTGCTACCATCATCTTTCAACTTTGCTTTCTCAAGGAACGCATTAAAATTCAACGGAACAACAGCACGAGCCATCTATCTACAATCAAACATAAACAAGCAAGATACTATCAGGTACTAAGTTCATGATAAATTTAAGTTCAATTAATCATATTACTTAAGAACTCCCACTTAGAAAAACATCTCTCTAGTCATCTAAGTGATCACGTGATCCAAATCAACTAAACCATAACCGATCATCACGTGAAATGGAGTAGCTTTCAATGGTGAACATCTTATGTTGATCATATCTACTATATGATTCACGCTCGACCTTTCGGTCTCCGTGTTCCGAGGCCATATCTGCATATGCTAGGCTCGTCAAGTATAACCCGAGTATTCTGCGTGTGCAAAACTGGCTTGCACCCGTTGTAGATGGACGTAGAGCTTATCACACCGATCATCACGTGGTGTGCAGGCACGACGAACTTTGGCAGCGGTGCATACTCGGGATAACACTTCTTGATAATTTAGTGAGAGATCATCTTATAATGCTACCGTCAATCAAAGCAAGATAAGATGCATAAAAGGATAAACATCACATGCAAATCAATATAAGTGATATGATATGGTCATCATCATCTTGTGCTTCATGATCTCCATCTTGTTGCACCACCATGATCACCATCGTCACCGGCGCGACACCTTGATCTCCATCGCAGCATCGTTGTCGTCTCGCCAAACTTATGCTACTACGACTATCGCTACCGCTTAGTGATGAAGTAAAGCATTACAGGCGATTGCATTGCATACAATAAGCGACAACCATATGGCTCCTGCCGATTGCGATAACCGGTTACAAAACATGATCATCTCATACAATAAAATATAGCATCACGTCTTGACCATATCACATCACAACATGCCTGCAAAAACAAGTTAGGCGTCCTCTACTTTGTTGTTGCAAATTTTACGTGGCTGCTACGGGCTTAAGCAAGAACCAGTCTCACCTCGCATCAAAACCACAACGATACTTCGTCAAATAGACTCCGTTTAACCTTCTCAAGGACCGGGCGTAGCCACACTCAGTTCAACTAAAGTGAGAGAGACAGACACCCACCAGTCACCTTTAAGCAACGAGTGCTCGTGGCGGTGAAACCAGTCTCGCGTAAGCGTCTGCGTAATGTCGGTCCAGGCCGCTTCATCTCACAATACCGCTGAACCAAAGTATGACATGCTGGTAGGTAGTATGACTTGTATCGCCCACAACTCACTTGTGTTCTACTCGTGCAAAACATCAAGCCATAGAAAAACCTAGGCTCGATACCCTTTGTTGGGGACGTAGTAATTTCAAAAATTTTCCTCGCACACGCAAGATCATGGTGATGTATAGCAACGAGAGGGAGAGTGTTGTCCACATACCCTTGTAGACCCGGCGGGCGATCACAACGTAGAGGAAGTAGTCGTCGTTCTCCTCGCGATCCGACCGATCCGGCGCCGTTACTCCGGCGCCCGAGTTCTTGACACACGTACAGCTCGATGGCGTCCCTCGTACTCGATCCAGCCGAGTGTCGAGGAGAGTTCCGTCGAAGACGACGGCGTGGTGACGATCTTGATGTTTCACGGCGCAGGGCTTCGCCTAAGCTTCGCGACGGTATAACCGAGGTGGAATATGGTGGAGGGGGGCACCGCACACGGCTAAGGAACGATCTCACGATCAACTTGTGTCTCTTGTGTGCCCCCCTGCCCCCGTATATAAAGGAGCAAGGGGGAGGGGGCTGGCCGGCCAAGGGTGGCGCGCCAAGGGAGTCCTACTCCCTCTGGGAGTAGGATTCCCCCCCCCCCCCAATCCTAGTTGGACTAGGATTCCTGAGGGGAAGAGAGAGAGGGGGCGGCCCTTCTCCTAGTCCTAGTAGGACTAGGGAAGGGGGGCCCTGTGACCACCTAGGGCTGGCCCTTCTCCTTTCCACTAAGGCCCATCGAGGCCCATTTACCTCCGGGGGTTCCGTAACCTCCGGTACTCGGTAAATTCCGTTTTACCGGAACCATTCGAACTCCAAACATAGGCTTCAATATATCAATCTTTATGTCTCGACCATTTGAGACTCCTCGTCATGTCCGTGATCACATCCGGGACTCGAACTTCTTGGTACATCAAAATACATAAACTCATAATAAGCATCATCGAAACCTTAAGCGTGCGGACCCTACGGTTCGAGAACAATGTAGACATGACCTAGAACTATTCACGGTCAATAACCAACGGCGGGACCTGGATGCCCATATTGGTTCCTACATATTCTCGAAGATCTTTATCGGTCGGACCGCATAACAACATCGTTGTTCCTTCGTCATCGGTATGTTACTTGCGAGATTCGATCGTCGGTATCAATACCTAGTTCAATCTCGTTACCGCAAGTCTCTTTACTCGTTCCGTAATACATCATCTCACAACTAACTCATTAGTTGTAGTGCTTGCAAGGCTTCGGTGATGTGCATTACCGAGAGGGCCGAGAGATACCTCTCCGACAATCGGAGTGACAAAACCTAATCTCAAATCGCCAACCCAACATTTGCCTTTGGAGACACCTGTAGTACTCCTTTATAATCACCCGATTCGTTGTGACGTTTGGTAGCACCAAAGTGTTCCTCCGTAAACGGGAGTTGCATAATCCCATAGTTACGTGAACATGTATATGTCATGGATAAAAGCGGTAGCAACATACTAAGCGATCGTGTGCTAAGCTGATGGAATGGGTCATGTCAATCGATCATTCTACTAATGATGTGACCTTGTTAATCAAATAACAACTCCTTTGTTCATGGTCGAAACATAACCATCTTTGATTAACAAGCTAGTCTAGTAGAGGCATACTAGTGACATGTTGTTTTGTCTATGCATTCACACATGTATCATGTTTCCGGTTAATACAATTCTAGCATGAATGATAAACATTTATCATGAAATAAGGAAATAAATAATAACTTTATTATTGCCTCTAGGGCATATTTCCTTCAAGTACTTACTTTCGGGTGTCTAAATTGCAGCTTCTTCGGCAGTCCCGGAGCTTTTTTGGTGAATTTTCTCCAAACCCTGCCAGACAAAGAAAACAATTACTTGATATCAGGAAATAAACAAAGTTGCTGATATGGTGGATAATGATCAATTTAACTTAATTCTCGAGCATTTCAGTCATGTCCGCATACTCCTTGGGATCTTTTCGTCTCGAGTCTAAGACGGTTACTAGTCCCTGCTCAAGCTTAATCTCTAGGAGAATATAGTGGAACCTGCGCACGCATGCATAACTCATCAATTACATTACTATAACCTGGACTAATAAGGGAAATCGAATATGCACAAGACAGTAACACTCACTTGAAGTTGTAAGGAAAGAGTATTATATCTTTGTTTTCATTTATTACCAACGATCGTAGCAAGTTAGCCTCGGTATTTTCGGCATGATATTTAACCTCAGTTGCATCTATGAGATTTGTGTTAATGAACCCAATATCACCAATTTGTCTTTTCTTCAATTCGGCGATCTTCAATCTGCATAATATAGTAAGGATAATTATAAATACATGTAACGAAAGAGCTGACCTATATAGAGAGACTTAATGACTGAAGTAGTACTACTTACAGACAGTAGCAATTGACCGTTGATTTATCGAGGGCCTTTTGATTGAAAAACTGGAAGAACTCCTCAAACGGAACATTCAACAGTTCAATTCCAACGAGGTCATGCTCCTCTTTAACTCTCAGCGTCAAAGTATTCCTCCCCCAGACTCTCTGCAGGTTTTCATGTACCAATCATGGAATCTTCGCATCATCGTTGTTAAAGATCTTTCATCTTTGACGAGAGGCTTCCCGTACTCGTATTTGTGTTCCTCCACCTCCAAGAAATCATAATGTACATCGTCGGGCAGGTAATCTCCAAGATTGCTATAACCGGGCACCATCCTCGGATCATTAGCGACAATATCGCTAGACACCTTGAGTGGGGGGCATGATTGGTTCGCTTGTTCGCCGAGCTGGGCAAATTTTTTCCCAGCTCCTGGTAATTTTGGTCAGCCACATGGGCCAAGCCCAACAATTCAGTCTTTTATTTTGCTACAACATGGGCTTTTGGGCTCTAGAGTTTCAGATTTTATTTTTTTCAAGAGAAGGGTCCACTAGTCTAATGGGTCCCAATTATGAGGTTCTAATAAGTAGGTCCCAGTTGTCAGGATTATATTCCTCATATTTCAGCAATCCAATAAATAAATAACCAATATTTACACAATGCTTCAAACAGAGCACAACAAAATATCATGAAAACATAGTTCACATCATGAATATAATCAAACAGAGCCAAACTTGGCACATTACAGTCAAACATGGTTCACATCAGAAGTAGTTCACATCAGGTAACACAACTAAAAAATCAAAAAAAACTACCTATCGAAGTATAACTAGCTGCAATAAGCTAGAACTCTATGTTTCTCCCGACTTCTTCGTCCTGGAGCTCACGACGAAACATGAATGAAGGGCATCTGCAAGTTATCAAACAAAATTGTTAGGAACAAAATAAAGGCAAATCAAATAGCACATTAACTTGTAGGCAGTCTCTGTGCATAAATAAGAGTAAAACAAGCAAAATGTGGCAAAAATCAGTGAATAGTAGTAACTATCAGCAGCGAGTAAAAACTACTCCAATCACATCAGGTTTACAATCCTATAAAGGAGACATTTTTATCATTTTTATCATTTAAGCATGGAATGATTCGATTCAAGAGTACAGACTTGCTACACTATACAAGTGTAATTCAAGACAAGTTAACATAAGAAGTTGACAAAACAAACATAAACAGGTGCAAATCAGTTAATTGAACATTCTGAACATCCAGTAAAAAGAAATAATTCAAGACAAGTTAATTTGTTGTCAAGTAGAATTCTCCTACACGCTCTGCATCCGCAAGGAAAGGTCAATATCCTTCCCTTGGTAGTACTCAAATCATCCCAAGACCAAGATAATTTTTAACAAAACTATAGAAGCTACTCCATGCTTTAACAAAAATACAGAAACTACATAAGCTGCACATTCAGGTTGTGATACTCCCATCTTCACTATATGCATGTTGTGATACTCCCATCTGCACATTCATGTTTCAGCAAAGGAATCATAAGCTGCACACTTTTAGTAGTGTAGAGTTTACATAGTATTCAGCGGCATGCAAATTCACCTCTAGTGCTTCAAACAATTTAGTTCTCTAGATAACGTGTTCTACCAATTATGTAATCTTACCAAATGGATGGTCATCCAGCTTTACTCATACATGGGATCATATTTGTGTAATGAGTCTTTGCATAGGGATAAGTTAGGGAAGCTAGTGTAAGCATTAGACTCTAGCAGTATTGAAACAGTTCCAGGAAATAAAAAACTGCTGCCGGTTTTCAGAATAGATGCTCACATGAATCATTGGTTAATCTTGAATGAACCTTCAGCTTAGAGAAGTCCAAAGACATTGTGCACCACCATGGCACCATCGACAACAACAACTTGTAGCTATGATTTCAGAATAGATGCTCCAGGTCCTTATAGCATAGATCCTGTCAATAAATTTCACAAGGGAGTGTAATTTTAAATTTGACAAATAGTTTAAAAAGTTTATTAAAATGTTGCATCACATGGATAAATAGCATACAGATAATGTTGCATCACTATTGAGGGCATACAGATGGACAGGTAGCATCAAATCAGATGATGATTGCATACATACAAATCATGTGCTGGCAGAAAAAATCCAAGCAGGAGCTCATCTTCCCTCTCTGTTTGGTAACTAACAACGTAAAAATAAATAAAATAAAAACATGACTTGTTCATACAGATCCCTCTAAAATTCCTTGGGACAAGTGCATCACATATTTGTCAACTTAGCAGCAGAAGTAGTGAGCACGGGAGGAGGGGGAGGGAGATGGAGGAGCTACCTGCCGCGGTCGCAATGGAAGCAGAGGAGCAGACCCCTCCCGCCCCTCCCCCACGAGCAGGACAGGGCTGCCGGCTGGGCACGCCCCTACTCCTCCGCCTCCTTGATCAGGAGACCCCCTTCCCCTACTGCTGCTTGGCGCGCCGCATCACTAGTCACCTCCTCATGCAAGAAGCACACAATAAATAGAAAGACGGTCAGTGAGGTACATTTTCACAGTAACAGAAGCTTAAAATTAACAGAAATACACACATCAAATGAAGTCACTAAGATACTTAAGTCCACCACATGGTGTAGAATTATGTGGTATATAATTGCAGCACATGAACCAAAATTGGAATAACATCATCACCAAGAGTTTCTGATGATAAGCATAGCTCCTACAAAAAAAGAACTACCTACTGGCAAAGTATAAAACCTGAATCATATAGTATAAATGAATCAAGAAAACAAGAACTGACAATGAGAACTGCATACTAATGCACCAGATGATCAACATCAAGCGTAGTATATTCACATAAGTTTGCTTATTCGGTAAATTATTGTATACAAATAGCTTCAGTTGAAACTTATAGAAAGATTAAGCACTTTCAACTGCCAGATCTAGACCCATAGTCTGCATGTTGCAATGTGACATTCCTAGAAGCATACAGTTACAGAACAGAAGCAATTTTAGTTATCCAGGTACCCACGACACAACCCCACTACATCTGAAACGCCTGCTACTAATCAGTAATCCAAGACAAGAATTAACGCAATAGACATACAGGTATGGTAAGGTCACAGAAACAGGGGCAAAGCTAGTGATTTTAGTCTAATTTGACCCATGAGAACAAATTGTTCTAACCAACATATAAATCTAACCTAATACACCACAGAATTGTAGATTCTAAGACCATGCCAACGCTAATCGGATCTGCCAGTGCAACGGGATCTCAAGGAAACCATTTCTACAGAGCCGCGCCCCGAATCGAAAAATGCGAGATGGGAGCGCAATCTCACCTCTGACCTTGTTGCAGAAGGGGCACGCCTGGTACTGGTAGAGCACGACATTCTGGGGCAGCTGTTCATGGGCAGCCGCTCCTTGGCCTGCACCTCGGCCACCGCCACCGTGGCGAACGTGCACCGTGGCCCCTCATGACCTCCCACGCCTTCATCCCGTCTGCCACCGCCGCCACTGGCGTCACCTCCTGAGAAGGAATAGAAACAGAGCCCAGTTCAGCAGCAGGAAAATCGACTGGCTAAGCTTGGAGAAGGAAGTTGGTTCACTTGCGGAGGAGCGCGGTGACGACCTGGCTGGTGGAGTCATCGTGCCCGGCGACGGCCTCCTCCATCCGAATCCGCCTACGTAGGGAGCTAGCGGACGAGTGGTGCGGCGATGGGAGGGGAAGCCGAGACCCCTCGCTTCCCCCACCGCGGCCTCCATCGGGTGGGAGACAGAGGGAGACGAAGGCGGGGTGGCAGGGTGCCTCGATCTAGATCAAGGAGAGGGAGGCCGCACGCTGGATCTTGCCGGAGGGGAGGGAGGGAGGGAGGAGAGCGAGGGGAGGGGTGGGTGGCGGCGAGGGGAGGGGAGGTGGGAGGGATCGGGGAGCGCTAGGGTTCGCGGGGGAGGAGTGCAGGCTGTGGCCTGTGGGTTGTTGGGCTAGGTGGTGTGAGAAACGTGAGGAAGGAGCGCTGCTGTTGGATCCGGGTGGATCGGACGGTGCTTGATCTAGGATCCGTGTGACATGCCTCTGAACCAATCAAAACAGAGTACATGCGCGGCGTCCATGACCATTTAAGTAGGTTGTAACCAGCTGAAAACAAAGTGCACATCTCTTTGGCTAAGAGAATCGACTCTTTTTGCGCCGTCTTTTGGCGGTTCCCCTCCGCTGGTGACTTCTTGGTCGTCGGCGGTGAGGAGGGTTGTCGGATCCCGCGCATGTGGATCATTTTAGCTTTAGGTTTTAGGGTCCTAGTAGCTTAGGTTTTTGGATCATTCAATGTCTCGACTTTAGGGGCGGAGGCGGCAGTACTGAATAAAGAAGCTCTGGATTTTTATCCGGCAAGGCCGCCAACAAGGACCTCGGCACGTAGAAGAGCAAGGCATCAAGGTGGTGGTCGCGAGCGAGGAGTTCGTCATCGTCACCTTCGCGGTGAACAAAGACACGTAGTCATACCCGCCGTTTTGACAACATTTTGAAAGAAATTCAAAAAACAAAAAAACTTTCGCATTGTGGCATTATATCTGACCTAGTTTACAGGAAAATTAATAAACTTTGATTATAGTAAACGTCTTAAAAGTGTTCTCGGAACCGAGTTATCATGTATGAAGACCAATGGCTTTTAAGCCAAATGATCAATCTTATGGTCACAATCATGGCATAGTTTATTCAAATGATCTCATATTGTGCAAAAGGGTGTATAGTGGAATGAAAAACAATGTTGCCTTAGGAAGTTTTCATTTCCTTTGGACAAAAAAATCATTTTCCATTTTTCGAGTGCCCCAAATGATGTTTTTTTGTGAAAAACCTACCAAATAATTGTTGCAAAATTGGACCAAATTATTTTTCTAAAATACTAGGACATATTTAATGCACAATTGACCAAATGGTTGGGTGTCAAAAGTTATGATCCACCTCTCGTGAAAAAGACAAATTTCTGCCGATTCAGTTGGAAGCGGGTCAAATTTGAACTGTAGCTGCCTCATAGTTCGCTATTTATTTTTCCTAAAAATTATTTTTAGGTACAAAAGTATCTATTTAATCAGAGAAACACCAAATTTTTTCCAAGATTCAACCACTAGCTAGGAACGGTCATGCTCGTCGTTTTGACCGCATTTTGAAACAGGCATAAAAATTTCAAAAAAAAATCAAAAAATTGCAAAACCTTCGCATTGTGTCATTATATGTGGCCAAGTTACCAGGAAAAATAAAAAACTTGAAATACGGCAATTCTTTTAAAAAAGTGTTCACGGAAACGAGCTATCATGTGTGGAGATCAATGCCTTTCAAGCCAGATGATCAATCTTATGGCCACATTCATGGCATAGTTTGTTCAAATGATCTCATATTGTGCACAAGGGTGCATATTGGAATGTCAAACAATGTTGCCTAAGGGAGTTTTCATTTTCTTTGCACGGAAAATTCGTTTTCCATTTTTTGAGTGCCCGAAATGAGTTTATTTTGTGAAGGACCTACAATATATTTATTGCAAAATTGGACCAAATCAATTTTCTAAAATACTAGGCCATATTTAATGCACAATTGACCAAATGGTTGGCTGTCAAAAGTTATGATCCACCTCTCGTGAAAAAGACTAATTTCTGCCGATTCAGTTGGAAGCGGGTCAAATTTGAACTGTGGCTGCCTCATAGTTTGCTCTTTATTTTTTCCAAAAATCATTTCTAGGTACATAAGTATCTATTTAATTAGAGAAACACCAAAAAAATTCCAAGATTCAACCACTAGCTAGGAACGGTCATTCCCGCCGTTTTGACCGCATTTTGAAACGGGCATAAAAAATTCAAAAAAATTCAAAAAAATTGCAAAACGTTCGCATTGTGTCATTATATGTGGCCAAGTTACCAGGAAAAATAATAAACTTCAAATACAGCAATTATTTTAAAAAAGTGTTCTCAGAAACGAGCTATCATGTGTGGAGATCAACGCCTTTCAAGCCAAATGATCAATCTTATGGCCACATTCATGGCATAGTTTGTTCAAATGATCTCATATTGTGCCCAAGGGTGCATATTGTAATGGCAAACAATGTTGCTTAAGGGAGTTTTCATTTTCTTTGCATGGAAAATTCGTTTCCCATTTTTCGAGTGCCCGAAATGAGTTTATTTTGTGAAGGACCTACAATATATTTATTGCAAAATTGGGCCAAATCAATTTTCTAAAATACTAGGCCATATTTAATGCACAATTGATTAAATGGTTGGGTTTCAAAAGTTTTTATCCACCTCTCGTAAAAAGACAAATTTCCGCCGATTCAGTTGGAAGCGGGTCAAATTTGAACAGTGGCTGCCTCATAGTTTGCTCTTTATTTTTTCCAAAAATCATTTCTAGGTACATAAGTATCTATTTAATCAGAGAAACACCAAAAAACTTCCAAGATTCAACCACTAGCTAGGAACGGTCATTCCCGCCATTTTGACCGCATTTTGAAACGGGCATAAAAAATTCAAAAAATAATCAAAAAATGCAAAACCTTCGCATTGTGTCGTTATATGTGGCCAAGTTAGCAGGAAAAATAATAAACTTGAAATACGAAAATTATTTAAAAAAGTGTTCTCAGAAACGAGCTATCATGTGTGGAGATCAATGCCTTTCAAGCCAGATGATCAATCTTATGGCCACATTCATGGCATAGTTTGTTCAAATAATCTCATATTGTGCACAAGGGTGCATATTGGAATGGCAAACAATGTTGCCTAAGGTAGTTTTCATTTTCTTTGCACGGAAAATTCGTTTCCCATTTTTCGGGTGCCCGAAATGAGTTTATTTTGTGAAGGACCTACAATATATTTATTGCAAAATTGGACCAAATCAATTTTCTAAAATACTAGGCCATATTTAATGCACAATTGACCAAATGGTTGAGTTTCAGAAGTTTTTATCCACCTCTCGTGAAAAAGACAAATTTCCGCCGATTCAGTTGGAAGCGGGTCAAATTTGAACTGTGGCTACCTCATCGTTTACTATTTATTTTTTCCAAAAATCATTTCTAGGTACATAAGTATCTATTTAATCAGAGAAACACCAAAAAAATTCCAAGATTCAACCACTAGCTAGGAACGGTCATTCCCGCCGTTTTGACCGCAATTTGAAACGGGCATAAAAAAATTCAAAAAAAATCAAAAAATTGCAAAACCTTTGCACTGTGTCATTTTATGTGGCCAAGTTACCAGGAAAAATAATAAAATTGAAATACAGCAATTATTTTAAAAAGTGTTCTGAAAAATGAGCTATCATGCATGAAGATTCAGGGCTTTCAAGCCAAATGATCAATCTTATGGCCACATTCATGGCATAGTTTATTAAAATGATCTCATGTTGTGCACAAGGGTGGATCTTGGAATTCTAAACAATGTTGCCTAAGGGAGTTTTCATTTTCTTTGCACGGAAAATACATTTTCCATTTTCCGAGTGCCCGAAATGAGTTTTTTTTGTGAAGGACCTACCATATATTTCTTGCAAAATTGGACCAAATCAATTTTCCAAAATACTAGGCCATATTTAATGCACAATTGACAAAATGGTTGGGTGTAAAAAGTTTTGATCCACCTCTGGTGAAAAAGACAAATTCTCGCTGATTCAGTAGGAAGCGGGTCAAATTTGAACTGCACCTGCCTCATAGTTTACTATTTATTTTTTCCAAAAATCATTTATAGTTACATAAATACCTATTTAATCATAAATACATGGTTTGGTAGTGATACGTCGAGGTTTGGGTGGTGGCCGAGGCCCCCAACTCTAGAGCGCGTAAACTCGCATGCCCGCCGCGTGGTCACCGCGTGACTGTGGCATTGCCATGTGGTCTGGGCAGCCTAGGCATGTCTAGTGGGTTGGGCACTCCCCAGGTAGGTGCTAGGAAGAAAATTACAACATAAGATTCTCACGAGGAGACCGATCGATGCTCAAACATGAATTAGCAGCCAAGTGTTTGATTAGCGGTACAGGAAATGTACATGGCTAATGGGCGTGAGTTTTGGCTGAGGATGATCAGTTACTAAGAAGACCGTCTTCACAAATTTTCAGCTCAAAAGGAGGAGCCTAGGTGGTACTTGCTTTGCAAACTACCACACTGGACATAAATGCGAATGTTGAAGCTCGGCTCAAAATAATGAATGGATTGAGCTGCATTTGGTGGAGGATGATTATTTGGGCATAGGAAAGCACTGTAGAAAATGGATACTATTTGGACAGGCCAAAGTAGTACTTCCTTCACAAACTGTTGTTCTGAACAGAATAGGAAAATGAATATTTTTGAATTATTTTTGAACTAGGCAAGGAAGGTTTTTACATATTTGACGAAGGTATGAACCAAAGAATTTATGAGATTTTTTTGGGAATTTTGGGAATGACAGAAATATAGGTTGCTTCACAACCTAGGGCAAAAACTGCCACATGGACATGACACATAGGCAAAACTGATGAGGTGGCGCCTAGTCATAGCAACCCACCATAATTTACAAGGCTATGACCATCTATATTGGTCGTTAACAACTAGAAATAAGGCAGCAGCCTAGCGCTATTTGCTTTATGACCATTTCATGTAAGGAAATTACGACCTTTCTTACCAAAATGGTCGCAATGGTTTAGAGTTTGGAGCCCCCCGAACAGCTTTTGACCAATTGGTCTGAAATGGTCATAGATCTATGACCATTTCTTCCAGGGTCACTGACAGAAGGTCACTAGTTGACATATTTCTTGTAGTGATATGTATTGCTTCCCGCCTCTGGCTGTACTACTAGACGCCGGCAGAGCAGACGGAGCGGCTGCGGCTGTCTTCTTTCCTTGTTTACGAGGCGGAGGAGAAGGACTACGACGCGCCGGAGCAGCCGGAGCGGCGGCGGGTCTCTTCCGCCCTTGCTGATGAGGCGGAGAAGGAGGAGGCTGGCTGCTCGGGTGCGCCGGCGCAGGCGGAGAAGGAGGCGGAGTGCGGCCACGCGCCGGAGAAGGAGGCTGAGTGCCCTGATCACTCACCAGAGGAGTAGGCGGAGGAGGAGGCGGAGTGCCCTTACTCGCCGGAGGAGGAGGAGGAGGCGGAGGCGTCCAGTTCGGAAGGTTGATGAGCTCCTTCCGCCATAGGCATGGAGTCCTCAAACAAGAACCCAGCCGAGTCTCCCCTTCACCGGTAGGGTGGTCAAGCTGGAGGTCCTCAAATCCCTCAGTTATTTCGTCCACCGTCACCCTAGCATATCCTTCTGGAATCGGACGACAGTGAAAAGTTGCGCTGGGTGCAGGAGGTCGAACAGAGCCGACAGTCGCCTTGACTTGAAGTTCTGCCATTGCATCATAAGGTGGCAATGTTGAGACTTCGTGATAGCATCCACAGGGGCTAGCAGGAGCCATCAAGACATGCTCCGGGTGAAGCAGCTCGGTGGAAGCCACGCTACTTCTCCGCTGAGATGGCGGGGTAGCTTCGGGGGTAGTTTCGGCAGGTCCCTTGCTGCGAGCTACGTCTTGTTCCTCTAGCGCTTGAACCCTTTCGTGCAGCTTCTGAATTTGGGTCTGCTCCACTTTTTTCATCCTCTCCTGGCATTTGTAACCGCCTGCGTCCGGAAAACCAGCCTTCCACGGAACGGAGCCTGGCATGCCTCGTGTCCGTCCAGGGTGCTCAGGATTCCCGAGGGCCATTGTGAGCTCGTCATTCTCTCTGTCTGGAACGAACGTCCCTTGCTGCGCTGCATCGATATAGTGCTTAAGCCTCGTGACTGGTATTCTCATTTGCTCGTCCGTCCAAACGCACTTCCCTGATACAGGGTCCAAGGTTCCGCCAGCCCCAAAGAACCAAGTCCGGCAACGGTCTGGCCAGTTCATTGTCTCTGGTTCGATCCCTTTATCAAGCAGATCATTCTGAGCCTTGGCCCGCAACGGCTAGGCTTTGAGGTAGCCACTTGACCCCGTGCGATGGTGAAGCTTCTTCTTCGCAGCATTTTTCTTGTTTGTCGCTGACATCTTCTTACTCTTTTCCAATGTCTTGTGGGCCACAAATGCGTGCCAGTGATCTCTGATCTTCTCATATTTGCCGATGAATTCTGGTGTCTCTTCTTTGTCGACAAACGTTTTCAGCTCATTCTTCCACCTCCTGAATAGGTCTACCATCTTCTTAAGAGCATGAGACTTGATTAATTGCTCTTTAACTGGCTTCTCCGGATCCTCCACTGGTGGTAGGGTGAAATTTGCCTTCAGCTCAGTCAAAAGATCATCTTTCTGCATATCATTGACATAAGACACCCGAGGGTCTTCCTTCTTAGGCTTATACCATTGGTGGAAGCTGATCGGGATCTTGTCCCTAACAAGAACCCCGCACTGAGTAGCAAATGCTTCCTTTGTCCGGATGGGTTCAATCGGTTGGCCGTCACGCGCGATTGCTGTGATCTCAAACCTTTCATCCGAGCGCAACTTTTTCTTCAGGCCTCGTCTCTTTACCGAAGTTGTGCTCAATCCGGAGGGCTAGAAAAAGGAAGAAAGATGAGAGTTAATTAATATGTGTACATACCAAAACAATGAATGCATCAATTAGCTAGTCAGCACAGGTTTAACTAATATAATTACCTGGCCGGACTCTGTTCGGTCACCGAAGCCGTCACCACGGGCTCCTTCTTGCACCAGCATTGGGTCACCGGAGCCATCATAATCATGTCTTTCCTGCTCCATTCTTCGATCACCATAGCCTGCTTCTTCACCCTGTTCTTCCGGACCATCATTGTCGTTAAGATACGACATGACATCACCTCCGGCTAAGATTATGTCCCCCAACACCTCTTCTGCTGCTTCGTCTCGTCCGTGCTCCATTGTTTATGCAAATATTACAACATGGAAATTATTACACAAACATGACAGCAGGTGGATATATTAGTGGCAAACGTAGTCCTAGCTTATTCCGGGTTTGGGGTGGTCTCGACAACGCTTCAAGGGTAGGGGCGCGGCGGGAGGGGGTAGGAGACCGACATCGTTTTTTCTAGGGTTTGGGTGTCCTCGAGAGTTTTGGTCGAGCGAGAGGGCCGGGGGGGGGGTGCTCCCATGGTATAAGTTATCACGGTCGAGAGGGGGTATATATATCGACCGCCCCTCCTGTCAAAGTTATCCAGGAGGGGGTTATATCGACAACGACGACATACATACATGGGAAAATAATGTTATCGGGGAGGGGGTAGGTCGAACCCCCCGGTCGTGTTGAAGTTATCGGGACACGGGTTATATCGACAATGACATATCCGATAAAAAAATAAGAAGACGAAGAAGAAATAAAAAGAGGAGAAGAAGAAAGGAATAGAGGAGAAGATTGAAGAAAAAAAAGAAGAAAAAAAAAGAGGGTAAGAAGAAAGGAATAGAGGAGAAGAAGACAAAATAGAATATTCTATTTTCTCTTCTTCTCCTATTCTATTTTCTCTTCTTCTCCTTTATTCCTTTCTTCTTCTCCTCTTCTTTTTCTTCTTTTTTCTTCTTCTTATTTATTTCTCCTCTTCTTCCTATATTCTATTTTCTCTTCTTCTCCTCTATTCCTTTCTTCTTCTCCTCTTCTTTTTCTTCTTTTTTCTTCTTCTTATTTATTTCTCCTCTTCTTCCTCTCCTCTTCTTCTCCTTTCTTCCTCTTCTTATTTTCCTTTTTCCTCTCATTCTTTTTCTTCTTCTTCCTTTCCTACCTAGATATATAAAACTTTTCTAAAAATGTAACTTTTGCATATATACATGGAAAAAATGTTATCGAGGAGGGGGTATATCGACCCCCCCTCAACGCTCTACCCTAGTTCCCGACCCTCGACCGCTCGGCGATCCTCGACACTCTCGTTCCTGATAAAAATTAAGAAGAGGAAGAAGACGAAAAAAAGAGGAGAAGAAGAAAAAAAGGAGAAGAAGGAATAGAGGAGAAGAAGAAAAAATAGATTTATATAATCTATTTTTTCTTCCTATCCTCTTCTTCTCCTCCTTCTTCCTCTTCTTATTTTCCTTTTTCCCGCTCCTTCTTTTCCTTCTTCTTCCTTCTTCCTTCTTCCTCTTTTCTTCTCCAACACAAAACACATCTCATCTCATCTCATTTCATCCAAAAATAATTCTTTGCATATGAACATACAAACATTTACTTTTTTTTCTTAAATGTTACATATGAACATTTTCTTAAATGAGCATATGAACATTTTCTTAAATATTAATGAGCATATGAACATACATATCACCAAAAAATAGACCTTTTTCTTTGTAACAAAAAAAAAATGCAAAAACGAGCATTATACAGCATATACAGAGAATTATACAGTGAACATACATACATACATACATCATAACAAAAAAAATGAAAAATAGGCCGGTGGTCGGCGACGGCGACGATGGTTGGCGGTGGCACGCGCTTACGGATGGCGTGCGTGGACGGCAATGAGAAGGAAAGGGGAGGAGGCAGGGGCTCACGGAGCGGGGAGGGGTCGAGGTCGCCGGCTGGAATCGATCTTGGCGGTCGAGCGGCCTCGAGGATGAGCGGGTCGCGGAGCGGCGGTGGTGCTTCCCGCAGCAGCGGCAGCGGCGACGACGGCGTGGCGGCAACGACGGCGCGTCGGCTGGGCGGCGGCGCGGCGCTCGGCAGCTCTGGCAGCGACAGGGCGGGGCGACGACGGGCGCGTGGACGACGTCTGGGCGTCGGGCGGCGTCGGGGCAGCGGACGACATTGATCTGGGCAGCCTGGCGGGGGGGGGGGCAACTGGCGATGAGTTCGTCAAATTTTCCTAAGTGCTACTTATATACCCAGGCCTTTGGTCCCGGTTCATAGCAGCAACCGGGACCAAAGACACCCCTTAGTCCCGGTTGGTGCCACCAACCGGGACCAAATGCCTCTTTTCAGCAGCCCAAAGGGTGGGAAGCGGCGGCCTTTGGTCCCGATTGGTGGCACCAATCGGGACTAAAGGGGGGGGCATTGGTTCCGGTTGGTGCCATGAACCGGTACCAATGAACCCCTTTAGTCCTGGTTGGTGCCACCAACCGGGACCAAAGGCCTTGCACAGCGGGGTGGTGGTGGGAGTTTAGTCCCACCTCGCTAGTTGAGAGCGTCGACTACCTGTTTATAAGCACTTCTGCCTCCTCTCTCTCGAACTCCTCTCAACTGCAGGCCTATAATTTGACACTAGTTTGCCTGTGGGCCTGCTGGACCTTCTGCGGGCCTGAATCCTGGCCCAAATAGCTGAGTTTCTAGTCGTATTCACGCCGTGGTGGCCCAGGAGGTGGCATTATTTTTTTCCAGTTTTTTTGTTTTCTTTGTTGCTTTATATTTTTATTTTGTTTCTACTTACAACAAAATACTTACTTTAGCTATTTTATTTATTTTATTAAGGTTTATTTATTTTGTTTTATTATAGTTTATTCTATTTTATTTTATTTTGTTTCTTCTTATTTATTTTATAAAAGTTTATTTTATTTATTTTATTTTGTTTCTACTTATTTATTTTATTTTATTTTATTTTGTTTCTACTTATTTATAAAAGTTTATTTTGTTTATACTTATTTATTTTATTTTCTTTTTTGCCTTTTGTATTTATTTTATGAAAATTCTTTTTTGCTTTTAATGTTTTGAACAGAAAATACTTTGATAATTTTAGTTACATAAATTCTATATAATTTTAGTTTCAATAATACTAGAGGTTTATAAAACCTTTTTAGTTGATCCCTTTAGTACCGGTTCTTTCTGCCCTTTCTGACTTCATTTGTTATTTTTCATGCATTTATTGATTATTTTGAGCTATAAGACCCTGCAATTGAAAAGCATTTCAAATGAACTCTGAAAAGGTTGAAAGTTGGCATGGTATCATCATTTCATCCACATAGCATGTGCAATAAAGTTGAGAGGGTTACGGCAAATACTGGATGCACTTCGTGTACAAAACAGACAATGGTATCATACTCGTCTGTTACAAAGTTGGCATGGTATCATCATAATAGTTGCGGGAGAAAGTCTTCACTTTTTCTTTGCTTGTGTCATTTGCTTATTGCGCCGTAACCATGGATAATCTTCATCGTTTATCGGGATGCTTGGGTCAAGATTGACTTTGAAGGAGGAATTTCATGAAACTTTTCATAATCTTCGACATGTCTGCATCTTGCCCTCCACTCCCACGATGTCCCTTTTTCCTGAAAGAACTATGTGGCGCTTTGGCTCATCGTATGATGTATTCGCTTCCTTATCTTTTCTTTTTCTCGGTTTGGTAGACATGTCCTTCACATAGATAACCTGTGCCACATCATTGGCTAGGACGAACGGTTCGTCAGTGTAGCCAAGACTTTCCAGATCCACTGTTGTCATTCCGTACTGTGGGTCTACCTGTACCCCACCTCCTGACAGATTGACCCATTTGCACTTAAACAAAGGGACCTTAAAATCATGTCCGTAGTCAATTTCCCATATGTCCACTATGTAGCCATAATATGTGTCCTTTCCCCTCTCGGTTGCTGCATCAAAGCGGACACCGCTGTTTTGGTTGGTGCTCTTTTGATCTTGGTCAATCGTGTAAAATGTATTCCCATTTATCTCGTATCCTTTGTAAGTCAATACAGTCAAAGATGGTCCCCTGGACAACAAGTACAACTCATCACAAACAATGTTGTCACCTCTGAGACGTGTTTCCAACCAACTGCTGAAAGTCCTGATGTGTTCACATGTAATCCGATCGTCGCCTTTGCTCCGGGTGTTTGGGCGCAATGATGCATTCTTGTGTTCATCGACATACGGGATCACCAAGGTAGAGTTCTGTAGAACTGTGTAGTGTGCTTGAGACCAAGAATATCCGTCCCTGCATATTATTGAGTCCCCTCCAAGCGTGCCTTTTCCAGTCAGTCTCCCCTCATACCACGATTTAGGGAGACCCATCTTCTTAAGGCCAGGAATGAAGTCAACACAAAACCCAATGACATCCTCTGTTTGATGGCCCATGGAGATGCTTCCTTCTGGCCTAGCACGGTTACAGACATATTTCTTTAGGACTCCCATGAATCTCTCGAAGGGGAACATATTGTGTAGAAATACGGGCCCTAGAATGACAATCTCGTCGACTAGATGAACTAGGACGTGCGTCATGATATTGAAGAAGGATGGTGGGAACACCAGCTCGAAACTGACAAGACATTGCGCCACATCACTCCTTAGCCTTGGTATGATTTCTGGATCGATCACCTTGTGAGATATTGCATTGAGAAATGCACATAGCTTTATAATGGCTAATCGGATGTTTTCCGGTAGAAGCCCCCTCAATGCAACCGGAAGCAGTTGCGTCATAATCACGTGGCAGTAATGAGACTTTAGGTTCTGGAACTTTTTCTCTGGCATATTTATTATTCCCTTTATATTCAACGAGAAGCCAGTGGGGACCTTCATACTGAGCAGGCATTCAAAGAAGATTTCTTTCTCTTCTTTCGTAAGAGCGTAGCTGGCAGGACCTTCATACTGCTTCGGAGGCATGCCATCTTTTTCGTACAAACGTTGCAGGTCCTCCCGTGCCTCAAGTGTATCTTTTGTCTTCCCATACACGCCCAAGAAGCCTAGCAGGTTCACGCAAAGGTTCTTCGTCACGTGCATCACGTCGATTGAAGAGCGGACCTCTAGGTCTTTCCAGTAGGGTAGGTCCCAAAATATAGGTTTCTTCTTCCACATGGGTGCGTGTCCTTCAGCGTCATTCGGAACAGCTACTCCGCCGGGACCCTTTCCAAAGATTACGTGTAAATCATTGACCATAGCAAATACGTGATCACCGGTACGCATGGCGGGCTTCTTCCGGTGATCTGCCTCGCCTTTGAAATGCTTGCCTTTCTTTCGACATTGATGGTTGGTCGGAAGAAATCGATGATGGCTCAGGTACACATTCTTCCTGCATTTGTCCAGGTATATAATTTCAGTGTCATCTAAACAGTGCGTGCATGCGTGGTATCCCTTGTTTGTCTGTCCTGAAAGGTTACTGAGAGCGGGCCAATCGTTGATGGTTACAAACAGCAACGCGTGCAGGTTAAATTCCTCCTGTTTGTGCTCATCCCACGTGCGTACACCGTTTCCATTCCACAGCAGTAAAAGTTCTTCAACTAATGGCCTTAGGTACACATCAATGTCGTTGCCGGGTTGCTTAGAGCCTTGGATGAGAACTTGCATCATAATGAACTTCCGCTTCATGCACATCCAAGGAGGAAGGTTATACATACATAGAGTCATGGGCCAGGTGCTGTGATTTCTTCTCTGCTCCCCGAAAGGATTAATGCCATCCACGCTTAAACCAAACCATACGTTCCTTGGGTCACCTGCAAACTCAGCCCAGTACTATCTCTCGATTTTTCTCCACTGCGACTCGTCAGCGGGTGCTCTCAACTTCCCGTCTTTCTTACGGTCCTCACTGTGCCATCACATCAACTTGGCATGCTCTTTGTTTCTGAACAGATGTTTCAACCATGGTATTATAGGAGCATACCACATCACCTTCGCAGGATTCCTCTTCCTGGGGGGCTCGCCGTCAACATCACCAAGGTCATCTTGTCTGATCTATACCGCAATGCACCGCATACCGGGCATGCGTTCAGATCCTTGTACGCACCGCGGTAGAGGATGCAGTCATTAGGGCATGCATGTATCTTCTGCACCTCCAATCCTAGAGGGCATACGACCTTCTTTGCTGCGTATGTACTGTCGGGCAATTCGTTATCCTTTGGAAGCTTCTTCTTCAATATTTTCAGTAGCTTCTCAAATCCTTTGTCAGGCACAGCATTCTTGCCTTCCATTGCAGCAATTCCAGTACGGTACCGAGCTTTGTGTTGCCATCTTCGCAATTGGGGTGCAACCCTTTTTTGTGATCCTCTAACATGCGATCGAACTTCAGCTTGTCCTTTTGACTTTCCCATTGCGTCCTTGCATCGACAATGACCCGGCGGAGATCATCATCATCAGGCACATCGTCTGGTTCCTCTTGATCTTCAGCAGCTTCCCCCGTTGCAGCATCATTGGGCACATTGTCTAGTTCCTCTTGATCTTCAGCAGCTTCCCCCGTTGCAGCATCACCGTATTCAGGGGGCACATAGTTGTCATCGTCCTCTTCTTCTTCGCCGTCTTCCATCATAACCCCTATTTCTCTATGCCTCGTCCAAACATTATAGTGTGGCATGAAACCATTGTAAAGCAGGTGGGTGTGAAGGATTTTCCGGTCAGAGTAAGACTTCGTATTCCCACATTTAGGGCATGGACAACACATAAAACCATTCTGCTTGTTTGCCTCAGCCACTTCGAGAAAATCATGCACGCCCTTAATGTACTCGGAGGTGTGTCTGTCACCGTACATCCATTGCCGGTTCATCTGCGTGCATTATATATAATTAAGTGTGTCAAAAACCTTTATAGAACATCATGAATAGATAATTAAGTGACCAAATTAATAGAAGTTCATCATCACATTAAAACCAAAGTACATACATAGTTCTCATCTAACAACATATAGCTCTCTAGAGCATCTAATTAATTAAACCATACATTGAAACTATGTAAAACATTTCAATGCGAAAACAAATGCGATCATAATCACAACCAAGGTAACAATTGATCTAACGGCATAATGATACCAAGCCTCGGTATGAATGGCATATTTTCTAATCTTTCTAATCTTCAAGCGCATTGCCTCCATCTTGATCTTGTGATCATCGACGATATCTGCAACATGTAACTCCAATATCATCTTCTCCTCCTCAATTTTTTTTTATTTTTTCCTTCAAGAAATTGTTTTCTTCTTCAACTAAATTTAACCTCTCGACAATAGGGTCAGTTGGAATTTCCGGTTCACATACCTCCTAGATAAATAAAATCTATGTCACGTTGGTCGGGATAATTTTCATAAACAATAAATGAACCAATAGTTATAAAGATAATATATACCACATCCGAATCATAGACAGGACGAGGGCCGACAGGGGGCGGATACCAAAACCATCACACTATATAATAACAAGCAATAAAATAGTAAGAAAATTAGACAAGTATCTATCTAAAGTAGATTTTTTTTCCAGAAAGAAGATAAGAACAAGAGGCTCACCACGGTGCTGCCGGCGACGAGATCGGCGCGGGCGATCGACGGCGGTGAAGACGGGAATGGGATGTGACGGGCCGCTAAACCTAGACAAATCTTGAGGAAAATGGAGCTTTGAGGTCGAGCTTCGAGAGGATAAAGCTTAACTAGTGTGGCTCGGGCGTTTCATCAAATAACTCATGTGCATAGGAGGTGAGGTAGAGCACCACAAAGCCCTCCCCTCGCCGGCCAGAGAAAAATAGAGCACTGGAGTGCTCTGCTCGCGGGCGAGGGGTATATATAGGCACCTCACTGGTCCCGGTTCATGGCATGAACCGGGACTAAAGGGTAGCCTGTGATCCCGGTTCAAGCCACCAACCGGGACCAATGGTGGTGGGCCAGGAGCGAGGCCCATTGGTCTCGGTTCGTCCCACCAACCGGGACTAAAGGGGCTAGACGAACCGGGACCAATGCCCTCACGAGGCCCGGCAGGCCCCTGGCCTCACGAACCGGGACCAGTGCCCCCATGGGTCCCGGTTCTGGACTGAACCGGGACTAATGGGCTGACCCGGTCTGAACCAAAGCCCTCTTTTCTACTAGTGTGTACAGGTAAAAATTTCGTTCGTTGATAGAATAGGCAACTTTCACCGGATACAAGGTGGTAGACTCGGTCTCCTCCCCCTCCCGAACCACCGTACCGCTGGCCACTCCGCAGGTGGCGGCCACAGATCCACAAACATGGCTCAAGACTCCCCCATAACACCCCCTCCACACAAACAGGTCCACATACTCTATTTCAACACGACGTCCCAGCCGTGTTGTCACTTATGCTCCTTCTCACCCACATTGCCGGGGTCGGGGGGTCCATCTGATCATGATGTGTCCAACCTTGGCCAATGCCAAGGCTATGTGCTTGGCACGAGGCAACCAATGACCATTGATGCTCTCCTGGACGTGGCTTGCAAGGATCGAACACCTAACAAACATTCGCGACAGACGTAGAGTGTGGTTCTTCGATCGGCCGACTACTATACGAAAACCATAAGCTTTAGAGCTCATCTCATCTTCAGTCTATGCTATCTAGCTCTTTGTCGTGCATGCGCTATCTCATGACTTTATCTTTATTAGCCAATCATCTATTTTGCACTATTTTTTATCGGTGACATAAATATTTCTTGTTTCATCATTCAATCATTGGCAGATAGCTATACAATAAGTGGCGAAAATTATGAAGCTTTTTCTTATGCCAAAAAAAGCTGAATTACATGGCAGATTGTGAAGCCTGTTACATTGATTATTCTAAACTTAATAATACATATGTTTCTAAGATAAGATAGTGTTCTCCCTATAGTTGGTCAAAAGTTATTGTTCCTCTGAATCAAACAATACACAGATGAGTAAATAAAATTATTCCTTGACAACCTAAAGTGCCCAGTTTTTTTTAGAACACGGGAAGACTGAAGCATTACAATTTAACAACATATAACAAGCAAGCTGCAAACACAGAAGAAGCAGTCTGGAGTGGGCGTATTGAGTAGCTATGCATTGTGTTGGTGGGAGATTATGAAGCCACCCGAGGAGACATCAAGATGGAGACTGGATGACGTATGAAATTTTCGGAGGCCCTCCTACTCTCCTTATCCCTCGGTCTCGTTGTCGACACCCAGTGGCATGCCATCGTCTCAGCTGTGGCGCTCCTTAACACCTGGGAAAGTCAGAAAAGTATATAAACTGGACGGGTTAGATGTAAGGGGGTGATGTGGTACTATTTAACAGGCAAATTGACCTGCACTTCAACATACAACCTGGTGTAGCTTATTGGCAGCTGATCTCGTACAAAACAGGAGGTTGGGAATTTGATCCCCCATACCGGTGCGTTTTTTGGAAAACCCTATTGGACGCTCGTTGCGTCAAGTTGTCATGCAAACGCACAGGCAGCGCGACACGAGCGTTTCAATGGGCCGGCCCATTGCGCATTACACTGTCCCGGTTTTGGGAACCTTCTAGAAGGTTCCCAACCGGTCCAGATCTGGTTCTTTTGTTTTTCTTTATTTCCTGTTGTTTCTTTTATGGTTTTCTTCAGTTTTTCATTATTTTCTTTATGTTTTATTTTTCGTTTTTCTTTTCTTTTACTCGTTTTTTTGATAGCTGTTTCCTTTTTCCCCTTTTCTTTCTTCTTTCTCTCTAAATATTTATACTTTAAAAATTCAAAAATGTTCAACTCTCCAATACATGCTCAGGTTGCCAAATTTGTTCCATTCTATTAAAAAAATGTTCAAGAATTACAAATTTTGTTCCCTTCTCTTCAAAAAATGTTCGAAATTTAAAAACAAATTCGTGTTCACTATCTTTAGGGTGGGATTTAAATTTTTAAAACGTTTGCAATCTTTTTACCAATTCATACAATATTCATGAATTTCAAAAAACTTCCCACTTTGAAATTTGGTTCACAAATTCAATAAATATTCATGTTTGCATAATTTGTTCTAAAATTATTTTTTTTGGGAATTTCAAAAATGTTCTCACTTTAAAAGAATTTCACAAATTCGGAAGATATTGATATTTATTAAATTTCTTGAGAAATCACAAAAATGTTCGGCAATTTCAAAAATTGTTCCCAATTTCAAAATTTGTTGACTAATTTAGAAAATGTTCATGTTCTAAAAATTTAGATTTTTTTGGTGAATTTCGATTTTTTTGCATTTTCTAATTTTTGTTTCACAAATTCAAAAAATGTTCCTGATTTTCAAAAAATGTTCCTGCTTTCTAAATTTGTTCACTAATGCAATAATGGTTCTTATTTAAAAGATTTGTTCGCTAACTGGAATTATGTTCAGGTTTTGCAAATATTGTTTGTAAATTCAAAAAAATTGGTGTTACCATTATTTGTTCGTGTTTTCAAATTTTGTTCCCTTCTATTCAAAAAAATTGGTGTTACCGGATTTCAATTTTTGTTCACGTTTACATAAAATGTTCGTGCTTCCAAATTTGTTCCGGATTTCTCAAAATTGTTCTCCATTTCAAAATTTGTTCTCAACATTCAAAAAATGTTCGTGCTTTAAAAATTGTTTGCGCTTACAAATTTGTTCAGGATTTTTCTCAATTGCTCTCCCTCTCAAAATTAGTTCTCGCGACTCAAAATGTCCGTGCTTTAAAAAATTGTTCGTGCTTCCAAATTTGTTCTCCGTTTCAAAATTTGTTCTCAAGATTCAAAAAATGCTCGTACTTCCAAATTTGTTCTCTGTTTCAAAATTTGTTCTCAAGATTCAAATAATGTTCATACTTTAAAAAATTGTTCATAAATTCCAAAAAATGTTTGGGGAATTCCAAATTTGTTCATGTTTTCAAAAATGTTCGCGGTTTCAACATTTTATTTGCAATTTGAACAAATGTCATTTTTCAAATTTTATTCGCATTTAAAAAATGTTCTATTTAAACACTTTTGTTCTGAACTGAAAAAATGTTCCTGTTTTCCATTTTGTTCACTAAACTGTTCGTGCTCTCAGAAAATATTCCGAAAATTCAAAAAATGTTTGTGCTTCTCATAATTTGTTTGTAATATTTGAAAAATTGTTCAGGATTTGCAAAATTTGTTCATGTTTCTTTTTTGAATCAAAATTACAAAAAAGCTTTACTGCATCAAAAAAATGTTGGAACATATAAAAATTGTGATATTTTTAAACTGCTCTCAATTACAAGAAATGTATCCAAATTTTTTTTCCAAATCAGAACGCTAACGCGATAGTCATATCTTTCCTTTTTTGGTCATTACTTGTAACATATCAGGAATTAAACAACACTTATTCTAAAATATCATAGGATGATTTACATGCTCTACGTCAAAAATTCCTTTTCGAGATTGTAACTTGCAAGGACAATGAAATTCAGCTCCCGTTAGTAACTTCTTTCCTGCAGAGACATGTAAGTTCTCTATTTATTTGTTTTCCAATGACATAAAAGAGTTGTTTTTTTTCTTAGAGCATGTTCTTTCATACCAAACAGTGAAATTATTTTCTTCTAATCCCGTGTATGTTTCAACAGGATTTCCGCATATTCAAGTGAAGCTTTGAAGGCCAATCTTTACTCGTTCTGCATATGACAGTAACCTCAGGTAACTTCTCAAATCAGCATGTAAGTTCAATTAACATGCTTATTCTTTCTATTCTGAAAGGTCTCATTATTCTTATTATTTTGTGTAAAAGGTTCAACCAAATAGAATCCCAATGATGAAATGTTCTGCACCTGTATTTCCAATTAACATATTTACATATTTCTTCTTTCTATTCTCAAGGGTCTCATTAATACTGTCACCTTAAAGGGAAGTTGCACTGCAAGATTCAACTCAAAGGAATACTTCGATGCGAAAAATGTTTCCTTAACGTTAGAGCTATCTTTTTTTTCTCTTGATGGTCTAGTGATAGTTTCTTTGCAAGAACTTTGGCTGTAAACAATGTCTGAAAACAGCTGAAACATTTCTGTAAATGAGCAACCGATTTCTTTGGGAAACATATTTCCCTTTTTTATTCTCAAGGGTCCCAATGCAAGAATTTTTTTCAACTCAAAAGGAACAGTTCCATGAGGAAACTAATCTGCTGTTTGTTTAACATGGTTCCCCAGTTATATTTTCTTGCATTATGTTTAATTTTTAATAAGGTTTAAATCTGCAAAATATGTTTGCAAAGAGGCTCAAATATTTATATTCTTATTTCCATATAGTTTTTTTATATGTTTATTTATTTTTGCTCCTATACTGATTCTTTGTTGCACATTTTGAACTCTTCTTTTACTACTGTTTGTCAAGTTTCACAAATAGAAACAAGGTTGTCATTACTATTCTCTTTTATTGGAACTGTTCTTCCTTTGACAAAGAAACAGCAGAAGCAACAGAGAGAAACAGCAGAAGAAATGAAACAGAGAAACAAGCGCACGCGAAACAGAGAAAGCAGCATGCGCGAAACAGTAGAATCAGTTTTCAAAACGCGCGCCGAACAAAGAAATAGTAGAAACGCGGCCCAATCAGCCCACTAGCGAACCCCCCTTGTGCGAACGCCCAACACTTTGACGCAGAATGCGTCGTATAGGAGCTCCCGCGTTTTTTTGCGCCTCGGCCTGACTCGGACAGGTGGGCCTGGTTATTTGGGCCACCCGACGGACGAACAGGGAAAGGCGACGAACGGATGAAAATTACGGTGGTAAGAAGTGTTAGCCCTTTTATTAGTAGGTAGGTATGGATATAGATATGCCTCATATGAGGTATACATATGGTAGATCTGTTTGAGAGAGGTTGGAGAGATTGGTTCCTTGTTGGTCGCCGACTTGGAAGGTGATACGTCTTTGACGTATCTATAATTTTCGATTGTTTCATTCTATTGTATTATCAATCTTGTATGTTTTACATGTAATTCTATATTATTTTTGAGAACTAACATATTTATCCAGTGCCTAGTGCCAGTTGTTATTTCCTGCATGTTTTTTGTTTTATAGAAAATCTCTACCAAACGGAGTCCAAACATGACAAAACTTTTTGACGATTTTCCGGATCAGGAGGGACCTTAGAAGCTTCGGGGGAGGACCATAAGCCATACGAGGAGACGACAAGACAACAGGGCGCACCCTGATATCTTGTGGGCCCCTCGTGGCTACGTCTGACCTAATTCCAGCACTATAAATCCTCAAATATTGCAAAACCCCCATAGTGAGACCCGAAACAATTATTACGCTGCCGCAAGCCTCTGTTCTTACGCGATCCCATCTGGAGGCCTCCGCCGGTACTCTGACGGAGGGGAAATTGATCACGGAGGGCTTCTATATCAACCTTGTTGCATCTCTAATGATGTGTGAGTAGTTCCCCACAGGACCTATGGGTCCATAGCAGTAGCTAGAAGTCTCTCTCTCTCTCTCTCTCTCTCTCTCTCTCTCTCTCTCTCTCTCTCTCTCTCTCTCTCTCTCGACCTTCAATACAATGTTCTCTTCGGAGATCGATTCGATGTAATCTTTTGCGGTGCACCTGTTGGGATCTGATTAACTGTGGGTTTATGATCAGATTGTTCATTGAAAGTAATTGCGTTATTTCTAAACTTTATTATGTGTGATTGTTATAGCTTTGTATTTCTCTCCAATCTATCTGTTTGGTTTGGCCAACAAGATTGATTTATCTTCAGTGGGAGAGGTGCTTTGTGGTAGGTTCAATCTTGCGGTGTCCTCACCTCATGACAGAAGGGGTAGTGAGGCACGTATAGTATTGTTGCTACTAAGGATAAAACAACGAGGTTTGATCATATTGTTTGGTTTTATGTTCTCTACATTATGTAATCATTCTTCATACATTACACTGTTTGTTATGAACTTAATACCTCAAGATGCATGCTGGATAGCGGTCGAGGGGTGGAGTAATAATAGTAGAAGCGGAATCATTTTAGTCTACTTGTCATGGGTGTAATGCCTATGTACTTATCATGTCATGAATAACATCATAACTATCACTATTCTATCAATTGCCCAAGAGTAATTTGTGTACCCACCGTTTGCTATGTTCTTGAGAGAGATGCCTCTGAAAACTATGGCCCCCGGACCCACTTAAATCATCTTGCTAAAGCCTTAAATACCTTGTTGTAATTTATTTACTTTTATTTTACTCCCTCCGTCCCAAAATAAGTGACTCAACTTTTTATTAACTTTAGTACAGTTGAGCTAAAGTTAGTACAAAGCTGAGTCATTTATTTTGAGATGGAGGGAGTATTTTGCAATTTATATATTTCCTACTATCAGATTTAATCCTTGCAAATAACGAGTACAAGGGGATTGAGAACCCTCTTGCCTGCGTTGGATGCAAGTATTTGCTCTTGTGTGTAGGTACTACTAAAGGTCGTTTACGTGAATCTTCTATTAGTTTGATAAACTTGGTTCTTTACTTAGGAAATATTTTCTGCTACTATACTACTTCACCCTTCCTCTTCAGGAAAATCCCAACGCCTATCACTAGTAGTAAAAGAAATTTTCTACATTTTTTACTGGAACGTGATAATGGTCTGAATTTTTTACACAGTATTGAGATATAAATTGTCCACGTTTCATAATTTTCAGAATTTTTGGAGTTACAGAAGTATGGTTTTAGTTCAGATCAATACAGACTGTTATGTTTTAGAAAGATTCTGTTTTTGTTGCATAGTTTGCTTATTTTAATGATGCTATGCATTATATCCAGTCATGGAGAAGTTAGAATACAACAAATATTATGCAAGAACAATTATGAATTGGTTTATAACAGTACCTAAGTTTATGGTTTACTGATTATACTAACGGATCTCACGAAGTTTCTGTTGAGTTTTGTGTGCTAAAGTTTTCTTGTTTTGGGTGAGATCACGATGGATGAAAGAATAAGGAGCGGCAAGAACCCAAGCTTGGGTATGGAGGCCCGAGTCTAGGACACGACCATGTGGCACAGCTGTATGTTGTGTGTTCTGCGCCCCGTGGTGGGCCGGCAGAAGAGGATCGGGTCGATTGGGTCGCTGTTCGTGAAGATGATGGTCTCCAGTGAGAGCGGGAGCAGGTCCGCGGGCAATAGGCGGCGACCGTCGTCTGCGGCGCCCACGCAGCGCAAACGCGCGACAATCTCAAGATCTGTCGGCCTAGTCTCTGTTAAGTACACGAGCATCTACGTTTGTGTTTCTCAAGAAAAAAAGAGGGTTATCCCTATCGCAAGTGAAAGACTTGGGGCAAAAAGTGAAATTTACTATGCATATAGTTGTATATTCTGTGGTGTTCAGTGCACATGACAAAGTGCGAATGGCAAGTACAAAAGAAGGCAGAGTGCTATAGCCGTGGGACATGTTAGAGACTATCCGAAAAAGAGGTGAGACAACTGCAAATTTGACTCAGGGTGCCATAGGGTGACGATGAAATCTATTCAAGTTTCGGACATGCGGTCAAGGAGAGCGAGAAGGTTGAGTTCATCTAACTCTTACATGTGGCGTCCAATATGCGAGTTGTTCACTTTCGCACAGACAATGATTGGTTGTGATCGTGTTGAAGGAATACTCCAGAAGTTGGGAGCGCAAACTAGAGTGAAGAGTAACTTAATTTTGCTCGAGAGTTGACTGCGAAGAAGACGAGGAGGGACTACAGTTGCAGGTGGATGTTTTACGCGAAGGAGGGACTACAGTTGACTGCGAAGAAGACGAGGAGTAACTTAATTTTGCTCGAGAGTTGACTGCAAAGAAGACGAGGGACTAGAGTGAAGAGTCACGTAAAGTCTAGGAGTAGCAACAGTGCTCATGATATAATCTCAAGTCAATGTACATGGATGTTTTACGCATGGAGGAATCCAAGATGATGAATAATATTCGCCAAGGTGGAGTTTTGTTGACATTCTGTCTAATATTTACATAAGGTAGGTTACATTCTGTCTAATATTGAGGGTAGACACACGATATAACATATCCCAACATAATAAT
This sequence comes from Aegilops speltoides, assembly GCA_021437245.1. Taxonomy (NCBI): domain Eukaryota; kingdom Viridiplantae; phylum Streptophyta; class Magnoliopsida; order Poales; family Poaceae; genus Aegilops; species Aegilops speltoides. The sequence goes on from CM038142.1 coordinate 48,657,042, forward strand.
ACATGCATGAATAGGGAGCCGGCGGCGTGTGTCAACGCCCGGGTGGCTGGGGTGTGGTATTTAGCGGTGTCGTGGGGGGAGCGCCCATAGTCAGACCCCGGGATGTAGTCAAGTTTCGTGAATCTTGTTAATAAATCTCGGTGCCGTGCCTCGTGTGATTGCTTGGTTCTCAGTAGTAGATCAACTAATGCCTCATCTTTATTCTAACATGGTGAAACCCGCGGAACAAAATTCAAGTCCTAGACTTGACATGGGTGGTCACATTTTTCTGGATTTATTCCGTGCTTTTCAGCTCTATTCTTTCAGCGGGTTGACATGTTCGTCAAATACTACTCCCTCCATACATCTATATAGGGCCTAATGCCTTTTTTGAAACTGCCTTTGACTATTGGCAAAATTAATAGTATATGAGATGTATAATATAAAAATTATATCATCGAAAGCTCCTTTTATGCATGAATTTGATGGTATGCTTATGTAAGTTGCATGTTATATTATTGCTCTAATATTTGAACGAAGTTAGCATCGGAAAACACATAAGACCCTATATACATGAATAGAGGGAGTAGACGTCTTTAGCAAATAAAGTCATCCGTCGGCTCTGAAGTACGTGAGCTCTACGTAAGTGTTTCTCAAGAAAAAAAAATAGAGGGTTATCCCTGTGGCAAGTGACAAACTTGTGGGAAAAGGTGGAATTAACTAAATGAGAAATTGAAAATCAACTAGTATGAACAGAATGGTATAGTACAACTCTTTATGGACTGAAAAAGTAGCATGGGTTGATGACTAGTATGAGCTAGTTTTGCGTAATCCAAACAGATTGACAACACTCAATCATACATGGCACTCAGTAGAGGAGTTAGTATGGATTTAGTGCTTGGGATGGCGACTTGGATCGGAATCGTCACAGAAGGAGGGATGACGGCAAGATGGCACCGAACAAGGAGGCTGTCATCGTGCATGGCCGAGGATGAGCTCAGCGGGTCCAGCCGGTATCTAAAGAATTGTTGATGGATGGTATTGTAGAACGTGTGCGTCATTTTGTGGGACTCAAAGTTCAGCATCCCCTCGAGCTCAAAGCTGAACTCCGCCGTCGTTGGCGTCTCGTCCGCCTTAGTTGCGAGCACTAGGAACAGAAAGGTAAATCCATCACCGTTGTCGGGGCATAATTTGAGGTACCATGTGCACCCCCCTACCACGAAGTGCGTGGAGTAGACACTTTCCATGTGGCGGAGCGCGGCCTTAAGCTTGGAGAAGCTGCCGATGGCGAGCGTGTGGGACCCGGCCATGGCGTCCATGGCGGCAAGCTCCTTGGATGCAGACAAGCTTCGCTTTGCTGGCTGCTTCGTAGTCATGGTGCACCTGACGGTAAAGCCGCCGTCGCGGACACACGACGATGCCTCCAGCTCCCTCCTTGACACTAACAACATCGAGTAGTCCCCGTCAGGCGTCGACCCTGGCAGGAAGTTGCCATCTTGGAAGACGGTGTGCTCGCCGGTCTTGTCGAGGATTTCGATTCCTATGGAGATGTCTCTGTGGAGGCCCGAGTCTATGAGACTTCCCCGGGACGCGTAGTCGATTTCAACTGAGATAATGAAGCTGTCCGCTAGGCCCAGCTCGTTGAGACGATCCGGGTGCACTATGAGGTTCCAGTGGAGATCGCGGAAGACGATGGTGTCGAAAGTCCGCGGGCGAAGCAGCGTGGTGTAGCCGTGGATCCGAGTTGACGTCACGTGGGGCGCCATCGAGCGGCTGGCGGTGGCGCCCATTGACGAGAACGTCCAAGCCTCTCCGCGCGAGCTCAGACCTGCCCTACCTATATATGTCCCCGCGCTGGCCTGGATGGTGCATATACTTGTCCAACTCGCCCGCCGTGTGTCCTCGGGTCGCCGACCGGTGTATATGTAGTCCCGCCGGAGTCCTCTCTTCTTACTTGTCCTGCTAATACTCGGTCTTGATCTCTGAAAATCGGCCTCTTCCGTTCGAAAGTTGGTGTCCTACTCGTAACAGATTCATGTGTAAGATAAGATCACGCCCTTGTGCACCCCGCGTCAGTTGAGCCAAGCCAAAAAGATGGGACTGTGTATTAAAAAGTTGGGAGCAGTTTTTTGATAGAAATATATACGTTTGTCCATCAAGCGTGAGTATGTTATTTTTTCTGGAAACATCAAGAGTAAGCACGTTGGTCCACTGTAGTAGTAAAATGCTGGTCAGCTAACTCCTTTTCCGAGAGCCACACTCGAAAAAGGAGTGGCACAACATTAGTTTCAGTTCTCAGACAATTCCTTTTCCGAGTGCTGCTCTCGGTAGCCTCTCTGTTTCTGAGTGTGACTCTCGGAAATGTATCTCATTGCTTCTGTTTTTAAGCTATCTCTTGTCTGATTCCTACAACTGAAAACAACTACAAGTGCAATTTCTGTATATATATGCAGTGTAGAAAATGTTATCCCAACAAATGAATGTGGGAGCTCCTAGCTCCCTAGAAATTCATCGAGTAACACAACACACACATAGGCATAATTGGTAGTAGTCCACATATATAGGCGAATGTTTCATACTAGTACACATCACACACAAGTTCGCAAATTCATACATATTGTTAACTTATGGAAGTTCACTACTTGCAAAACACGTGCACGTCACATAGAAGTTCACATGTTCATACAACATCTTGAGGAGGAGGGGCATCATTTCCACTGCTTCGAGATTGCATAAGAACCTATAAGAGTAGAATCACATGAGGGTGGTTCGTCGCTATATAATGAATGGTCTACTCTAGTTTAGAGAATGTTCTACCTATAGTTGATTCTCGAGCAACTTCAACCTTTTGTTCATGTCTGCTCGTTCCTTATTTCAGCTCTCCTACTCAGCCGTGACTGAGATGTGTCACTCCGTATGACGGAGAGGTTTCTCTGGGCCCACTCGGTAATGCATCATCATAATGAGCTCAATGTGACCAAGTGTCTGGTCACGGGATCATGCATTACGGTACGAGTAAAGTGACTTGCCAGTAACGAGACTAAACGAGGTATTGGGATACCGACGATCGAGTCTCGGGCAAGTAACGTACCGATTGACAAAGGGAATTGAATACGGGGTTGATTGAATCCTCGACATCGTGGTTCATCCGATGAGATCATCGAGGAGTATGTGGGAGCCAACATGGGTATCCAGATCCCGCTGTTGGTTATTGACCGGAGAGGCACCTCGGTCATGTCTGCATATCTCCCGAACCCGTAGGGTCTACACATTAAGGTTCGGTGATGCTAGGGTTGTAGAGATATTAGTATGCAGAAAACCGAAAGTTGTTCGGAGTCCCGGATGAGATCCCGGACGTCACGAGGAGTTCCGGAATGGTCCCGAGGTAAAGATTTATATACAGGAAGTCCAGTTTCGGCTACAGGGAAAGTTCCGGGGGTCACCGGTATTGTACCGGGACCACCGGAAGGGTCCCGGGTGATGAAGTCATGTACCTAGGGTAGGGTCACAGACCTGTCTCAAGTACCCTACCCAAGGACACCCTCAGAAGAAGCAGCCTTCCAGTCGACCAAAGAGAGACTTCACTCGGCGGACGCGAAGGACTCGACCATGAAGACTCACTCGACCATCAGGAGATCAAGAGCCACTCTGCATTCAACGGTGTGTAATTAAGTAGTCTTTATGGCCATGGTGACACTTTATGTAAGGCGTTACCAGAAACGCCAGGCCTTAATGTACTTTAAACCCTGCATAACTGAGGGCCGGAGGGGTCTGGCAGACATTATATAAGCCACCCCCCTCCTCAGTGTAAAGGGTTCACACCCCTGTAATCTATACACCCATAATCCAGTCGATCGCCTCCGGGCTCCGAGACGTAGGGCTGTTACTTCCTCCGAGAAGGGCCTGAACTCGTACATCCCTTGCCTGTACAACTGCTCCATAGCTAGGATCTTAGCCTCTCCATACCTACCCCCATTCTACTGTCAGACTTAGAACCACGACACCGGGGGTCCACCGGGTGGGGCCACCTATCACTACAAGAGATCAGACCTACCATGACGAGACCAAAAATGTCACTTAATAAGCTAAAAACGTCACAAAATACTCATGTGTGACATTTTTTAGCGTCACCAGCATCGTCACGGAATCCCCGTCATAGATTATTACTAGTGACGCAGCGCGTAAACAAAACGTCACCAGATATGGGACCTTCGGTGACGAAGTGTCGTCACTAGAGTTTTGCTGGGCTAATGCCTACTTGATTTCCAAATGGGCCAAACCCAATAATTCAACTCATTTTTTTATTTTTGGATCTAATTTTTTTGGTGGGCCATAGCCAATTTGCAATCCAATAGTGGCTGATGGAGCCCACCCTTTTTTATGGAACAGTTGCCATATCTCTAGCCTTTTCAAGTATTATTTCCTTTGTAGTTTTTGCTCTAAGTTTAGTTTGACATGGTCCAAAAACGCATTGTATGGGTGTCATCTTTTTAAGACCATCTTTCCATTGACCAATTTTCACATCATATTACAAGCCAACTAGTCTCTATACAACATGCATATTACACATTACACTTACATGCTCCCTTCAAAATAAACCAAGCTACAGAATCATCCAATAAAAGAACTTTTTTTCATTTTAGAGGTCATCAATAGAGACTTTGTTGGTGTGACTCTTAGCTACCGCCTTCCTCGAAAGTTGAAACCTTTGTTGGATGCCTCTTCTCGTGATTTATTGAAGGCAACCAGAGTTGGTACAATCCTCCTTTGTCCATATCAACTTCTTAAAAGATGACTTACAAATAAACCTATTATAAACAAAGGCATAAATATTAGCAGTATGAATGAGTTACAGAAAAAAATCTACCATTACAACAAAGAACAAACAAATTTATTACTCGAGGCACTAGGTTGGAATCTTAACAAAAAAAGACTTAATAGTACTTGTCTAGTAAGTGATATGAAGAAAAAACATGTTGTATGTGTGAGCATAAAAGGTCATCTGAAATATTATATTAGAATAAACACCTATTAATACATCAAAAAGTAAGCAAAATATTAGAATTAAGAGGACACACATAAATAAGATCTCAACTCAAAGTTTCAAATCCTGATAGGAACAAATTAGCAATTGTAGTAGATATTCCTTCATAAATTAAAATGGTGCAAAAAACAGAATATTTAACAAAGCCTTGAAGGAAGAAACATTCAAGCGGTCTAGAACAGTAAAGAAAGCATGAACAACTTCTGCATAGCTTAGTTGTTGTACTTGGCACACATTTGATTGGAAGTGTGATCAATAAGACGCTTGCATCCAGAAATAAATTACTTACAATTACGGTTTGACATAGGCGGAATAAAAAGCGTGTTTAGGATTTGATCTTAAGTTGTAGTATCTGCTTGCTTGGACAATAATGCCACAAACGAGTTCAGTGAATTAGTTCTCCATTAGTAATTTTTCAAAAGCATGTCGAAATCGCTCATACAACTCCCACTGTAGTTCTACAATAGCAATTCACTTGCAAATCTATTCACAGTCCCTCAAAAGGAGTTCAAAACTACAAAATAACATAACAAAAATGGGGGAGCATCAGCATAATGAAAATATTTTACTGCAACTACTATTTAATTACTAACCCATTTCACATGTACTATCTTGGTTCTCATAATAATTTCTCTTATATTGGAACGGGTACAATTCAGTTTACAAATTTCAACTTAAGTGACACGTATAAACTAACTTGCATACTATCTGACCTAGCAAATACTGGGGGGGGGGGGGGGTTACTATGCAAGCATCTCATGATTGACCAATAAGAACTTGCTAACAGGGAAGAACAGAACAAAACTAATATCTGAAGAGCACAAAGTTCAGCGTTGTACACATGTTAACCCAGGTTGCTGGTCGAGCTTGACGGTCCTCCAGTGGAACTCCGGCCTGCTCTGTGGTCTGTGCTCCATGTCAATCTGACGGAAAAAAACCAAGAAGAGGAAAAACAGAGAGTCAACGAAATGTACTACAAGTGCCGAAGGTCCGGCGACTACCACCCGACTCATTAGTTAATCAAAAAATCAAACATACTCTATGGCGGTAGTCCCTGACGAAGCCGATGAGGCGGGTGTGGTAGGCTAACCCAGGGTTTCGCACAAGGAAGCCATAGCTAGTACCACATCACCATGACTCGTCCTCACCATCATTTGCTCCGATGGAATTGAGAAGTGGATGGACGAGTGGCACCACGGAGTGAGAATCCAGTCCCTGCAATCACACGAGAGGGATCAGAGGATGCACGCACGAAGGCATGCACATTAAGAAGGCACGTCAGGCACACAAGCTGGGCCGCCGCCGCGCGACCAGGCTGGTCCGGCCGCGGCGCGCCATGGAGGGCCCCGACGCCACTAGCAGCTTCCGCAGCTGGGCGACCTCAAGGAACCCTACGGGAGAGGAGCTACTCCTGTAGCCGTCGTCGCGCTTGGTTGCCTCCGATCTACCGCCGCCGCCACACGGGCGAAAGAAAACGAGATCGGATAGATAGGGTTTCCCTCTGGAAAGAGAAGGTGGACGAGGGGAAAAAATCGCTGCTTATATGCGTGGTTGAGCTGGCTTGAGCCCTCGTAGAAAAATTTAAAGAAAGGGCGTTTTTCTGGGCTTGACAAGTTGACAGGCTATGGGTTGTGTTGTGCCCGTGAAATACGAAGTTACGAACAGCCAGAACCAAGCCGTTTGCCTAAAGAAAAAAAAAGCCGGAACCAAGCCGTCCCGTGCCTTGCGTCTCCCTGCACAGAGAAGAAATAACTAAACCTGCTGAGTGTTACCAGTATATGCGTACATATATAGTCTAGGACCATAATAACTTTTTGTAGCACAATTTACATTAGTAACTTTTTTGTGCGACAAATATACATTTGTATCTGAACTCTAGCCTACTACCAACTCTGTCAGTTTTTATCTAAAAAAAGGAACGATGTTAGTTGAGACCATGTATAATGGTCCTGGGTTCAAACTCCCCTGTACCAAACTTTTTCCAGTTAACTTATATTTCCATTTTTATTTTTGTGATAGAACGAAATAACATCACCTCATGAACGCATGGGTTCAAGTTTTTTTTTGGCCCGTGCACGGTCTATTTATACTAGATGGAATATAAAATAAGTTTCACCCCTGCCATTACCTATCTATATTAAATGAAACAAAAATAATCACAGTGCTCATTAGACTGTGAAAAAACTATGGTGGGTCCTAATGCCAACACCCGTAATATTCGGTGACTCTAGTAGGTTCGTCATGTAAATTGCCAAACTATCATAGAAATTGGTAGCCAGGTGTGTTCACAGGCTAAAGCAATCCAGTGACGTCTATTGTCAACAATTTGAGGTAATCAGTGACGCCACCTATGAGAACATCACACATTAGGCATTTGTATGACGTTCTCCATCTTCGTCACGGGGATTTTCGTCACAGTATCTCCGTTTTCTTGTAGTGTATCCCGGAGGGTCTCACGAATTTCCATCCATCACATGATAATTCTGGCGCCTTCTCCTCCCCCACATCCAGCGGCGGCGCCTCCTCCTCTCCCACATCCAACTATGGATCCGGGCCTTCTCAAGGAGGAAGAGACGGTGTTGGATCGTGTAGCAGCGGCGGCGTGGGGGCACGGCTAGGCTCGAGTGGAGGCGGAGAGAGGGAAGAGGCAGATGTGCTAGGGCCGGGGGCGCCGCCGACTTAAATAGCCGGTTACATCCTCGGGCGGCGAGTCGGAGCGGCACCACGCGACGGTCACACCGTGGCGACGCTCGAGGCGCCCGTCAGACCGTCGGGTTTCCCGGCGAGTCTGTGTGGGGCCATGCCGTCAGGCCTCGTGGCGGGCGTGCCCGGGTGCACCCGGACGCCCCATATTCGCCCCATATTTGGGCTGGATATGGGGGTGCGGTCAGCCCGGGCATTTGAGGGCCCGATGGGTACATATCGACCCATTTGACTTGATCGTGAAACTATTAATACATATCGACCCATTTGACTTGCTAGTTGCTACTAAACAATATTATCATCAATGGATCGATGGATAACCCTGGAGGCACATGTGCCATGATTCTAACCTATGGAAGGTGTCAGCCGGTTTAATTTGCTCTATGGCAGATAGATTCCATTTGCAACCATGCGCGATCAGTGATTTATTGTCCGCTTGGCAATAACTACATCAAGTTAGTTGGCATATTGCTGCCATAGTCAACGAGAGCTCGTTACCGTTTACCAAAGTTTTCAAATTAGTACTCACTTGCATAGATGCAGCGTGCAGCTAGTACGCAGCAGCTATATGCATATGGTACAGTACTGCTCCGATTGGTAGTGATTAACTGACTAGGATAGCTAACAATCATGGAGCTAACCAGCTCTCACGCTTCAGCTGCTCGACCTGGGCCGGCGGTGCTCCGGTTCCTCGCCGTGGCAGTCGTGCTGACCATTGCCATCGCGGGGACGTCGAGCAAGCTCCTGCCCATCATCAGCTGGTCTTTCTTGCCACGACAACATGCTGCTGCTGGCCATGGTCGTAGTCCTGGGAGATGCGTGCTGTTCAACTTCGGAGACTCCAACTCCGACACCGGAGGGCTCGCCGCCGGCGCGGGGTTCCGGCTTCACAGACCCCACGGCCGCCTCTTCTTCGGCAGGCCCAGCGGCCGGTTCTCCGACGGCCGCCTCTACATTGACTTCCTCTGTACGTCTATGCACGCTTGGACTATGTGTTCACCTTGGATTATGCACACGCAGCAAGAGTACAAGACTGATCAGTTCAGTTTGGCGTGCAGGCGAGAGGCTGGGGTTGGACTACCTGAGCCCGTACCTGGAGTCGTCGGGCGTGTCCTTCCGCCACGGGGCCAACTTCGCCGCCGCCGGCGCCGCCACGGCGCAGTCCGCAGAGTCCGGGCAGTTCAGCCTACCGACGCAGCTGCGCCAGTTCCGGCACTTCAAGGCCCGCACCGCGGAGCTCCTCCCGCTAGGTACGTACGTCGTCCATGGACATGGATGCATGAACCAACAGCAAAACTAATGTCATCTGTCTGGGATGTACAGGGCTCGGGTCTGGCATCACTGACCAGGAGTTCCGACAAGCCGTGTACAAGTTCGACATTGGCCAGAACGACATCTCTCTAGCCTTCACCGCCAACCTCACGCAAGAACGCATCCTGGAGACCGTCGTCCCGGCCATCGCCACGAGGATCAGAAACGCCGTCAAGGTGAGCCGAGCTGCCACTCCAAAGACTTCAGATGGATTGTGTTGGCAACACGGGCGCAAACAAAATGACGATCTCTAGTAATCTCCTGTTCTGTTCATCTGTCGTCCAAGACGGTGTACGAGGCCGGCGGGCGCAAGTTCGTGCTCTACAACACGGGGCCGTTCGGGTGCCTGCCCAGCACGCTGGCACAGCACCGCACACGGCGAGGCGGCAGCGAGATCGACGGCGCGGGGTGCCTCGCCCGCCACAACGGCGTCGCTGAGGCCCTCAACGCGCGCCTGCGCCGCGCCCGGGACGACCTGGCCGCGGAGCTCCCGGGCGCGGCGATCGTCGGCGTGGACATGTATGCCATCAAGTACGGCCTCTTGGCCAACCACACCGCGCACGGCTTCAGCAGCCCGCTGACGGCGTGCTGCGGCGCCGGCGGGCTGCCGTACAACTACGAGCCGGCCGCCGCGTGCGGGACCGCCAAGGTGAAGGCCTGCTCGGAGCCGGAGGGAGGCAGGCGCATCAGCTGGGATGGGGTGCACTACACCGAGGCGGCTAACCGGATGGTTGCCGAGAAGATACTGTCCGCGGAGTACAACACCCCACCTCTTCCTCTGCAAACGCTGTGCGAGACGGCAACACCTAGCTGAAAACAACACCATTATCGTCCCGCGCAGGACGAGGTAGATAGACATAGTTCCCCTGGTTAATGGTCAGAGCATCTACAGCAGACTTGACAAATCCGACCCTTCAAACGCCCGCGTCCGCGACAGTGACAAATGGCTCAAAAAATGCATTCCACATTCGGATACCTCAAATCTATATTATTATATGCAACATGAAACCAAATCTAAGCGGAGCTCGTCCGGTTGCGCTCCCCGCTCGCCCGGCTCCGCCCTGTCCATATCCGGCGGCCGGCTGCGCTCCTCAGAGTGTTGGTCCGGTCGCGAGCAAGGTAGAGTAGGGCATGGGACACGAGCCGGCTCATGGGACTCGAGGCGCCCCCGTCTCCCATGTCCTACTCTTCCTTGTCGGAGCCCGGAACCCGAACGGTGCCGGTGGATGTCAGATCAATGACGGATCTGTGCGGGGAGTATTTAGTAGCACATTAGTATGATAGTTTTGATAGTAATAGTAACAGCAGCAACAATAATGGTGAAAGTAGCAGTAGCAGTTTTGTAGTGATTGTAACAGCAACGGCAACAACAGTAGTAATTTAGCAAAGATCAATATGAGCAAAGCGTAGACATTGGATCAACGATGGATATTTGTGTTAGATGACATTTATCATATAACAGTCGCAACCTAGAGCGATACACAATAACCCCAAGTCATCGATTCAATGTAGGCATGTATTTCATATAGTCATACGTGTTTATAATAAGAACTTGCATGACATCTTTTGTCCTACCCTCCCATGAAAGCGGGGTCCATAAGAAAATCTGAGGGATATTAATGCCTCTTTTAATAGAGAACCGGAATAAATAACACATGATAAATACATGAACTCCTTGAATTACAGTCATCCCCGGAGAGTATCCCAACTGTTGTCACTTTGGGGGTCTACAGATCAGAACAATAACAAGTGCATACAACTAGCAGATAGGATCAAGAACTCAAATATATTCATGAAAACATAGAGTGTTCAGATATGAAATCATGACACTTGGGCCCTAGTGACAAGTTTTAAGCATAGAAAAATCATAGCAACATCAATCTCAGAACATATTGGATACTAGGGATCAAGCCCGAACAAATTGACTCGATTACATGATAAATCTCATCCAACTCCAGTACCACCCAGCAAGACTACAAATAAATTACCCACTCCCAGTGGTGAGCATCATGGAATTATTGATGAAGAAGGGTTGGTGATGATGATGGCGACAAATCCCCCTCTTCGGAGCCCCGAACATGAGGTGGCGGTGGCCCGTATCGTAAAATATGGTGAAACGTCTTCTCTATTTTTTCTTGGGGAAATAGAATTTATAGGCTGGGAATTAGGTTAGACGGTCGCCTGTGGGACCCACAAGGCATCAGGGCATGTTCTGGGGGGGGGGTAGGCGCTCCCTATTGCCTTGTGGGCAACTGGTGGCCCCCCTCCAATGGATCTCTTTTCTAGTATTTTTATTTATTCAATAAAAAATCTGCGCAAAGTTTCGTTTGATTCCGAGAACTTTTATTTCTTCAAAAAGAACATGACAGTTTTTCTGAAAACAACGTCAGTCCGGGTTAGTTCATTCAAATATATGCAAATTAGAGTTCAAAACAAGAGCAGTAGATACGATGAAGACATACCTGGCTAGAGATAGAGACTTCATCAATTTGAGGGGGAGCATATAAGCACTGAAATAGTGTAAACTTTTTTGTTCTATGAGATGTGGTATTGAACCACCATTCTGTAAAACACAAGCAAAAGCACCATTTCCTAGTTCAACAAAAGTCATGCTCCACAAATAAGCTTCTAGGCATCGTTTGACTCTTTATTTATGTCCATCAAACTAAAGATGATGAGTTGTGCTCATGTTTAAATACACCTTAAGATATTTAGACAGTGATTGCCAGAAGTTGCTTATTGAAACTATGTCCCTATCAGTTACCATAGAGACTGTCATGCTACGGAGTTTAGAGACGCTGTCCATAACTGTTTGCAGCATAGTGTGCACAACAAATGGGTGTGCTAGTGGTATGAAGTGAGTGTATTTTGTTAATCAATCTACTACCACTAGGGTCACCTCTTTTCCATTCGATAGGCAGACCTTCAAAATCCATTGATATATTACTCCATGCCATATAGAGAATTGGAAGTGGGTCCAATAAGCCTAGATATGACAGTGCTCAGCTTCTGTTCTCACACCCCACATGGCAATTCTACACATACTCTTCCACAATAGTTTTCAAATTGGCCCAATAGAATATCTTCTTGATTCTATGATATGCGGCTCTAATCCCTGAATGTCCACCAATAGAAGAAGTATATGTGTAGAACTTGTGCCCCCTTCATAAAACTAACCCACAATGCTTCCTTCATTAGAAACTGAGAGTGTATACCAATTATAGGCCATTGTGCTCTGTGTGGGTGTAACGCCCCGGATTCGATGCGCCAGGTGTCCGCCAGTTATTCACCGCCGTTGCCATGTCATTTTGCTTGTGTGTTGCATATTGCCATGTCATCATGTGCATTTCATTTTGCATACATGTTCGTTTCATGCATCCGAGCATTTTTCCCGTTGTCGGTTTTGCAATCCGGCACTCCTACGTCCTCCGGCGTCCTCTTCTTGTCTCCTGTTGTGAGCGGGTGTTAAACATTCTCGGAATGGACCGAGGTTTGCCAAGCGGCCTTGGTATAGCACCGGTAGACCACCTGTCAAGTTTCGTGCCATTTGGAGGTCGTCTGATACTCCAATAGTTAACCGGGTAACCGCAAAGGCCTCTTTTGTTTGCAGCCCAACACCCCCACCAAAGTGGCCCAAAACCCAGCAAACTCCACTCCATGCTCTCGGTCGTTCGATCACAATCGCGTGGCCGAAAACCGCTCCTCATTTGGACACTCCTACCTCCTTCTACCTATATATATGCCCCTCCCCCCGAAATTCGCGGATGAAATCCTTCCCGAAACCCTAGCCCTTCTTCCTCCGCGCGCCGGACACGTCCGCCCGGCGCCGGAAGCGTCCGCCGCCGTCGCTCTAGCCAACGGGGGAGCGCCACGTGGCCCCGGCCACCATGCTTCTTCCAGCCTGCCAGCCCACCGCCCGCCCCAAGGCCCGCTCCCGCCCGCGCCCCGACCTCGGTTTCCGCACGGACGACCTCGCTGCCCGTCGCCGGCCCTCCGCCGCCGCCTCCACACGACCGCCATCACGCCTCCCTTTCGCCGCCCAGCGCCACAGGACCCGCCGCCTCGCGCCTCGGCCCGCCGTCTCCGCGCCGCCCGCGGAGCCCAGCCCGAAGCACCTCCCGCCGCCCGGCCTCCGCCTCGCCACCGGCCATCGCGTCCGCGCGCATGCGCGCCGCCGCCGCCTGCCAAGGCCGCCCGGCCTCTCCCTCGCCTCCTCCAACCGGATCCGGCGAGGAGCGCCTCGGATCCGGCGAGGAGCGCCTTGGATCCGGCCTTCCCTCCTCTCCAGCGAGCCTCTCCTCCAACTCCGGCGAAACTCTGGCCGCCTTGGAATCTGCGCCGCCCCGATCTGGATCTGAGAGGATAAGGTTGACCCCGAAATCCTGTCCCGAAATATTTTGCATAATCATACCATGTTCATCGCATCATAACTATGTGCATACTGCTCCGTTTCGTGCGTGTAATATGTCAAATTGTTCGTCTCGACGAGTACTTCATTTCATTCCATTGCATCATTTTCATTTGAGCTCATTTTGATGCCGGAAATGCTGTTGGAAGAGTGCATGTTGATGTTAATCTGCTGGAACTGTTATAACATGCTCATTTGTCATTTTTTCCATGTTTGATGTGTGCATCCTATGAGGTTGATGTTTACATGTGTTTTGATCTATGCTATGCCATCTTTCCAGAGGTGCAATCCATGTATTTTTGTGACTTGTGTACTGAGTGCATCGAGCTTGTTAAATAGGGTACTTGCTGTTGCTGTTTTCCTGACTAATTCTGTTATATTTTGTTGCTATGTAAACCTGCTGCTACTAGTCATTCTATGCATATTCTGGAGATGTTCACTAAGGATGTTTTGTTATACATGTCTTGCTCTATCCATTCATGCCCCTGGTTGCATTTATAGCCTGCTGTATCATGTTGTAATCTTGCTCTCAACTTGCTAAATAATGTTGCTGTCAGCCTGTTAACATGAAGTTCAGTTTTGGCCATGTGCTTTGCTAGTGATCCATGCACCCTATGAACTTTCTCTTGCCATGCTTAGCTTCATAAACATGTGTTCTTACTGTTGGTTTCCTTGCCATGCCACGTTTTGATCTGTGGTGAGTGGTTCAAGCTCACCAACGTGCCTACTTATTGTTGTTCCTGCCATGTATGAATCTGTCATATTACTTGCTATGTTTACATGGGTGCCGTCATATCTTCTGATCCTTTTTGGCTCATGGTCAGTAAGAGAATTTTGTTCCATGCAATTAGTAGATTCATGCCATGCCTTTGTTTGCCATGTTAAGTTCCTGTAGCATGTTGTTTGATAGCTCTAAACATTGCAACCTGATGTTATTTCTGCCAAGCCTGAAACTGTTATTATTTGCAATCTTCCCATGTCTTTTTGAGCATGATCTATTGAATTCTGGAGATAGCTCAGTGTTCATGTTTTGTCATGCTTTACCTGTACTTCATGCCCATATCTTTTGTTATTACATTGAGATGTTGTACCTTGTTCTTTTAATGCTTGCAAGATGCCTAGTTGCTGTTATGAACAGATTGTTGCTATAACTTGTATAGAGTGTATGTGTTGCACCGTTGCTCCGTTTTGAGTGTGCTCTAGATGAAACTTGCTTGATTTTTGCATGTAGTTTCATATTATCATGTTGCATCCATGTTTGGGAGTGTTTGCTTGATGTTTGTATGCATTTTGCATCAATGCCATGTTGAACTTGTTTTGCTCATATCTTCTAGGCCGTAGCTCCAAATCTAATGAACTTTATATGTAACTTGACTAGAATCTCGTGTAGATCATCTTGGTGCATCTTAACTTGCTGTTTAACAACTTGAACATAAGGTTTATTCAGATCTGGACCAATTTTGAAATATGCATATGAGGACTTACCGGAATTGTTATATGTTGTTCCCGGCCTCATTTAAACTTGCTTTGATGTGTTGGTCTTGTACGCATCATCTCTTGCCATGAGTAGCTTCATGTAGCCTTGTCATCCATCATGCTTGTAGTGCATCATGTCTTGTCTATGTGTGGTGTGTTTACTATGTTGTGTGATTCTTCTCGATAGTTCCCGTTTCATTGCGATCGTGAGGATTCGTTCGTCTACGCTTGGTTCGTCTTCGTGGCTTCATCTTCTTCATGGACTCGTTCTTCTTCCTTGCGGGATTTTAGGAAATATGACCGCTACCCTGGATCTCACTACTATCATTGCTATGCTAGTTGCTTCGTTCTATCGCTATGCTGCGCTTCCTATCACTTGTTCTTCAAGCCTCCCCAAATTGCCATGAACCTCTAACCTTTGACACCCTTCCTAGCAAACCGTTGTTTGGCTATGTTACCACTTTGCTCAGCCCCTCTTATAGCGTTGTTAGTTGCAGGTGAAGTTGAAGATTTCTCCATGGTGGACAGGATTATGTTGGGATATCACAATGTCTTTTATATTATTAATGCATCTATATATTTGGTAAAGGGTGGAAGGCTCGGCCTTATGCCTGGTGTTTTGTTACACTCTTGCCGCCCTAGTTTCCGTCATACCGGTGTTATGTTCCCGGATAAAAGTGCGTTATATCGACTAGAGGGGGGGGGGTGAATAGGCGATTTTTATGAATTCTTCACTAAGGAATTTGCTGGTGAGGAAATTCCTTAGCGAAGAACTACTAGCAGCGGAATAAGTACTCAGAAGTAAGCATAATAGAATACAAGCATGGTCATCATGATGAAATGAAGACTAGCACAGAGTACAGAAAGCGTAAACACAGGATAACACAAGATGAAGACAAACAGACTGAAGAAATTGAACTGAGGAAATTGAGAAAGTCTTCAGTCAAAGTCTTCAAACACAGATATGAACAAACACTCAACACAGTAATGAGGAAATGAAAGGGTTGAGGAAATAGAACCAGTTAGTTGGTGAAGA
This sequence comes from Aegilops speltoides, assembly GCA_021437245.1. Classification (NCBI taxonomy): domain Eukaryota; kingdom Viridiplantae; phylum Streptophyta; class Magnoliopsida; order Poales; family Poaceae; genus Aegilops; species Aegilops speltoides. The sequence goes on from CM038142.1 coordinate 48,672,999, forward strand.
CAATGATTTGGTAAACCAGTTCCAACTGCTGTCTCAGTTGTACGTCTGGTTGGAGCGGCTGAGTATTTAAACTCGAGGACACGCAGTCCCGGACACCCAGTCGCTGAGCACGCAGCTCGGGACACCCAGTCCTCATTGTATTCTCCTTGAACTAAGGTCACGCAGACCTCGTCCAATCACTCGTGGTAAGTCTTCAGGCGACTTCCAAACCTTCACAGACTTGGTCACTCGGCGATCCACAATTCCTCTTGGATGCTCTAGACCATGACGCCTAACCGTCTGGAAGAAGCACAGTCTTCAAAGGTAACAAGCATCGGATCCACGCAGGATCAATTTCTTCAGTGATGCTCAATCACTTTGGGTTTGTAGGGGTTTGGTTTTGGGTTTTCCCCACTTGATGATTTTCGCTCAAAGTCCTCGGAGGATGGGTTGCTCTCAAATGACAAGTGTCAAGTTCTCTCGGAGCAGCCAATCAGCTAGTGGTTGTAGGGGGCGGCTATTTATAGCCTAGGGAGCAGCCCGACATGATAAGACATAAATGCCCTTCAATGATATGACCGTTAGGTGGATAAGATATTTTGGGACAGCTGGCGCGCAGCACAACAATGGTCGGAAATTTGACTCTTAAATTCCTCAGGGCTATCATGTTCCTCACTGTGTAGGCAATTCGCACTGGCGAATTCCTAACTCCTCGATCGAACAAATTCATCGGTGACCAAAAGAACTTCGTCTCATCATCAAGAAAGTGATTGAACTGTATGAGATTTCCAAAGGCTTCACTCGAAGGGATTGGTAGGTGTAGGATTTTGAGTTGAGCATCACATGGAAATTTTTCCTTAGTATTTCCTCGACCCCCTTTAACAGTACGGTGTTTCCTATGACTCAAGAAAGAGAAATGAAACTACGAAAACAAAAGTCTTCACGCTTCATGTTCCTCAAGTGAATACCAAGTCTTCAAGGTCACACCAATTTCTTCACTTTCAAAGTCTTCAGAAAGTCTTCAGAATATCAAAGTCTTCAGTCGAAGTACTTCATTTTTAGGGGTCGACTTTCTCTGTAAATATCAAACTCCTCATAGACTTATAGACCTGTGTACACTCACAAACGCATCAGTCCCTTAACCTATAAGTCTTCAATACACCAAAATCACTAAGGGGCACTAGATGTACTTACAATCTCCCCCTTTTTGGTGATTGATGACAACATAGGTTAAGTTTTCAACGGGGATAAACATATGAAGTGTAAATACTGATATTGAGGAATTTGATTGCAAGATATAGAAGAACTCCCCCTGAAGATGTGCATAGTGAGGAATTTTCTTTTGAGGCAATGCACATTTGAAGAGTTGAATCATGGAGATCTCCCCCTATATCTTGTAATTCATACACGCATTTGATATATAATATGAAGAATTTGAAATGCATGATGAAATATGGTGCCTGATGACATTTATCATGCGTGCAATAATGTTAATGAGGAATAAGCATGCCGAATAGAGCATCAAAAGTTTCAGAGCTTAGTGCAACAAAAGTATCAGCGCACCATCGGGTTTAAGATTACAACTCGAGCCAAATAAAACTTTCAGAAGAACGAGAGTTGTAACTTAAAAAATTGCCCTTAATATAGACCCGCTTGAAGACTAACTCAGATTTCTCCCCCTTTGTCATCAAATGACCAAAAGGATTGAAACTGAGGACTAACATACTCAAGAATTTCAAGTCGATGGAGGAGCGCCGGCGTTATCGGGGTTGTTTGTTGTAGCAGGGCACATCACGATGTCGTCCAAATCTTCATACTCATCGGTGTCACGCGATGAAGAATAAGAGCTGGCCACCAGTGGAGGAACTTTGACCCTCTTGAATTTCTTCGGAGGAGGTGCAGACCAGTCAAATTCTTCCTTGAGGCCCATAGTCTTCAGTTCTTCAGCGCTATATACATGAGTGAGGACAGCCCAGGTGCGGTTGAAGGTTTCATGAAGGTAGTATTGGTTCTTCTTCACTGCATTGTGTGTTGAGGTCATATTGTGAAGAAGTGCACCAAACTGACGCTTTACCCATTTGTGATTGCGATCAACCTTCTGATGAAGACTGAGGAGTAACTCACGATCAGTCATCACCCTGGGTGCTGTGGCTGGAGGATTTTGCTTGGCTGAGGTATTTGCGGCAGTGTCATGTGTGGTAGAGTTGTCATTGGTAGAGTAAGATGTAGCCAGGCGAAATTGACCATCCAATGGACGAATGCCTTCATCGATCACAGCAGCTGCCTTGCCTTTATCATCAGATGATGAAACTGGCCGTTTGAGGACTTCAATGGGAGGCAAGTAGCTACCGTGGTTCAGAGTGTCAGCTTTGTAATTCAGTGCAGATCTTGCCCTGATGAATCTCATAATCCAAGGAGCATAGGGCTTCAGCTCGAATGGTGACATAGCAATATTGGCCAGAGTCCTCATGAAGAAATCATGGAAGTTGACGGGAACGCCATGAATGATGTTGAAAAGCATGTTCTTCATGATGCCAACGACTTCTTCATCATTTGAGTCGTGGCCTTTGATTGGACTCATTGTCTTCGACAGAATGCGATAGACAGTCCGAGGCACATAGAGTAATTCCTTGACGAGGAATTTGGTACGAGGAGCCTGCCCAGGCTTCAAAGGCTTCATGAGCACTTGCATATAGTGATTTGTCAGTTCAGGGTCATTGTAGATGCAACGTGCACTGTCATGGGGAGGATCGAGAGGAAGGACACGAAGCAATTCAGTTGCAGGTGCCTTGTAGTGAGTGTTTTCAGTCATCCAATCCAACACCCATGAGTTGACATCTTGCCGTCTCGGTGATATGCGATGTGGCGTAGAACTAAAGAATGAGTTCTTCATTCCAATCACGTATGTCGGTCAGAAATTGAGTAATCCTGCATCGTGAATAACACTGAGGACTGGCTCGAAGCATGGCAGAGATTCCATGTCCACGTGAGGAATATGTTCATGATCGAAGATTTTGTCTTTGTCAAACAGCACTGAGGAATAGAAGTTGGCTTGACTAGCAGTCCAGAAACGCCTCTTCCTTATGCGAGCAGAGTCATAGGGGTTGTAGTCAGTGAAGAATACATGCTCGGAAAAGAAGTCTTTAGCCTTGAACTTCTGTTTGCTTGAGAACGGATTCTTCGTCTTTGGCAGAGGGATGCCAGTGAGTTGCATCACCACCTCAGGAATCGCGAGCTCAGGTACTTCAGGCTGAGGTTTCTGGTTTCTCTTCTTGTGCAACCTGAGGATCAGCAGCAGGAGGTTCTTCAGCACTAGTGGCTGGAATGTCTTCATGAACAGAGGGAGTGGGATGAGTTTCTTCAAAGCCCAGTTGAACTGTTGTTGCAGGGGACTGAGGAATCTGTTGGATAGGTGTGAATAGAGGAGTATTGGGATGTTGACTTTCCCAAAAGTCATCATTCATCACTGGTGTGGTGCATCCTATATCCACATCTTCATCTTCAATTTCCTCAACACCAGCCTCTTTAGCTGTGAACTGAGGCATAGGTGAGGAAATGACTGGAGTTGAAGGGATTGCGTCCACTTCAATTTCTTCATCGATCTGCTCTGACGAAGCAGCAGAATGATTTTCTTCATCAGATCCGCTTGGGATCACATAGTCTTCTCCAAAAGGAACAAGGTCCTTTGATGGCATGGAGGAAATTGGAACAACATCAATTGGATTTTCGATTGAGCTGGTCATTGGCTTCATCTTCTTCGCAGCCGAAGATTCTGACACAGCTGATGCCTTCCTTTTCTTCACTGCAGCTCGCTCTGCAGCCTTGGTCTTCTTCACCTCATAGGCAGATGGAAGAATTGGAGTTGGTGTAGGCGCAGGAGGAGCTGAGGAATCTGGTTGATTTTCTTCAGCGCAATCGGCGATGCGATTGCCTGATCTCTTCGATTTCTTGAGCGCACCACTAGTGGATGCCCTGGCAATTTCTTCAGCGGCTGGAATGGAGTCATCAGCCGTGGAACTAGCATTTTCTTCAGCAGGCTGAAAATCATCAGCGGTGCTGGCATGTTCTTCAGCAGGCTGAGCAAAGTCTGCAGCCTGAAGATTTTCTTGTTGCGATGGGGCTGCAAGATTTGTGAATTTCTTCGTCAGATTGACGAATTTCACTTTGGCTCCTTGCCAATCAGCATAGTAGGCATCAAAGTCTTTGCTGAGGGCTTGAATTTCAGACTGAGCCTGGAGAAGTTCTTCAGGTGTCGTTCTGACAACATTTTTCTTCAGGAGCTTCTCCTTTCTGTATTGCGCTTTCTTGATCTCTCTTGCCTTTTCAAACTTCCATTTCTCTTGAGTGATGAAATGGGTCAGCATGTGACTTTGACCAGGAGTCAGAGGAAAATCAGGCATTGGGGTGTTTGGATCCTTGTGCCAGAGATCAATGTAATCGAGGATTTTCTTTGGATCCAACAACAGTGTCACAGATGTGCCTTTGGCTCTAGCGGCCATCACTTGTCTGTCTCTGATGATTTCTGCAAGTTCATCATCAGAAGCTTCATCATCAGAAGGCACATGGAATGCGACCTGTTTCTTCCTTGTACTTGGCCGAGGACCGCGTCCAGCTATTGCTTTAGTCTTCAATAGTGTGGGGCCTGATGAGGAAATAGGTGCAGCTGAGGAACTCGCTGAAACACCAGAGGCAATCAAGAAACCCGTAGTCCTTTGACATGTAGCTAGATGCACAGGAGCTGAGGACTTTGAGGGAGCTGTTGAGGACTTTGGTGGAGCAGTAGCAGTGTGAGGAATTTGCCGTGAGGGCATTGCTGAGGAACTTGGCCGTGAGGGCGCTGTTGGTGAAGCACTTGGCTTACGAAAGGGCTTCTTTGGCATGGATTTCCTCGGCCCGACCGAGGCCTCGATTCTGCAGCGATGGCGTAATCCTCATTGAATTTCTTCACCGCCTCCTTGGCTTGTCTTGCCAATTTAGCTTGGCGCTTAGCCCATTCTTCAGAAAGTCCTCACCACGCTTGATCTTGGTGGGATCAGCTACTTGGCCAGTGCCAATGGAGCTCTTGGGCATGGAGGATTGAGGCTAATTTCTTCATGTACTTTGGAGTCACATATCTGTACTCCTCCATTCCCTTGCCCATCTCCGCTCAATCTTCTGTGCGCACCTTGCGCTGATTTTTGGTTTCTTTGCCAAATTTTGCTTCATCGGTGTGCAATAGCCAGATAAATTTCATCGGGATCTCAAAGCAGTCATGACCTCAGGTTTCTTTCCTCCTTTCTGCGGCTTCTTACCGTCTGCCATATTCTTGGATGAGGAATTTGAACAATTGAACACTCAAGAAGTATGCAATTTTTCTTCGAGGAACGCTGCAAATGAGTTAACTTGATGAGAACCTAGTGATTCAAAGAAGAGACATGAGTACCGTGAGCAGTATAGGTGCGAGGAATTTGGAGAGGTCATATCGTTCTCGTAAGGTTTTTCGAAAAGACAAGTTTTGAGGAATTTGACCAGATGAACCTTGAGGAATTTCACTAAGCGTTCTTGTCTTAGGTTCCAGAGTTGTACAGATCGAAGATCCACACAATTAGGAATCTTGAAGAAAATGATTGCTTAGAGAAACAGTTCAACATCATATGATCTGTGAGGTGTTCATATGTGTGAAGATTTGAAGAATAAACACCTTTGAAGATTTTCAGGAAAGTTTGAGAATCAAAGTGAGTAATAAAAGTAACTTTTAATTACCCAAGTGAAGAACACGATTTAACCGAGAAGAACAGATGTGAAGTTCGTCAGGTTAGATCTCCACGCCCTAACTTGGTAGAGGAAGACAGCTACGGCCGCGGCGGAGTGAAGATTTCCGCAACCGGCATGAGTACGACGGCGACGAGGTCAAGGCAGCGAAGCTCTTCCTCACCGGCGACGATGGAGTAGCGGCGGCGCTAGGGTTTGAGGAGCTCGAGTGAGAGAGTAGCGATCGAGCGAAGTAAATGAAGTGAGGAAGGGGAGAGGGGTATTTATAGAAACGGTAAAAACTGTTCGCCCGAAGACTTTGGACGAACGTGCCCCTGCCCTTTCTCCTTCTCGCGACATGTGTCACCCACGTACTGTGTAGTTGAGATCGTATACGATCGTGGGTGAATAGAATAATGCATTGTGGGATGCGGAGCGGTTTGAGCGGTAAACCAAAATCTGGATAAGATTTGTTTTAAAGTTTAGATTCGCAATTTCTTCAAATTGACAAGGACACAAAGAAGATTTTGAGCGAGTTTCAAATAGAACGCATATGAAGAATTTGTGAATAGATTGGGTTGAGTATAGCATAGAGGGGAAGGGTCCGATCACATTCACTTAGCAAAAAACAACTTGAAGAAATAGCTATAAGTGAATGTTGTAGAGGACATAAACTCATATATATATATATATATATATATATATATATATATATATATATATATATATATATATATATATATATATATATATATATATATAGAAGAAAGACGGCGAAACAGTGAAGATTTTGCAAAGTTGAAGAATTTGAAAAAGCAAGAATTTCAAAACTGAGGAAAAACTCAAATTGAAGATTTTCAACTTTTGTGGTGGCGTGACCCACCAGATAAGAATGAGCGATTTCGCAGACACGCATACAATTGTCGTAGGGTTACGAGAATCAAATTCTTCATTAATTTCTTCACACTTAGAGTGTTATTCTTCATTGATTGAAGAAAACGTTTCTTCATGTGTTGCACATCTAAGTCATCAATTTTGCATAAGTGTTAGGATGTGTGTCCTTTTCAAAGAACATTCGAAGATTCTAAGATATTTAGCTCACACCGCAACTTGCTAAATCTCTTCTCATCCAAGGGCTTAGTGAAGATATCAGCTAGCTGTTCTTCAGTCTTCACGTGCTCGATGGATATGTCGCCCTTCAACACATGATCACGAAGAAAATGATGACGAATCTGAATGTGCTTTGTCTTCGAGTGATGAACTGGGTTGTGAGCAATCTTGATGGCACTCTCATTGTCGCAGAGGAGAGGCACATTCTTCACGTTGACGCCATAGTCGTTGAGGGTTTGGTTCATCCATAGCAGTTGAGCACAACAAGAGCCAGCAGCAATGTATTCAGCTTCCGCAGTAGACAGTGATACGCAGTTCTGTTTCTTCGTGGACCAACAGACCAAAGATCGTCCGAGGAAATGACAAGTGCCAAATGTGGACTTGCGGTCCACACGATCACCAGCATAGTCAGAGTCAGAATATCCAATGAGATCAAAAGCAGAGCCCTTGGGGTACCATAATCCTAGTGTTGGTGTATGAGCTAGATATCGAAGAATATGCTTCACAGCCTTATGGTGTGATTCCTTCGGTGCAGCTTGAAATCGGGCACACATGCAAACACTAAGCATTATATCTAGCCTAGATGCACATAAGTACAATAAAGAACCAATCATGGAGCGGTATACCTTGTGCTCGAAGTCAATACCATTTTCATCAGTGCATAGATGGCCATTTGTGGGCATAGGAATTTTAATGCCTTTGCAATCTTGCATGCCGAATTTCCTCAGTACATCTTTGAGGTATTTCTCCGAGATATGAATATGCCATTGCGCTGACAAATTTGAAGACCTAAGAAGAATTTCAACTCTCCCATCATAGACATTTGATATTCTTCACTCATCATATAGGCAAATTCATCACTATAACGTTGGTCAGTACAGCCAAAGATAATATCATCAATATATATTTGGCACACAAACAGTTCACCATCATAAGATTTAGTAAAGAGAGTAGGGTCGAGTGAACCGGGTGTGAAGCCATTCTTCACGAAGAATTCCTTCAATGTATCATACCACGCCCGAGGGGCTTGCTTGAGGCCATAGAGGGCCTTATTAAGTCTGAAGACTTTGTCAGGATTCTTTGGATCTTCAAAACCTGGGGGTTGAGCAACATATACTTCTTCCTCAAGCTTACCATTGAGGAATGCACTTTTCACATCCATTTGGTATAATATGATATCATGATGGTTAGCATAAGCAAGTAATATGCGAATAGCCTCAAGTCTAGCAACAGTGCAAAAGTTTCATCAAGTCAATTCCTTCAACTTGTGTGTAGCCTTGAGCTACTAGTCGTGCCTTATTCCTCACCACAAGGCCATTTTCATCTTGCTTGTTGCGGTAGATCCACTTTGTGCCAATGATATTATGCTTGCGAGATCTGGACGTTTGACCAGTTCCTGCACATTGTTGAGCTCGAATGATGTAATTTTTCTTGCATAGCCTGAATCCACTCCGGCTCCAGAAATGCTTCATCTACCTTAGTGGGCTCTGTGATAGAGACAAAAGCATAGTGCCCACAAAAGTTAGATTAATGTGAAGCTTTTGAGCGTGTGAGAGGACCTGGGGCTCTAATGTCATCGATGATCTTCTCCACTTGCACTTCTTTTGCAACGCGAGGATGAGCTGGTTGTCGCTGAGGAATTTGATTAGCATTTTCTTCAACACCGTTTTCCTCAGCATTTTCTTCAGGTGCATCAGCTCGACGTTCTTCATGAACTGGAATGAATTCTTCAGCAGATTCTTTGGTAGGAATGACATCCTCAGTTGCCTTGAACTTGATAGAATCCTCAGGTGCTGGTTCATCTAACACAGAAGGTAGGTGCTCTCTTTGCGAGCCATTAGTTTCATCGAACCGCACATCTACAGTGTCAACAATCTTGTGATGAACAATGTTGAAGACTCTGTAGGTGTGCGAGTCCTTTCTGTAACCAAGCATAAAACCTTCATGTGCTTTCGGTGCAAATTTAGAACTGTGGTGAGGTTCTCTAATCCAACATTTAGCACCGAAGACTTTGAAATAACTCACATTGGGTTTCTTGTCGGTGAGGAGTTCATAGGCCGTCTTCTTGAAGAATTTGTGAAGATATACTCTGTTGATGATGTGGCACGCAGTATCAATTGCATCAATCCAAAAATGCTGAGGCATTTTGTATTCATCAAGCATAGTGCGAGCCATCTCAACAAGAGTTCTGTTCTTGCGCTCCACGACGCCATTCTGCTGAGTATAGGGAGCAGATAACTCATGAGTAATACCAAGTTCATCAAGATAGTCATCAAGACCGGAATTCGGAACTCGGTTCCATTGTCACTTCGATGTGCTTGATCTTC